>ML777144.1:1790174-1810037 GCA_009831015.1 Picea engelmannii
ATAGGTCAGAGACATAGAAGTAGAGTGTGGGAGAGAGGGAGATAAGTGGAGTGAGTGAATGTGAGATAGATAAACAATCTTTCCATTGTCTAGGTCATGGTCTAGGTCTAGGTCTAGGTCATGATTTAATGGTATCTCTGTGATTTTTCTCTTTGTTGGTATGAATTTCATTGAAGCTAGTAGATCATAGTAGAATAGGTATAAGATTCAGTTTCATGTAATATAAAAATTAATCTTTTCCATGTGAGTGTATTAATCAAGATCTATGTGCAGGTTAAAGATGATGAAATATATAGAATAAGCAACAAGTCATGACAAGTCTCCTTATTTTGGGCACTATGATTTCTTTGATGAGAATATTCTACGAATATTGTTTACACAAATGAAGTAAGTTAAATCACTAATAATTTATATATGGATATCCATTCCATTTAGGTACCAACTCAGTTGTGATATATGGCTATACATTCCATTCAGATACCCCCTTTGTAGTGGTCTAGGTCATGGTCTAGGTATAGGTATAGGTCATGGTCATGGTATAGGTCTAGGTCTAGGTATTTCCATTCCTTTCCATGTCTAGGTCTAGGTATAGGTCTTTCCATGTCTAGGTCAAGGCCATGTCTTGCCTTACCATTCATTTCCTTTCCATATAAAAATATTTCTAGAGTGTGTGAGAGTGTTAGAGGTAGAGAGAGAGGAAGAAAGAGAAGGGGTGTAAAGAGAGAGTGTAAGAGGGAGAGAGAGGAAGATAGATAGGGGGGGGGTAGACAGAGAGAGAGTGTGTGAGTGTGAAAGGGGAAGGAAGATATGGGGGTAGAGAGAGTTTCCCCCTCTCTCTCTCCCCATCTCCCTCTCAGACTCACACATTATCTCTCTCTCTCTCTCTCTCTCTCTCTCTCTCTCTCTCTCTCTCTCTCTTATTTATACCCTTCTCTCTCAAGAGTGTAAAGACAAAAAATTGAGGCACATGTTAATGGTGCCATTAAAACTTAAAATGATGGCTCTTATTGGCTCTCTCCCCCCTCTCTGTCTATATATACCTCTCTCCTTCATCTACCCCTCTCTCCCCCTCCCTCTCTCACTTAATGGAAAGTGTAAATATGAAAAAATGAGGCACGTGATAACAATGTTATTAAAAATGAAAAATATGGCTCTTGTTCTCTCTCTCTCTCTCTCCCCTACATCTACCCCTCTCTCCCCCTCATGTTGTATCCTCCTCCCTCTCTCACTCAATGGAGACTGTATAGATGGAAAATCAATGAACATGCTAAAAATGTTGTTAAAAATGAAAAATATGACTCGTATTGGCTCTCTCACTCCCTCCCCTTATCTCCCTCTCCCCCTCTATGCATAGGAACTTACCTCCACATCGTCCCTAGACCCATATAACCCTAGGCCACCACCTATACCTAATCATTAACACCCCCCACATTTGATGCCAGTTAAGCTCATTATGGTCATACCTCTTATTAGGATCCCCACAACCCCTACACCTTCAAACTAATGCTATAACCACTACTCTATGCCTCAATGCACTTTCAATTCTAAGCCCCCGGGTCCCAGTTGTTCAGCATGGGGCATGCATAATATTAATTGGTACAAATATCGAGAGACCATCCATGATTGCAACCTCGATCATGGTTGCAGTTAGATGTGATAGATGAAGAAGTTGAGATATATGTAGATGAAAATGTTCTCGTTGTTCATATCGACGATGAAATTATCGAAAATTACATTGATGATGATGTTGTTAAGGCCAATCCTTTCAACGTTGATTTTGAAAGAGATGATACATATGTATAGTTGGATGAAGAATAATATCAATGATATTGAATTTTTGAAATGTAGGTCGAGGTAAGTGATTTTAAATTTTCTATGATTAATTCTCTTTAAAGTATTTTCTTATATGGGTTAAATATATGTTGTTAAGTTTTATGTCATTTTATATATATCATTGGTTGGTTAGAAGTCATTGAACTTTATTTCTATCACAACCCACCAACCTATAACCTCCTAATACATAATGAGCATGTGTTGATTGATTTTAACTATCAGCCAATATCATTAATCTGCCACATCTTTTTAACTATCCACCAAGTAATCTTGGTCACTTAATAATCGTCCACCCTCATATTCCACCATAGGAACCATGTGAATTCTCAAAAACCAATACCTAGGGCCTAAATGGAATATTTTAGTTGCAAGTGTCATATGGTAGCCATTACAAGGTTTAACACACAAAATATGTTTTGGGCTTTGGACGTGGTTTAGGGTCAGGGGTTAGGAGTTAGGGATTGATGGGTTAGGGAGTTTAGGGGTTAGGAGGATTATATATAACTAAAAAACACATATTATATATAAATATAAATTATATTACAAACAAATAACAAATAACAAATAAACAAAAAGTAAAACAAATATAAATATACAATTCAAACATAAAAAAAACTATGGCTCCAAACCCCAACCAAATAAACCCACTCCCAAATAAGTTGACCATTGCATTATTCGACCCTTCCTTCCATTAAGGAGAGTTTGTAGAGAAGAAACCCATTGAAATTTTCATTGGATTGACCCCACCTACCATTATAGATATTGCACAGAGGAGAAACCCATTAATATTTACATTGGATCGACACCTTCCAGTAAGGAGAGAGCGCAGAGGATCAGACAAGTACAAGGAGAGACTAACTCCACCTATGTGTCTAAGGGATCAACCCCACAATTTATTGAGTCTATATCCTCGTTATTGATGTAGATAGAGAATGTAGATCCTATAGTTATTTGTTCCATATTAAATGGTTTGCAGTGGCTATGTTTGAGTTCTATTCACTTCAAGTTTTCCATGTCATTCACTCCTTAGTTAAGGTTTGATACATTGTATACTACATCACTTTGTCGTATTTTTGTATGAACAATAGATAACAAATAGGTCTTTAAATGAAAATTCAACAGACACGATTGTACCATTCATATAGATCCAATATTGATGGTCTCAACTTATTTTGACTAGTGAAAGTGCACACTGGATAATAAAGGGTCGAAGGCCTAAATTATGAACCATTGTATTAATGGGTGATAATCTGTCATAACCTTATTCATTTCGGTATGTAGTGGTGGTATTATTAAACCACTTTATCTCTCCCCCAAAATGCATGAATGGATGAGAGGTGCCACGATGATGTAAGACAAATCAAAAAGGTGTCACGTCGATGTAATCCAAAGGATTTAAAAAAAAAATTAAAACAATGACCCTCAAATAAAATGAGGTAAATGCCATGTAAATGCACATAGTAAACATTGTTACAAGTATAGTAGACTCCAGTAAAAGCAATCAAATTATCCTTCAAAAAATAAGTTTGGGAAGTGTTCTCATTTCCTTATTTCAAATGTGTTTGTATTGTTTAAAATAAGGATGGATGGAGAAAGGTAGTTAGTCTAGTCAACCATTAGCCTCTGATTAAAATGTCCTAATCAATCGTGATTATGAAATTTTTTAAGTCATTCTATCACAATTTGATCGTTGCGAGTTAAGAAAGTTATCATGTGATAGATTTAGGGATTTTCAATATTAGTTACATATTTGGGAGTTGAACTTGTGTAAATTCATAATTCCCCAAACCTACTTCTATTTTTCAGTCTTTTTCCCCTAAAATTAATCAAATGGTTACTCAATTAAACCCTATACAAATCCGACCATCCAAGAAAATGATTGTATCTAATGACCACTTGGAGGACAAGGAAGGGAATGTTTTCAACCCTGCCTTGTCTTTCCCTAACCTTCACCAATTAATTTAGAGAGCCTAGGATAATGCTAACAATGGTCAATACTACTTTCACTTATGGGAATCAAACCTGGCCATATCAATTGTTCCACAAACTTATCACTTTAAAGAATTAGTAAATTGGTGAATTGTTAATTACTAGGTGGATAGGAAACAAATAATTTATGTAGATTATTCTAGGATAGCCTATTAAATAAGTAAAGAATCCATTACCCAAATGCTCAAAATTTCAGACCATGCTGCATAGAAACCCTAATGATGATATTGCCTCTAATTAGCAAGAATTATCACAATATGAAAGAGATAATCTATTGAGTAAGATATTAGCCCAAGATGCCCCATTACTAATCAGTCCACCTCCTTTCAAATCCACCATCTTCTCTGAACTAATTAGGCATGATATTAACATAATTTGTCAGGTTTTAGGATATGAACATGATAGAGTAGTGGATGAGACCATTTTAGGGCTTCTTTCTATCTTATTTCCATTGGATTCAATCACCTTCACAAAATTTGATTATTGTTAGTTCCTACAGGAATTCATAAACTTCCAATTGTCAAATTTCCACAGCATTAAGTCTTTTAAGTACCATGTCTACTTGGTGCACCTCATATTTTGCAATAATTATTCCTATTTTGAGATATTTGGGATGAAAATAATAGATGATTCAGGTAAAACCAAGCCAGTAATTGAGTGGATTGAGGAGGTGAGGAAACAAGACCAGAATAAAGGTTTCAAACTTTATGTAAACAAGTTCATGAGTGCATGCTACATTATGATCCATGGGAATTAGCCTCCTAGGATGTTTCCTGAGTTTAAAAAGATACCACATGTTATCAAATATACCATATTAGGAGATTAGTACATGGATTAGAATCACACCATAATTAGAGTTTATGGTTTTGAACAAGAACCATACAAGTTTCCAATTTTCCTAAATCCAAGAATATTTTCTTTGGAATACATCAGACAAAGGCTCATCACTTTCATAAGTAGGTCATCACTTAAAAACTGCTAAAAATAGTGAATTACCAAAATTGCCAGAAAACTGTTTTGAGCCAGTTGGAAAAGGTGGGTTGTCACCGATATCCACCTGGATGAATCCTCCCTCCTTAGGAAGCAATGGTATCCATTGCATTGAGTGTCTGATGGAGAGGGAAAAGCATTTGTTGAATATGCATCTTGATGAGTTGCTTGCCTTGTTGGAGAAGTTGCATTTCTTAGCTTGTTGAAGGTTGTCACAAACTTGTGGCTGGAAGGGTTGGACCTTTTTAACCAGTCTGGCTACATGATATTCCTGTGTGTAGAAGGAATATTTACACTTTGCTACAATCTTTTCGACCTGCTTCTGTTGGATAGAAGGTGCTTGGACTAAGGCTGTAGTGGTGTTCTTATGTGAACACACTGTGAAGAAGATGAATTTTGTAGTATGAGATACTACCTTGCAACACTGTTTAGGTGGGACAATAGTCAAAATCACCTTTGGTATCCTATATAGATGACCCCCCAGAGTAACAATGGCACTACAGGGTCGAGACTCATAAATAGCATGGTGCTTACACATATATGGTTGGCCCAAGAGAACATCACAGACATCCATGGGGGAAACATCACATAATACCTCATCCTTGAAGGGTTGGATGACGTATGAAAATTGACATTGTTGGTTGACACGAAGATCTTGTCCCTGTCGAAGCCACCCAATGTTGTATGGTTGTAGGTGTGGTGTTTTCAACAATCCCAACTATTTGACGACCTATGCTAATATGAGGTTCTTCTGGCTTCCGCTATTAACAATAAAATGAAGTGGGGTCACCTTCACCCACATATGTGAATGAAAAAGGTGCTCCCCATCTTCAAAATCTGTTGGTTCTTCTGGTTGAATTGTTGCGATCACAACAATAGTAGTGGGATCTTCGTCGATCATCTTTCTTGTATCAATATTTTCATAATCAAATTCTGAATCAGGGTTCGGCTCCTTGTATTTTATCTCGGCCACCAATGACTATTTTGATAGACATTTATCGGTGTTGTGCTAGGGGATTTTGTGGAAATCACACCATTTTCCAGTGTCCTTCTTCGTCTTTCTGTGACCCTTCTTTTCCTGTGGTTTGGACTGGTTTTTAGGATTTTTCTTGTTAGGGCCATCTTTATCATACTTTGGTTGTTGTGGATTTGTAGACCCGAAATCCTGTTTGTCCTTTTGCTTAAACTTTTGCTCGATTTTAACCACATATCGATAAGAAGAACCGAGTGATGAGATGTTCAGAAAATCCATTTCAGTTTGTATGTATCTATGTAGAGCCCCACAATATTTCAGAACCAAATTTTGTTCAGAGTCTTTGATACCTAGCTTGTTGTGCAAGGTATGGAAGGTATTGGTGAACTTTGGAACTTCTTGGCCCCTTTATTTCCACAGTGTGGTCCATCTCATGTATTGGTCCTCATAGTTTCCAACAGGGTAATACTGTTCCTTTACCGCATCCACAAAAAAATCCCAATTGGGATCAACCCCATATATTCTAGACTCCTTTATGGAAATTTTCTCCCTGTAAGTTTCCCACCAATTTTTGAAATTGGGGCGAGATTTAAGGAGTGTGAAGGTTGTTAGCAACATTTCTTGTCTTCGACATCAGGATGCATAAGTCTACAGGTTGCATGAGGAGCGCCCAAGCACAGCACACAGAAGAAGTCCTTTTCGGGCTTAAAATCAAGTGAGCGGGCATTTCATTCTTCAGCGGAAAGGATTCAATGACAGAGCAGAACAACGATTGATGGGTAATTGCAAATTAACCGAGTCGCGTCAAGTATAGCGCTAAAATTTTTAAGGAAGTCAACGGTCAGAATCCTTCGGGAGGCACTCGCGAAGTCATGAGGGCCGCTGATCGCAAGCATTTCAAGCGCAGTGTTATTTCTCGAGCTCGGGGTTCGTGAGTTTGAAAGGCAGACCATATCCCTTTGGTTGCGTGAGATTTCAAGTTACGAAAAGTGTCCGGAGGAGGTCAATCGTCGTTGACCATTGTGTCTCGGGACTTCGCAGAGGGAGAATTCCAAAGTCTGATACTCTGACTCGCGAGGTCATGAGTAGCGAGAGGCGCTAGTACTTGGGCCCTAGCCAACGGTTACATGTGGAGAGCGCTGACCAGAAAGGAGGCCCTACCCATATCGCCATCTCTGGGATCGGGAGTTTAGAAAGGGGAGCCGAGGGTCTTTGACCCACGAACTCGCGAATCACGAAAGGGAAAGAACTTTGAAAGTTGGGCCCATAGTATCAAGGGGCAGTCTCAGCCGTCCATTTGAAGCGGACACCTGGCGCGCGATTGGACTCCCTGCATTCTCGCCCATCGCGGTTTCGAAGCACAAAAAATAGCTCCATCATATCTCGATGAGCGAAGAAAAGAGAGCTTCTAGGGCCTGGGGCCCACAACAGCGTCGGGTTAATTTAGGATTGTCAGATTTAGAGGGGCGCATGGTGCCAGATTAAGTCGTCTTGGCGTTTCTCTCATCGCGATTTCAAGAAGCAAAGATTAACTCCTTCCATTCGCGAACGCCGAAAACGCTTTGGGAATAAACACAGGGTCATAGCCCGTGGTCACTTGGAAGACAAATAAATCTATGCAAGAGGGGCCAAAGGCACCTAGTTCAGTTACATAGGAGATCATCGTGGTCTCCAGGCGCCATCGGATCTGATCCCGATCCTGTGTCTCGCTTGGAATAAATGAAGGCATGAACAGGTGGTTGAAACCTCTCCTCATTTATTAAATGCGAGGTATGGAGGGTCTGGCAAGCGGACTGTTCGAGAGGGTCCTGTGTACCCATTTTTCCAGAGAAGCCATGCCGGGTTCTCGACTAGCCGGAGGAGTTCTACACACACTAACTCGACATTTATTGATTCAGCTACTCCTCCCATGCAAAGGCCATGCCAAGTTAAGGAGACGTCTGACGAAGGACTTCCACCCGAAGATTGATTGAAGAGACGCTATGCCTTGAAGGGCGAGCGCACCTCTGTTGGAAAAATATGCCCAAGTATATGTACTCATTTTTGTCATTTTGGAAGGTATCGATGGTAGAGTGCAGCTCCCGATTGTAAAGTTTTAGCAAGCATTCTAGCTTTCTGGTCATGCATTTGTATATGAGATTTATTTCTTTATAACATACAGTCTTCTTACTCCATCTAAGTTTTCATCCTATACTAAGAGAGTTCGTGATCGACTGATTCGCACGAATTATGTCAGTTCTGTTGTGATAAAGGATTTATTATGGCATTATTGTTTTCTCTGGTTTTCTGCGTTTGAACGAAGGAAGATCTTGCGTTTAGATGTCTTCTTCCACAATCTATTAGGAACCTGATGTTTATGATAGACCTTTGCATCTCTCTGATACAAGTCTTCCCCCTACTCACCCTTACTATGAGTCACTGTCTGAAGTTACCTAAGACCTCACTTACCCATGCATGCCTAGCCTAGTTTCAGAGTTAAGACCACATCGTTTGATTTAATCTCCATCTGATCACCCCATTAAACAAATCGTGACATAAACTGATGGGCGTCAGGCTCTGCTCCTGCTACAATCCAGGGGTGACTTATGATGCTAACAAAGGTGATATGTTCCATGTCGGAAAAATGGTGAACAGAGAAATAACCTTCTAGTAGATTTAACCATTTGTCTAGGGCATCCGCATCTATCTGACCTTCAAATATGGGAATATAAAAATTAACCTATACCTTTAAAGGAGAGGTGCTTCCAAAGTGTTTTTTTTATGAATATGCACCTTCTACTATCAGAATGCATTGAAGGATGTGGGAAAAATTCTCCATCATTTTGTCCCTCTTTCACGTGAGAGATTGCTCAAGCAACATATTGATAGAATCGTCTACTCTGTCGTTTTTTCTTTTCTTCTGCCATGGAGAGCTTCTTGGGAATGCAAGAGTTATTTTCTCCAAGAGAGACAATATTGAGACCTAACTTTCTATACTCAGACCTCGTTGGGGACATGCACTGAAAATTTATCAACAGAAGCCTGCTCTGATACCATTGATCCAGATTATTTTCGGAACTAAATGAGAGAGGAGATATAATAAAGAAATGTACAGAGATATTTTAGATATCCAATAATATAACAGAAATGTATTAGAGATGCAACCATGAACACAGAGATACAATAATACATGATTTTCTATTAATGAGAAAAAATGTACAAAGACTGTAAAAATACAGAGTGAAAGACTCGCTAGAATGGTGGCAACTTATCTCTAAGAAGAGATGTGTCTGATACTCGCATTTGCAAGAAGATAATTTTAAAATGAGGCTCCAAAGGCATTTTATCATAAATAAAATCCAAAACCCTAACCCCGGAAGATGAAAATCCAACAATTTTGTGGACCCCGTTTTGGGTAGTTTTGTGTATCAACTTCCCGAGGGCATAACTTTGGCATACGATATTTGTTTGGGGTGCACAATAGCTCGTTGGAAAGGTATCATCAAGGAGATTAATTTTGGGGGCTCAATAAGGGCCTTCAACTATAATTGGGAATCTCGATCCAGAAAAACCTTCATTTAGGCCCTCAAAATGGCCCCAGAAGTTAAAAACTGCTAAAAATAGTAAATTAACAAAATTTCCAGAAAATTGTTTTGAGCCAGTTGGAAAAGGTGGGTGGCCACTGATATCCACCTAGATCAATTATATTTTTGGTGGTTCCATTAGGTTCCTAGAGGTTCATGCACCCCTCAATCATGGACATTCAGTTACGGTTTGACATTTTGAATAACAACCACTACACCATGCCTGTGGTCAACTCGCTCTAGGGAGGGCCAACTCTTGGATATTCTCAGTTAATGTAGATATTTGTCCCTGCAGTTGTGAAATATTTTTATCTTCAGGTGGTATCATTACCCACAAGTTTCCAGGATAGATTTCCATAGCCTCAATCTTCATGGCTTGTTCCAATGCTTCTCCCAAAGTGGCTATCCTTTGTTGATTCAATGGGATTCGAGTTAATGATAACATACCTTGAATAAACCATTCTCTCTAATGACATTCATGGATAGGATTTTCTATCTTCCCGATAGCATCTTTAATCTTTGATTTTATTCCCAAGAAGACTCACCATCTCTCTTCTTTCTCTTCCACAACTGGGAAAGAGCATGTTGCTCTAACTTAGGTAACTGAAATTCCACTATAAACCTCTGCTTCACCTGAGATAAAGAGAAATACTACCCTTCATTATCCCCTGGCTCAATATATTTTGTGTACCCTTTTATAGCTCAACCCCTCAAATTAGTCTAGAAATCAACTAGTTTATTTGCATCTAGAGTTGTGTGAGAGCTCCAGATGGCTTCACAGAGAAACCAATGTTTCTCAACATCCTCATCCCCTTTACCTAAAAAATATGGGTATCAGGTGAGAGACCATACATGTTGATGTGCCATCGATGGATTTGGAGATCCTATTAAAATGAACCCTGAGGGTCCTGGTTTTGATATAACCAAAACACTCTCCACACCTCTGATACTACTACTACTCGAATTTGTTGGACTAGAAGGGTTAGAAATCAAAGAAACTTTAGAAATATTTAGTGCATAGCATACCTTATTCCTCTAGAAAAATATTGATCCAAAGAGGGATTTCCCACAACATCCTTCCTCTGGCACATTCTTTGAATACAACTTTTGAATTGGATAAATATTGGAGGTTCTCTGCAGCAAATTCGATAATGTATCCTTCCAAAGTAGTCTAAACCCACAAATCCACAGCATGAGATATTTGATGATCCAACTGGTGAAGATTCACTAAACCCTCAATGATCCAATTATATCTTCTTTTGAATCGATCTTTGTATTCTGTTACTTTTTGCAGCCACTCTTACCATTGAAATACCTCTTCAAGAAATCTAATCCAAAAGATATCATACTGGTCACTCACATGTTTTGAATAGAATACAACATTTTTCACAACCCTAAATCTTTTGTGTTGCAATGTGGCTTCTTAATGTATGAACATGTTGCACCTTCATTCCCACCAATTCTCAACATCATACTTGTAAATCGAATGAGGCATAAACTAAAAACCCACTTTAAATCTTGGTCCCAACAACATAACCATTTTTTGGCTCAAAATTGAGACCAGGGTTATCTAAGGTTGCCAAAAAAGGCATTGTTGTAGTCTAGCAATGCCATCATATTCATCTTTCCACAAGGAAAATAAGTCTCACCTAAGTTGTAGCCAAGACATGGATGATGAAGTGAGTGAGGGGAGAATGAAACATCATATTTAGATTAACATTAATTATATCCATGGAACAAATCCCAAAGACATACACAAATAGTGATTGAATACTAACCAAGCAAGAAAAAAGTAATTGTGCCACTGAAACATAGATTCATACACATCATAACAGATCAACAAGAACAAGAATTTTAGGCCCCAAAACAGTACATTATATTAACAACATCCCTATCAATTTTCATACAATAAATTTGTTTCTCATGCAATAGCTTGTGCAATGAGATCTAGCCCCAGATGCCCATTACAAACTCAAAACGTACTATGCAAGAACAGTCCTACTAGCAAAACCCATTATAATATCTTATCAATACTGACTCGATCCCAACCCAAACAATAGTAGTAACAATATCTATCATGTTTTCTTCATTCATTCACCCATTAACCTATTATTCGACGCAATTCCTTCCTCTTTATACTTTTCTCTTAGTTGCTTATTGGATTCATTGTTTGTTATTTTTCTGGCTTTTACCATTGGCACTCGATGCTCTTGGTCATTTTTGTTTCTTTTTTGGATGTCACATGGAAATTTTTGTTGTCTTTGTTGATTTTACACTTTCAATTAGCTCTATGTTATTCTAAATTTTTTATGTTTCTTCTTCATATTCTAGTTGGCATACGTCACTTTGTGAAAAACTTCGGCATTTCCAAAAATGGAGGGCCCAACATTTACCACTACATTGACAGTTGGTTTCTTGAGTGAAAACAAGCCTCATAATAGAGGGGATCATAATTGGTTGTTTTCATTGGTTGAAAAAATAAGAACTTGCAGTCATTAGAGGGGAAGAATATATGTTGTAGATAGAGAACTCCCATAGAATTGGATTATGTTTACTAACTTCTTAAATCTACAGACAATTGATTTTTATTGATTGGTTTCTATTGTTTCACTAGTAGGTTGTATTGCGCATGTTACAATATGGGGAAGGATTTTCAGCAAGGGGAACATTCTTTATGAAGGGGAGAATACCTAATACAGATGGGTATGACACCAATTAGAAATATGGACACTTCTATTGATGGACACTTAAGACAGAAGGATGTAGAAGAAAGTAGATCTTTGTGCATCACAAAGGAACAGAGGCCTAGTGGTTTTTGTGTGATAGAGCTCTATATATAAGATTGAGATGGAACTTAGATAGAGTCCAGAAATCAAATTCCACATAAGTATATGTGTTAGTGAAGAAAGTGGGATATGAGACCCTCAATTATGGATCATATGGTATCAAATTAGTTGCATCCTTGACTTAGACATTGCTTCCAAAATTGTGAACAAAATATTTCAGATCACAACATGGGTAAATAAAGAAAAGATAAGTTGGAAGATTTAAGGACCGGTGATGTCGAGATTCAAGAAGAGAATGAGATATTGAAGGTCCGGGTTAATATGTTTATGTTGGCATGATTACAGGCAGGTATGCTTGTCATTGATGGAAATATTAGAGTATGCAGCGATGGAAAAACATGGACAATGTAAGCTCATAAGAGATAGTGCAAAGGTGCACGAAGAGTGCAAGGGTGTGCATGTTTATTTGATGGCAAACCGGTAGGCAAGGAAGAACAACAGTGATCGAAAGGAAAGATCGAAGCATTGATCCGACTCCATTTCGGAGTATCGGATACCAGGATTTCGGATACTGAGAGATGTAGATTTCAAGAATTCTCACTACAGGACTCCCGAAGTCACGAAGTGCGAAAATCCAAAAAGATGATCCGACTCCATTTCGGAGTATCGGATATCAGGATTTCGGATACCAGGAGATTGAGAAGTCAAGAGTTGAGACTCTTCAACTCAGGAGTCCTGGAGTTGCGAAATCTAGAATCCCAAAATCCTGAAAGAGGCACATCAACAAAGAATTTCACATACCGAGAAATAACTCCATTTCAGAGTCTCGGATACCGAGAATTGAAGTGTCGAAAAACTTCACCACAGGAGTGTCGAAATGTCGAATCGCCAAAATTTGAAACAAGGAAATATTGGATCTTTGATTCAACTCCATTTCGGAACTTTGGATACCGGGAGTTGGGCAAGTTAAGTGCCGAGAATCTTCACCACAGGAGTCCAGAAAAGGCGAAATGAGAAATGCCAAAATACAATTGATCCGACTCCATTTCATAGTTTCGGATACCGGGAGTTGGAAGATTCAAGATTCTTCATCATCAGGAGTCCTAGAATCGCAAAATGCGAAACGCCAAAATCCTGGAAGAAGGAAGTGAATGTGGCAGACCACGTCAGAAAGGACAGGTGGAAGACTATGATACATGGCATGATCAGACAGCGACAAGTGTCAAGTTGATTTGGCATTTCGGGCCACTGGAATTCACAATTCTAAGTGACACATGGCAGCCACTTGGGTCACGACATGTCATCGAGTGATGCAAAGACTGACCTCACTCCGAGAGTTTTTGCTTCAGGAGTTTTAACTCCATCACTCCCCCAAAGTCCCGAAGGACGAAGTCCCGGGGTCGAGGATAGCCATCTGATCACCACAGATTGTGGACCGTTTATCTGGAGATCGAAGAGTTGTAGAGAAGAGCTCAAATCGGCAAGCTCCATTTCGGAGTTTCGGGGATCGGGACATGGAGCGAAAAGAAATCTTCACATCAAGGATGACGAAATTTCGAATTGTGAAATCACGAAATTGCTTTATAGATAAGCACTCAGTCACCAATGGTGGTCACATTGTCGAAGAGCTGTAGGGAAAAGTTTGAAGTGGCAAGCTCCATTTCAGAGTTTCGGGGACAGGGACTTGGAGAGTCGATATGCCTCGCAACAGGAATCGTCGAAATGTGAAAACACCTTTTGGTGTAGGCTGTGGTCACAGCCATTGGTCACATCGATGAAAGATGGAGGAAGGAGCTAGTGTAACCAAGCTCCATTTCGGGGTTCGTGACTTGGAGTGTCGAGACACTTGATCACATGAATTCCAAATTGTCGAAATGGAGAAATGTCGAAATGGAGGCATGTGTACAGCAAGACAGTGAGACACTAAAGTAAGGCTGAGATGCTCCTGTAGAGAAAAACAAAAGATCAAAAATCCCAAGAAGATGCAGACAGAGAGACACTGATACAGGAGAGCAGAGCAGCATAGCAAAACAGTGATAAGCCTAGTAAGCCAATGATAAATATTGTATCACTGTGATAAGTTTCATTAGCAAATATTTATATTTTAGGGTGGAAGGGAGGTGCTAGGGAGAACTATTGTCCTCAGAGGTTCAAGTGGGTGCTTGAACAAAGGGAGTTGTAGCTTCCACCTAGTTGCAGCCAAAGAAACCAAGGTGGTAGGGTGGTGCAAGGGAGAACTGTTGTTCTCTGTTATATAGGTTGGTGCATGTGTGACTGGAAGTTGGTGCTTCCATCTAGTTGGTGCTGGAACACTTGGGGAGTTGGTTCTTCCTTCTAGTTGGTGCTAGAGAAACCAGAGAGATGGTTCTCTCAGCAAGTAGCAGCTTGCAAAATAGAGGTTCCAGCCTCATTATGAGTTGGTGCTCATATGTATGATAATGTAAAGAATTTAAATATTACTTATCATATAAATAAGAAGAGGTTTTAACCCTCTATGGGTTTCCTCAGGAAATATCTGTCTCTGTGTATCTCATATGTGTGACTGATGCTGAATGTGCTATTACTTATTTCCCTACATTATTTTGACTATCATTGTGTACTTTGTAAAGAGTTTAAAATAAGCATAATTGTTTAAGCATGGTAACAAATGATTCACCCCCCCTCTTAGTTGTCCAACAATTGGTATCAGAGCCGACCCCTTTTATCTAAGGGTAGATCCAAGAGCTTAAACATGTCAAGCCATGAAGGAAATTCAACCAATAAGGCCCCTCTGTTCAATGGAACAAACTTTGCCTTCTGGAAAGTTAGAATGAGAACCTACATAATGGCTTTAGGTGCAGATGTTTGGGATGTGGTAGATACTGGTTATGTAAAGCCAGTTGTACTAGCTAATAAGGATGACAAGCTAGAATTTAGTTTCAATGCTAAGGCTATGAATTCTATATTGAGTGGGCTTGCAGAAGCAGAATTCGTAAAAGTTATGCACCTAGGAACTGCCAAAGAAATGTGGGACAAACTCATCAGCAGTTATGAAGGTAATGAAAAAGTAAAGGATGCCAAGCTTCAAACCTACAGAATACAGTTTGAACAGCTGAAGATGAAAGAAGATGAAATTGTTGGAAAATACTTTATGAGAGTAGAAGAAATGGTAAATGCAATGAAAGCACTTGGTGAAACAATTGAGGAACCTTCTTTAGTTCAGAAAATCTTGAGATCTCTCCCAGATAGGTTCAATCCGAAGGTCTCTTCTATAGAATAACTAAATGATCTAAAAACCTTGGAGTTTGATCAACTTCTAGGAACATTGAATCCATATGAAATGAGAATAGTTAAAGATAAACCCACCTCCAAAGAAGCATCATTTAAGGTAGACAAGAATGAGGATTATGAGCCTGATGAAATTGAAGCAAAATTTGTGAAGAGACTGAAGAAGGGATCAGGAAAATACAAAGGTAAACTGCCTTTCAAATGTTTCAATTGTGGTAGGATAGGTAATTTTGCAAATAAATGTCCCCACAAAAGAAAGGATCAGACAGGTGATGATGAGGAGAAGCACAAACAAAGAAATTTCTTTAAAGAGAATAACTTTAAGAAGAAAATTCTTTGCGTAAACAATGATGATGATCCTTCAGATGATGAAGACAATGACTCCTCTATTGAAGATAAACTAAATGAATTCATACTTATGGCCAAAGAGGATTATGATAATAATAGCACAAGAAGTGATGTTAATGAAGAAAAAGTTGTGGTTGACATGGAAGGAGAACTGATCAGTGCACTGGAAGAGATTGGCAGACTAAGAATTAAGAACAGAAAGCAAAGACAATTGTTGATACAGTTCGAGAAAGACAGTAAAGAACCTAATGAAGACCTTGTCCTACTAAAAGTAGAATTAGAAGAGGCAAAGAAAATCGAAGACATTCTGAAACGAAAGTTATCAGAAAAGAAGGCAAGATGTGAAGCATTAGAACAAGAAGTAGTGAAAACTAGGAAAGAGATGGAGAAGTTTCAAGATTTGTATAATTAGAATCTGTCAAGTATCAAAGCCTCAGAAGGATTAGCCACCATTCTAAATCAGTACAGGAATCCAAAGCTTAAAACTGGTTTGGGTTATGAAGAAGGATCAAGTAGTGGTTGTTGAATTGGTGTTCATCACCTCCTTCAGGACTCGCGACATGATCTAACAACCTCCCATGGATCCATTAACTCTGGCGGTGGTGAGTTTACCAATAACCCATGGGTTTTGGTGTAACGGCAGTCGTACTTCCACAAAACTGGTATCAGAGCGAAAGGTTACGGGTTCGAGTCCACTCGATTGGTGTCGAGTATCTCAGTTGGTGCTGAGAGCCCTCAGTTGGTGCTGAGGGGGAGATTGTTGAATTGGTGTTCATCACCTCCTTCGGGACTCGCGACATGGTCTAATAGCCTCTCGTGGATCCATTAACTCTGGTGGTATTGTTGGAAAATATTTAACAGACAGTTAACAGACAGTGAATTCTTTCCATTGATGGCAACAGTGAAGATGACATGAGAACAACAAGTTTGTAATTGACAGGCAAACAGAAGATAAGTTCAGAGAGGTGAATGATCGAAAGCAGTGAAATATCGAAGGCAGCAAATGATCGAATAGAGCGAATGAGAGAAATTTTGAGAAGAAGAATCTCTGATCATTGAAGAGGGAGACAGATCTCAGCCGTCAGATCCGAGTGTAGGGTCCGACCACCATTGGATCGAGGAGAACCTGCACGATCTTTAAAGAGCAAGGAGAAGAGGGCGTAATCGCAATATGAAAAATCGCGATGAAATCTGAGCCGTCAGATCAAGCTTTAATCTGGACCGTTGATTTTCTTCATGGAGTATCGGGGATCGGGACTTTGAAGTGACAAAAACACTTGAAAACAAGAATGCCGAAATCGCGATATGAGAATTCGCGATTTAATCGTAGCCGTTAAGTTAAGAAGTGATCTGGACCGTTGATTTTCTTCATGGAGTATCGGGGATTGGGACTTTGAAGTGACAAAAACACTTGACAACAAGAATGCCAAAATCGTGATATGAGAAATCGCGATTCAATCACAGCCATCAAGTCAAGATCAGACCTGGACCGTTCATCAAACTCCATATCGGAGTTTCGCGAATCAAGACATAGAGAGGCAAAGAACACAACGCCAAGAGTGTCGAAATCGTGATGTGTGAAATCTCGATTGGATCTGAACCATCAGATCAAGAAATGATCTGGACCGTTGATCTAACTTCTTCACAGAGTTTCAGGGATCAGGATTTGTAAGTGAAAAAAACTCTGAACGCCAAGAGTGGCGATTTCGCGATATGCGATATCGCGATTCAATCGTAGCCATTGAATCGAGAATGAATCTAGACCGTTGATTATAGCTCGTGTCGGATTTTCGTGAATCACGATATCAAGAGGAAAAGAAACAAATGCAACAAGAATCTTGGTTTCGCGATATGCGATATCGCGATCCAATCGTAGCCATTGAAACAAGTTCATATTTGGACCGTTAGTTCAACTCCGTGTCAGAGTTTCGCGAATCGCAATCTGGAGAGACAAAAGAAACAAAGCAACTTGAATTACGAATTTGTGATATGCGAAATCGCGAAAGCACCTTATGCATAAGGCTGTGGTCATAGCCCTTGGTCACGGGAAGAGAAGGAGTCAGTCCATATACGCTCCATTTCGGAGTTTCGGAGATCGTGACATGAAGTGTCGAGACACTTGGGCACAATAATGTCGAAATGTCGAAACCCGATTTAAAAAGGCAAGAATAGTAAAGGTCATCCAATGGTGCAGATAAAACTTGAATGTGATCGGAGGGTTACTGTTCTTTCTCACAGATTAACTTTTCAGTTACAAATCTGTTAGTGAAATGGACTCATGATTGCCAATCAGTTGGCATTTCAGTTGCTTAGACAGTTGTCGTTATTTTACCTAAGGAGTCGGGAAGTTGAACCGTCGTGTTCATGTGTATAAAATAAGATGAAATAGATTGTGTTTGATTGGTAGTTCTGCAAGTGAAAAAGAATGAAACTGTAAGAATATAGTAGAAGAGGATGCGCAGGAGGAGATTGAGCATATGTGAAGTGTGAGATGAAATGCAGAGAAGAATAACAGAACGAGTTGAAGAAGAGAAGAATGAGAGTACGAGTTGATGCAGAGAATACCTGCTGAATAGACAGAGGAAGAGAAGAGCAGTAGAACAGTGTGCAGAAGACCAAATTTACAGAACAAAGAAAGATTGGTAAGAACTGACTTATCTGTAAATTTGAATGTTTATTTAGCCATTTATATTTCAGGGTGTTTGGGAGGTGCTCGGGAGGACTGTTGTCCTCAAAGGTTCAAGTGGGAGCTTGAACACAGGAAGTTGTAGCTTCCATCTGGTTGTAGCTAGAGAAACCAGGGTGGCAGGGTGGTGCTAGGGAGAACAAGTGTTCTCTGTTATACAGGTTGGAGCCTGTGTAACGGGAAGTTGGTACTTCCATCCAGTTGGTGCTGGAACATTCAGGAAGTTGGTGCTTCCATCCAGTTGGTGCTAGAATATTCAGGGAGTTGGTACTTCCTTCTAGTGGGCGCTAGAGAAACCAGAGAGTTGGTGCTCTCAAACAAGTTGCATCTTGTAAAACAGAGGTTGCAGCCTCACATTGAGTTGGTGCTCAATTATAGATGATGTACAGAACTTAAAAGACTGCCTATCATTTCGAAGAAGAAGAGGTTTTCTCCATTTATGGGTTTCCTCGTAAAAAATCTGTTTCTGTGTATACTTTATGTGTGATTGTTGTTCTTTACCTTTACTATCCATATGCTGTATATTTTTTATGACCACATGAGGAAATTTTAATAATGTTTTAACAGACTTAAAATTGTTTAAGCACACATACAACTAATTCACCCCCCCTCTCAGTTGTATTAATAATTTCAACAATTGGTATCAGAGCCTGTTCCTTTTATTTAAAGGTAGATCTGTAAGCTTAAACATGACAAGTCATGAAGGGACTTCGGCCTCTAAGCCCCCTCTGTTTGATGGAAAAAAATTTGCCTTCTGGAAGATTAGAACGAGAACATACTTAATGGCCTTGGGTTCAGATGTTTGGGATGTAGTAGAGACTGGATATACAAAGCCTGTTGTGCTAGCCACCAAGGATGATAAGTTAGATTTTAGTTTTAACGCTAAGGGGATGAATGCTATCTTGAATGGACTTGCTGAAGCTGATTTTGTAAAGGTGATGCATCTTGATACTGCCAAAGCAATGTGAGATAAACTTATTAATAGTTATGAAGGAAATGAGAAAGTAAAAGATGTCAAACTTCAAACATACTGATTGAAATTTGAACAACTAAAGATGAATGAAGATGAAACAATTAGCAAGTACTTTTTAAGAGTTGAAGAACTTGTAAATGCCATGAAGGGTCTAGGTGAGACATTTGATGACTCACTCTTAGTTCAAAAGATTTTAAGATCTCTGCCTGATAAATTTAATCCAAAAGTCTCTGCAATAGAATAATTAAATGATCTTAAAACTCTGTCCATTGATCAACTTCTAGGAACTCTAACTGCATATGAAATGAGAACTAACAAAGATAAATCCAGTACTAGAGAAGCATCTTTTAAAGCAGACAAGAATATTGATTCAGAATTAGATGATATTGAGGCAAAATTTGTGAGAAGGTTAAAGAAAGGATCAGGAAAATATCAAGGGAAGTTGCCCTTCAAAT
>ML777144.1:1816626-1853547 GCA_009831015.1 Picea engelmannii
AAAAATCTGTCTCTGTGTATACTTTATGTGTGACTGTTGTTCTTTACCTTTACTGTCCATATGATGTATATTGTTGATGACCACATGAGGAAATTTTAATAATGTTTTAACAGACTTAAAATTGTTTAAGCACACATACAACTAATTCACCCCCCCCTCCCAGTTGTATTAATAATTTCAACAGTGGTAAGCCAAGAAACGAAGAACCCATCAAGTTTGTCAAATGTACAACCAATGACAACAAAAAACCTGCAGAAACAAAGGAAGACAATCAGCGGGCCAGGACGAGTAAAGAAAAAGGTGCCAGGACTGAATCTGTAGAACAAAGGTATAATGCACTCCCTGCTGAAAGACGTCATCAGCATGGAAGAAATCGATTTTCTCAAAGAAGACAACCATTTTCCAGGGATAAAGAATGGTTCTATGGCTATTGTTTTTACTGTTCTAACTTTGGTCACAAAGATGTAAATTGTTCCTTAAGACTTAGACATCAGCAATTAAGATTTCAAAGGAATAAATACTTGTCACAACAAAGAATGATGTAGCCAAGTAACAAACCTTCACAGATTGCAAATTGCCAAATTAAGTCTAGGGACATGCACTAAGGAGGTCAAGAAATAATCAACAGTCAATGAGTAGACAACGCTGCAACAATAATTTTGACCTATTGAACAATGAGATTGAGTTCTACATCTATCATACTTATGGACATAAATCTGTTGACTGTCGATTAAAGAACTATGAACCAAAGTTGAATTCCCCTACTGAAAATGTCAAGTTTTGGAATAAGAAAGAAAGTGACAAGTGTGGATTAGTGTTGTCAGCTCAAAGAAAAATGAACCCTTGGTATATAGAAAGTGGATGCTCCAAACATATGATGGGAGACATAGGCAAATTTCTATCTCTAAGTGAAAGCAAATCAGGAAACGTAACCTTTGGAAATGATGCTCCAGGTAAAATAAAGGGTAAAGGGATGGTGAGGTTAAACAATGGAAAACGAAAAGCCCAAGATGTTCTACTTGTAGATGGGTTGAAACATAATCTACTCATTGTAAGTCAAATGTGTGACACAGGATGTGAAGTGGTGTTCACGTCCAAGGACTGCAAGATACAGTCTGTAAACTCAGGACAAGTGGTGGCCAAAGGCATAAGGACAAAAAATAATGTATATGTGTTGAAAGAAAATAGAGAAGAATGTCATCTAAGCAAACATGATGAAAGTTGGTTATGGCATAGGAGACTTGGACATCTAAACTTTGGCCACTTAATCAAACTCAAAAATCTCGAGGCAGTAAAAGATCTTACGAGAATATCAAAGCCCCAAGATTCAATGTGTAAACCCTGCCAAGTAGGAAAGCGAAATAGGACACAGTTTAAGTCCAAGAGATTTACTTCAACAGAGAAACCACTCCAACTAGTTCATATGGATTTATGTGGACCATCAAGACAGGAAGGCACAGGGAAAGAAAACTACTTCATGCTGATTATTGATGATTACTCCAGACTTACTTGGGTTGCCTTTCTCAAGGAAAAATCTGAAGCATTTGAGAAGTTTAAAATATTTAAGGCCCTAACTGAGACTCAAACATGCAAGAGGTTAAGGGCAGTAAGATCAAACCGAGGAGGAGAGTTTATGTCAAGTAACTTCAAGGAATTCTATGATAAGCATGGGATGAAGAGAGAATACACAATCCCAAGAACTCCACAACAAAATTGAGTAGTTGAGAGGAAAAACAGAACAGTGCAGGAAATGGCCAGGTCAATGATGAATGAGAAGAACATTGGTCAAACCTACTGGGTAGAAGAAACACACACAACAGTCCATGTTCTTAACAAATCCCACCTCAGACCACAAAGTGACAAGACACCTTATGAACTGTGGTTTGGGAGACCTGCTTCAATTAAAGACTTCAAATTCTTTGGGAGTAAATGCTACATAAAGAATAATGATGAGAACCTTGGCAAATATGATGACAGGGCTGATGAAGGTATCTTCCCGGGGTATGCTACAAACAATAAAGGATACAGATTCTATAATAAGAGGCTGCATAAAATGGTTGACTGTACTGACGTAAAAGTTGATGAAGGAATCCCAACAAGAGAGGTGTACAGTAATGAGTCTTCTACAGAAGACACAGCTAAAGCCAAAGTTGAACAAGTCCAAGAATCAGAAAATGAAGACTCTGAATCAGATGAAGACACAAACACTCAGACAGACTCAAATCAACAGACAACATCAAATTCCTCCTCCAGAATCACTCAAAAGAATCATCCTGCAAGTCAGATAATTGGTGAAAAAGACAAAGGTGTACAAACCAGGAGAAAGATAATAAAAAACACTGAACAATCACATATAGCTTTCATATCCATGTTGGAACCCAAGAATTTTAATTAAGCTAGCAAAGATGAACATTGGGTTACAACAATGAATGATGAACTTGATCAGATTGAGAAAAAAAATACATGGGAGATGGTTCAAAGACCGGAAGGTAAAAATATTATTGGTTCCAAATGGATCTTTAAGAATAAGTTGAATGAGCAGGGACAAGTTGTCAGGAACAAAGAAAGATTGGTCTGTAAAGGCTATGCTCAAATATAAGGATTGGATTTTGATGAAACATTTGCGCCTATAGCAAGGTTAGAAGCTATCAGAATATTTCTTGCCTATGCTTGTCATAAAAGGTTTAAAGTTTATCAAATGGATGTCAAGTCAGCTTTTCTAAATGGAGATTTAAATGAAGAAGTCTATATGGAACAACTAGAGGGTTTTGAACTGTTTGATAACCCTGAATTAGTATGCAAGCTGAAGAAAGCTTTATATGGGTTAAAACAAGCTCCTTGAGCCTGATATCACAGACTGGATACGTATCTCAAAGACAAAGGGTTCAAGAGAGGAACAATTGACAACAATCTATATATCAAAATAGAGGGTGATGATTTGCTCATTTTGTTGGTCTATGTAGATGACATCATCTTCGGATGTAATAAGGATTCATTGGTAAAATGGTTTTCTTCTTCCATGGAGTCTGAGTTTGAAATGTCTATGATAGGTGAACTGTCATTTTTTCTTGGTCTGCAAATTACTCAAAGGTCTGAAGGGATGTTCATTTCTCAAGAAAATTATCTAAGAGAAATGTTGAAAAGGTTTCAAATGGAAGATTCTAAACCTATGGCACACCTATGGTTACTGGATGAAAATTAAGCAAGGATGATGACTCACCTAATGTTGGTCAAAGTTCATATAGGTCAATGATAGGCATCATGTTGTACATCACAGCATCTCGCCCAGACATAATGCATGTTGTTGGAATGGTAGGAAGATATTAGTCTGCACCTAAACAGAGTCATTTACTAGCTGTCAAAAGGATATTCAGGTATTTGAAAGAAACAATGACTTATGGTCTGTGGTATCCCAGAAATCAGAATTTTTAGTTAACTGCTTATTCATATGCAGATTGGGCAAACTGTGTTGATGAGAGAAAAAACACCAGTGGAGGAGCACTCTTCCTGGGTGACTCATTAGTAGCATGGCTTAGTAAAAAGAAAAGTTCCATTTCTTTATTGACTACAGAGGTAGAGTACATTGCTGCTGCTACCTGTTGCACTCAGGTATTATGGATGATCCAGACACTTGCAGACTTGGAGGTAAAATACGTTGCACCGATCCCAATTCATTGTGATAACACTAGTGCCATCAGTGTGTCCAAGAATCCTATATTCCACTCCAAGACCAAGCATATTCCCATAAAATACCATTTTCTGAGAGAGAAGGTCACCAATTAGGTTGTTCAGGTCCATTACATTTCAACCACAGAACAAATTGCAGACATTTTTACTAAACCCCTAGCCAAGACACCATTTGAATATCTCGGACATAAGTTGGGCGTCATCCCATCTCACTCCTAAGAGAGTCCATCCTGTTAGGGGGAGTTTTATATTGATTGAATATCTGATACCTCCTAAAAATTACTGCAATAGATCAGGGGGAACATGTTTTCTTTGACATTGATGTCAAAGGGGGAGAAAAAGGAGTGGTCTAGACCGGATGCTACAGTTGGAGGTCCAAACAAATTATTGCAGTCGTTCAGTGTTGCCATCAATGCCAAAGGGGGGATATTGTTGGCATGATTACAGGAAGGTATGCTTTTCATTGATGGAAATATTAGAGTATGCAGCGGTGGAAAAACATGGACAACATAAGCTCAAAAGAGATAGTGCAGAGGTGCACTAAGAGTGCAAGAGTGTGCATGTTTATTTGATGGAAAACTGGTAGGTAAGGAAGAACATCAGTGATCGAAAGGCAAGATCAAAGCATTGATCCAACTCCATTTCGGAGTATCGGATACTTGGATTTTGGATACCGGGATATGGAGATGTCAAGAATTCTCACTACAGGAGCCCCGAAGTCGCGAAGTACGAAAATCCGAAAAGATGATCCAACTCCATTTCGGAGTATCGGATACCGGGATTTCGGATACCGGGAGATTGAGAAGTCAAGAGTTGAGACTCTTCAACACAGGAGTCCTGGAGTTGCAAAATCTGGAATCCCAAAATCCCGAAAGAGGCACATCAACAAAGAATTTCACATACCGGGAAATAACTCCATTTCGGAGTTCCGGATACCGGGAATTGAAGTGTCGAAACACTTCACCACAAGAGTGTCGAAATGTCGAATCACCGAAATGCAAAACAAGGAAATATTGGATCTTTGATTCAACTCCATTTCGGAACTTCGAATACCGGGAGTTAGAGGAGTTAAGCGCCGAGACTCTTCACCACAGGAGTCCAAAAAAGGTGAAATGCGAAATGCCGAAATACATTTGATCTGACTCCATTTCGGAGTTTTGGATACCGAGAGTTGGAAGAGTCAAGATTCTTCATCATCAAGAGTCTCAGAATCACGAAATGCGAAACGCCGAAATCCAGGAAGAAGGAAGTGAATGTGGAAGACCATGTCAGAAAGAACAGGTGGAAGACTATGACATGTGGCATGATCAGACAAGGACAAGTGTCAAGTTGATTTGTCATTTCAGGCCACTAGAATTCACAATTCTAAGTGACACGTGGCAGCCACTCGGGTCACGACACGTCATTGAGTGACGCAAGATTGACCTCACTCCGGGAGTTTTTTCTTCGGGAGTTTTAACTCTATCACTCCCCCAAAGTTCTGAAGGATGAATTCCCGGGGTAGAGGATAGTTGTCCGATCACCACAAATTGTGGACCTTTTGATCTAGAGATCGAAGAGATGTAGAGAAGAGCTCGAACTGGCAAGCTCCATTTTAGAGTTTCAGGGATCGGGACATGGAGCGGAAAGAAATATTCACATCAAGGATGCCGAAATGTCGAATTGAGAAATTGTGAAAGCACTTTATGGATAAGCACTCAGTCACCGATGCTGTTCACATCATCGAAGAGCTATAGGGAAAATTTTGAAGCGGCAAGCTCCATTTCGGAGTTTCGGGGACCGTGACTTGGAGAGTTGAGATGCCTCACAACAGGAATCGTCGAAATGTGAAAACACATTTTGGTGTAGTTTGTGGTCATAGCCATTGGTCACATCAATGGAAGATGGAGGAAGGAGCTAGTGTAACCAATATCCATTTCGGGGTTCGCGACTTGGAGTGTCGAGACACTTGATCACACGAATGCCGAATTGTCGAATGTCGAAATGCTGAAACGATGAAATGAATGTAAGATTCAATGAATTCAATTCAATGGTGCAGATGAATTTGAATAAGATCGGAGGGCTAATATTGCACTTCAGAGTGTAACTGCTAGAAACGACTGATAGTTTATGCCAGAGGACTCGAAGAGACTTTTGAGTGATTGCCAGACAAGCTGAAGAGTCTCAAGGAATTTGCCAATGGAATGAAGACTATTCATAGAGGCAATTGACAGACATATCTAACTTCCATATAAGCTGAAGAGTTGTGATGATGATCAGGCAGAGCACTTGACATGGGGAGAGCATGCAGAAGGTGCACAGAGACTATAAGTATGCAGAACAAAGAAGAGAGGGGGGATGTTGTTGTGAGGGATTCAGGAGTGTGCAGCAGCTGAAATAGAGTGAAGAGGAATGGTGCATGGCATGGAGTTGACTCACATAGCATGAAAGGCAGAAGCAAAGAAATCATAACACATGTGTACAGCAAGACAGTGAGACACTAAAGGAAGGTTGAGGTGCTCCTGTAGAGAAAAATAGAAGATCAAAAATCCCAAGAAGATGCAGACAGAGAGACACTGATATAGGAGAGCAGAGCAGCATAGCAGAACAGTGATAATCCTGGTAAGCCAATGATAAATATTGTATCACTGTGATAAGTTTCATTAGCAAAGATTTATATTTTAGGGTGGAAGGGAGGTGCTAGGGAGGACTATTGTCCTCAGAGGTTCAAGTGGGTGCTTGAGCAAAGGGAGTTGTAGCTTCCACCTGGTTGCAGCAAGAGAAACCAGGGTGGTAGGGTGGTGCAAGGGAGAACTGTTGTTCTCTGTTATACAGGTTGGTGCCTGTGTGACTGGAAGTTGGTGCTGGAACACTTGGGGAGTTGGTGCTTCCTTCTAGTTGGTGCTAGAGAAACCAGAGAGTTGGTGCTCTCAGCAAGTAGTAGCTTGCAAAACAGAGGTTGTAGCCTCATTATGATTTGGTGCTCATATGTATGATAATGTAAAGAATGTAAAGATTACTTATCATATAAAGAAGAAGAGGTTTTTACCCTCTATGGGTTTCCTCAGGAAATATCTGTCTCTGTGTATCTCATATGTGTGACTGATGCTGAACGTGCGATTACTTATTTCCTTGCATTATTGTGACTACCATTGAGTACTTTGTAAAGAGTTTAATATAAGCATAATTGTTTAAGCATGGTAAAAACTGATTCACCCCCCCTCTCAGTTGTCCAACAGTTTAACCAAGGGATGACAGAGATGTAGAAGCACATGGATACTTCTACCATTATTTTCATTTCACAATAATAAATTTAACCCAGGCCAAGGCTCCCTCACTACAGTCAAGAAAAAATGGGACAAGCACAGAGTGTAGCCTGTATACCTTGGTGATAAGGTCATTCGAATGGATAAATGGAAAGATGACAGGCTCACACAAATGACGTCTCAACTACAACAATAGTTGGTAAAGAAGTATAAGTCCTTAGAAATGCTTCAAGTAGATATCCAAGAGCATAGAGAAGCAAGTAAAACTTACATTGCCATTGCAAATGTTGGCACCATGACTAATACCACCTTGGTAAGCTCACCTTCCATAGATATCTCTCAAGAGAATATTTGTCAATTTGAGAAGCATACCAGAGGAATTAGTTCCAATCTCTTGACTAAAATGGGATATGATGGACAAGGGCTAGGAAAGAGGAGACAAGGAATCATTATCCCCATTGTAGTCACACCTTGGGCCAAGCATGAAGGCCTAGGATTCGATGGTAGAAGTGAAAATTCCATCACCATGAAGAAAACTATTTTCGTGAAGGAAATAGATATGTCAGAGTTGGCTTGATAATCAAGAGAAGGATTGTCAATAATGTGTGAAGGAGTCATCTCACCACCACCTCAGCCTTGTGGTATATTGAAGGAGAGAAATGATGAGAAGAGTTTGTAGAATCACGACACACTTTCACTCAGAGAACGAAGAAAACCAATAAATGAAAGTAAGAAGAAGAATAATACCAATAGGTCTATTTCAAACAAGAAATTTCTTGTTTTTCACTGCTGTAATAAGAGAGGCCATACCATAGAAATGTTTTGGTATACAAATACATGGTCACATTGTAGAAAGAAAGGCCATTATGAGGCATCGTGTTGGAAGTGTTGGAGTTACTTTACACACACCTAGGATTTATTTTTCCTAAGGTTTTTCCTTGTTTATTAGTCATAATTAGTCATTATCAAATCTCTTATATTTTAGGGGAGAATATTCCACTTGGAGAATATTCTCTTTCAGTTGACACTTCAGTTTGACTAGTTGAGTTGAGTTTAGATGTTGCATTGGTTTTGTCACCATGCAACATTCGGATCATCACCACCTAATGCACACTTGCCTTGGGAACATCACCACACTGGCACATTACCCTTGATTTACTGAGTTAACTCCTCACTCCTCTCTATTTAGTCAGTTAACTGGAGACTAGTTGACTAGTTAACTCAACTAGGTGGTAGTTCACTCCCGTAACTACCTAAGAGACTAGACTAGGTGGCAGTTCACTCCCGTAACTTCCTAAGAGACTAGAATAGGTGGCAATTCACTCCCGTAATTGTTGGTGTGTGTCCATATCACTCTAGACCACCACTATGGTGCATTGGTTCTCCTCCAGTGTGCACTCATTGAGTTATCCAGAGTATATCATGTGTAAATTATTAATTATTCACAATGTTTAATGAGAATTCTTTCATTCTTTCTCTCCTTCTTCTTATTTCTCCAATTCTCTCTGAAAATGTGTGTATTATTGTTTATCTATATATACTCTGTGTAGGTTCAACACATTTACATGGTATCAGAGCTAATGGACTACTAAGCAAAAGGTACACCAAAAAAATTTGCAGGTACAAAAGATTGAAGACAGCGAAAAGATGGATTTCCAAAAATAATTTTTTCTTACACCTTACAACTATTTTTCATGGAAGGAGAAAATATCCATACATATCCAAACCAAAGGGTTGTACAATTTAACCTTGAATACAGATACATAACTGACATCATCCATAGAAAAATCCAAGTACTTAAATTGCATGGATGAGGCACTCGGAACAATTTGCAGTGTTATTTCTCCTGATCTCCTTTTTCACATATCTTCATGTAAGACTCCCAATGAATCCTGGACCACCTTGGAAGGGATCTTTGGAAAATAGTATGAGATGATGGGACACATGTTGGAGGTGGAGCTACTCACATTGGATCCAAAAATCTTTGACAATATCCAATATTTCTTTACAAATTCAAGGATTTATTATCACAACTCAAAGCTTGCAGGGTTGATAAATCGAAGGAGGAGAAACAAATGGTTCTCACAATTCTCTCCAATATTGGTCCTAAATTCTCTATATTTGTATCCACATTCCATTCTATCATATTTGCCTCAGGAGCCACCTAGAAGATGTCTTCTCTTGAGTATTTTATCGAAGCCCTGACACAAGAGCAAACCAAGCTCATCAACATGGAAAAAATCAAAGGCCCAAATGCGCATGCACTCACTGTGCAATATGGAAGCCAAAAATATCATAAATATAAAGATAAAGATAAACAAAAAGCTCATGCACATCCGAAAAAGGAAGGGTACACAAAACCCTTCACTGATGCCTCTGGATCCAAAGGGGAAAAGGGGAGAAATGTACGTAATTTCACAAAGGATTCCATTCAAAATATGCATGCATGCAAAACAAAATAGATATGATGTCTAAAATACTTCAGCAAAACAACCTTGGAGATCGCATTCCCGAGGGTGCCAAGAAGAAGAAGCCAGAAGATCTGAATTCCAAGAAAGGAAATTCTAGCCATGCCTTGATTTCCATCAAGTCCTCTCCCAATGCTTGGATCATAGATTCAGGAGCATAACATCACATGGTTGCCTCAAAAGAAGTATATTATTCTTTGGATGCATGCAAATGTCCTCCTATTCTGATGGGGGACAACTCTTCTTTCGAAGTCACCGGCAAAGGAAGGATTGAACTCACCAATGGAAGCTTCGAGAACATGCTGCATGTTCCCAAACTTTTTGTCAACCTTCTCTCCATGTATCAGATGAAGAATTCTGGCACCAGAAATAAATTCATATTCACACCAAATTCCATAGAGATCTACGATATGCAAACCAAATCTAGGGTTCCTACCGTTGAGGTAAATCATCATTCTAGATTGTATACATTTTATGAATTCATTGAACCTGATTTTGTTTTACTGCTTACTCATGATGATGAAAGTAGTAGGATATGGCACGAAATGTTTGTAAATTTTAATTTCATATACATGCAACATCTTAGCAAGAAAATATTGGTTGATGGTCTACCAAAAATCCATTTCTCCAAGGGAGTGTGTGGAGATGTGTTATCGGGAAACACCCTCAAGAGAAATTCGACAAGGGAAAGTATCAGAGAGCTTCCTCACCTTTAGATATGATCCATAGTGACCTTATGGGTCCTTTTCCACATCCATCGAGCAACAAAGTGAGGTTTGTTCTCATTTTTGTTGATGATTTCTCATGTTTTACATGGATCTACTTTCTTAGGAAAATTTCTGAGGTCTTTCAACACCTCAAAGATTTCAAAGCCCTGGTTGAGACACAGTCTAGAAAGAAGATCAAGTTCCTCTGAATTGATAACAAAGGAGAGTATGTAAATCATGAGATCCATGATCTTTGCCATGAGGCAGGGATCTAGTTGCAACACACAGTTCCCTATACTCCGCAGCAAAATGGAGTTGCCGAGAGGAAAAGACATATCTCTAAAGGAGATGGCATCTTGCATGTTGCATGCAAAGTCTCTACCATAGAGACTATGGGCCGAAGAAATTGATTGTGCAACATACATCCAAAACATATCTCCCCATAGATATGTCAAGGATAAGACCCCCTATGAGGCTTGGAGCGGCCTCAAACCGGAAGTGACCCACTTTCTCATTTTCGGTTCATGTGCATGGGCCTAGATTCCCTGTGAAAAGAGGAAGGCACTTGATCCACAGAGAACTGAGTGAATTTTTTTGGATAACCCAATGGTGTGAATGGATATAGATTTATTGATATTTCCTTGGACCAACTCATCATTGAGCGAAGTGTCCAATTCGATGAAAGTGTCTCGCATGTACCTCAACATCCGCATGCAGACACCTTCATTCTTCCACCTGTCTGAGATTATGAGCATGCACACGCTGACTCTTCAGATGAGAGTTATGATTCAGAGGACTCAGATGATTCATATTCAGATTCAGTACAGTTAGATGAAGAGTCAAAGCATCCAGATGCAGTTGCAGAGCTAGATCAGAGGCCCAAGTGGGCATAGACTACTCTTCAAGATGCAGGGGATCTCATTGGTGATCCAGGCGACACTAGGAGGAATCAATCTGATTTCAAGGAGCCTCTTGTTACACTCACTACCACTGAACCATTACCCTCCAAGCATATTTTCTTGGTTCAGTATTCATATCCACAGTCTTATGGTGATGCTACTGGAAATCCCTTTTGGGAATCCACCATGCAGGAGGAGTACAACTCCCTCCTTGAGAACCAGACTTGGGATCTGGTTCCCCTTCCTTCTGGGAGGAAACTTGTCAGATGCATATGGGTCTACAGGACCAAGAGCGTAGCGGATGGGAATATTAGTAGATACAAAGCTAGAATTTTCACCAAAGGCTTTCAGCAAGTTCATGGTATTGACTACGATTAGACCTTCGCTCCAGTAGCGAAGATGGATTCCATACGATTGGCACTTTCCATTGCGACATCCAAAGGATGGGAAGTCCATCAGATGGACATGAAGAATTAATTTATTCATGGTGATCTCTCTGAGGAGATATACATGGAGCATCCCTAAGGATTTATGCAGGACTCATCTTTGGTATGTCTACTAAAGAATTCCTTTTATGGCCTCAAGCAGGCTTCGAGGGCATGGTATGCCAAGATGGACTCCTAATTGTTGTCACGTAACTTTGTACGTTGTAAATCCAACCCAAATTTCTACATGCTTAGGATAACTGATTCACTTCTACTCTTAGTTCTATATGTTGATGATTTGTTGATCACTGGTTGCTCGAATTCAATGATTGTTGCAGTCAAGAGGATTCTACATGACAGGTTTTTGATGATGGACATGGGTCCACTACACTTCTTCCTTGGACTCAATATCAGTCAGGATACATCAGGCATCAAACTGTCTTAGGCCAAGTATGCACGACATCTCCTTGAGAGATTTCACATGACAGACTTCAAGTCTTCTCTAACTCCTTTCCTATCAAGAGTCAAACTTGAGGATGGAGGGGAGACTCCACTGGTTGATAACACACTATACAAACATCTAGTGGGGAGCTTGTTGTATCTCAGACACTCTAGACTAGACCTCTCCTATGCGGTTGGCACAGTTTCTAGGTTCATGCAGGAGCCACATGAGCTACATTAGAAGGTTGTAAAGCGCATGCTTCGATGCGTACAGGGAACCATCACCTTTGGTATTCATTATGCAGAAGAATATACATTATATCTCATCGAGTTTACTGATTCTGACTGGGCTGGTGATAGCACTAATTACAAGTCCACATCCGGTTACTCACTCAGTCTTAGTTTGAGGCCTATCTGTTGGTCTAGAAAGAAGCAAGCTTCCATTGCTCTATCTTCAACCGAGATAGATTATAGAGGGGTAGTTAACATAACCATTTAGGCTATGTGGCTACAACATTTTCTCACTGAGTTGGGCATTCAATTTCATTGCCCAATCGTCATCTAGTGTGACAACCAGAGCACTCTGAAGTTATGCAGAGATCCAGTTCAGAGACAATGGATAGAGCACATTGAGATCCACATGCACTACATTTGGGACTTAGTACACGAGGGGATCATCGGCTTATAGTTTTGTCCTTCAACAGAATAGACAACAAACATCTTCACCAAGACCTTCACTGAGAAGAAGTTTCATTCTCTGCGAAGTCGTCTTGGAGTGAAGGACATAGTTTCCTAGCAACTATAGTTCTTCTTTTTACATACATTGTACCTTGAGGGGGGGTTCCCATGAGGTTTTCCCTCTTTCCTCACTATATTTTCAGTGTATCTTTTGTATTTGGGTACCTAACATGGCCTCGTTGTCAGGACCCATTCTTTATTTTCACCATAGTGATGTTTAGGGGGGGTGTTGGAGTTACTTCACACACACCTAGGATTTATTTTTCCTAAGGATTTTTATTTCTTATTAATCATAATTAGTCATTATCCAGTCTCCTATACTTTAGGGGAGAATATTCCACCTGGAGAATATTCTCTTTCAGTTGACACTTCAGTTTAACTAGTTGAGTTGAGTTTAGATGTTGCATTGGTTTTGTCACTATGCAACATTGAGATCATCACCATCTAATGCGTAATTTCCTTGGGATCATCACCATACTAGTGCATTACCGTTGATTTCCTTAGTTAACTCCTCACTACTCTTTGTTCAGTCAGTTAACTGAAGACTAGTTGACTAGTTAACTCAACTTGGTGGCAGGTCACTCCCGTAACTGCATGAGAGACTATACTAGGTGGCAGTTCACTCCCGTAATTGTTGGTGTGTGTCCAGATCACTCTAGACCACCACTATGGTGCATTGGTTCTCCTCCAGTGTGCACTCATTGAGTTATACAGAGTATATCATATGTAAATTATTAATTATTCACAACGTTTAATGAGAATTATTTCATTCTTTATCTCCTTCTTCTTCTTTCTCCAATTCACTCTGCAAATGTGTGTATTATTGTTTAGCTAGATCTATTTTGTGCAGGTTCAACACATTTACTAGAATAAGTAAGACATGTTCTGCAAGTATGATTTTTTCCATAAGTTGAATGGAAAGAAGGATCCTACAATCCAACATCATATACAGAGGCACGTGGAGAGGAGGAGTATGAAAAGAAATCCTTGTAGCAACCACATGAATTTTTTCCACCACTGCAATTTGAGTGGTCACTGGGAAGAAAAGTGTTGGAAACTTCATCCAAAGATTCACCCTAGACACTGCACAACTAGGAGAAGGGTATCGAGAGTGAATATTGAGGAAGATGAAGAGTTGTCTTCATCTCCTGTCTAAGTAAAAATTTTCCAAGGAGAGATAGAATCACAAGAGAGAAGAAAATAAAATAAGAAGGACAACAGGTTGATGTCATGAACATACACTACCTCATTCTTGTTTCTTGTATTTCATACAAATAAACTCAACATAGATTTGTGCTGGAGATTGGTGCATGGAGGTCAATGACCATAGAGGAGTTCTTGAGGACTCCATGATGTTCCTTGCAAGCATGTGAATACACTCACTTGAGAGTTGTTTCCATGATGGGAAGCAATTGATCCTAGATAAATAAGGAAACCACACTTCCCTTATGGAATTTTCATGTTATGGAAGTGTATTGGGTTCACATTGAACAAGGAGACCAACATTTTACTTGGATTCATGAATATCAATATAGACTGTCTCCAAGTAAGAGAGGGAGATGAGAATGAGTGTTGGGTCTAGATTTCATATTTTGAGATTTCTCAAAGCTAAGAGTAAGTGAGAATATTGTTTCCTTGAGGGAACAAGAAAACTATAGCCAAAGACATAGCTGAGGACCAGAGCTAGTATCCAAAGCCATGAGCCTGAGCCTGACCCTGAGCTAGAGTTAGAGTTGTATCTAGGAGTCAGTGTCAGAGCCACATTTCAGAGAAGTAGAAAACATTGATCCAGATTAATTTCCTTAATATTTTGGAGACCAAAAATAATCCTAGTGGGGAGGTGTGATCTGAAATGGATTGGAACTGAGAGTGGGTAAGACTCAGTACCTGCAAGACAACATGTTTATTAATCAAGTTCATGTAAGTTATGTAAAATAATGCACATGTAAACTTGAATAACACAAATGATAATGTGAGTCGAAACATTTAAAAAAATAATTAAATGATAAATATAGATATGAGAGAAGTTAAAGTAATGGGAAGTGAAGAGCCATGGTTGTTATCCTTTCCTTACCCCATATCTCTCCTTATTTCTTCACTCTCTCTCATACACAAATGAATTTTGGCCATGGAGGAGGAGAGCATTGTAAAATATTAGAAAACTTGCAGAAAGAAGAATATTGAGCACCATTCGAATGGATTTCTCATATGGGTTCCAAGGTAAAATCTTGTCTCAAATATGTGTTTTCATCTGCCATATGTTTAGTATTCTTTTGTGTTGGTTATGGGGTGATTCATTGATTTCACTGTTAATTTCTACACAATAGTTAATCTACCTTTGTTTAGAATTATAATTATCCAAGGACTCATTTATTTGTTGAGGGAGAAGTTAGTATGCACCTAACATTGGTTAATGGAGTAAATCTAGTTCTAACAACACTTTGTTTTCCACCATCAATTTGATTCTAGATCTCAAAATTGGACAACTCTCTTTTCATAGTTGTTGTTGCTTGATAGGGAGCTTCTAATCGGGTTATTAGTTGTTGAGAAGCATTTTCTCTCTCCCTATGTCCATGTATTTGTTGGTTGAATTTTGTTCTCACCTATGAGTCAAATTTGAAGTGTTGGATGATCGTATATCCTCTTTGGGTCTCCATCTCTTCATTGACTGGTGTTGTATCTATTCCCTTGGGATTTATGATTAATTCTACACTTACCTGATCATTTCACCTTCACCACAAGTCGTTTGTGCCTTTGATTATAATTTCATCAGTAGTTGGGAGAATTTACATAGTCTAGGTTGTTTTCAAATGTACTTGGGCATTTTTAAATGGCACTGAGAATTTTAAAAATGTTGTTGGGTGTTTTTAAATGGAAATGGGTTTTTTTTAAATGTTTTCAAGCATTTTTTGATGTGGTTGGGAATATTGAGACATGAATGAGCAATTAAATTATGTGATGGGTAAAAATTTGCATTGATGAGTCAAATTTTAATGTGTTGGGGAATTTTCCTCACCCACGTGTTGTACCAACTAAGCCTGGGAAATGAAAATAGTTGATGGGTGTTTTATTTTATTGATAGGGAATCTATTGTTTAACCCACAGGCCACATGTACATGTACATGGGGCATATGGACCGTACACACTAATATCTCTCTCCCTGGGAAAATGAATCTATAGTTGGTCAATCTTAATCCATCGTTGGTTGTTTCAATTTCATCTTTGGTCAATTTTCTAATTTTGATGGTCAATAGGGTTTGCTCCTTGGGAGAATCCATCTCATTTTAGTCGATTTTATTTCCTAGTCATTTTTCCTCAATTATCCATCGACTAGGATCCTTTTCTTTTCGATCTTGTTCATTACCTAGTCAACTTTCAATTACTTAGTCAGATTAATCCCTTTGTTGGTTGATTCTTCATTGGTTGACTTTTGTCTTGGTCTACTTGACATGTCACTAGTTGAATGACCTCCCAATGATTTTATGTATTATCTTGGTCGAGTTGCAGCTTCATGGTCGAATTACATTGTAGCTTCAGTTGACTCCACATACCTAATTGATTTTATTTCTAACCTGGTTGACTTCCATCTATACCTAGTTTATTTCTCATCTCTAGGTTGACTACATAGTGGTTGGTCAATTTTATTTCTCTAGTAAATCCATTACTAGATTAAAAAGGGCACGTTTGTTCAGAGAAAGTCAAATTTCCATAGTGTTGGGGTTTCTATTTTGGCATAACAAGACAATAGGTTATTCCAAGTATAGATGGAACATTTGTAGGCTCATTGAGAACATATATGTATCATTGCATTGATCGTTGGTTTATTGAGTGCAGACAAGCCTCAGAACAGAGGGGATCACAGTTGATTATTTCCATTGGTTTCACAAAGAAGACCTTGCATCCATTAGAGGGTTAGACGATACATTGTGGACAGAGAAATCCCATAGCATTGGATTATGATCACTAACTTCATAGATATATGAACAATTTATTTTTATTGATTGGGTTGTTATTGAGTCACTAGTTGGTTGTAGTGCATAGGTTACAATCTGGGGAAGGCTTTGCAGCAATGGGAAGAAGGGAGATCTTTGTGCAACACAGAGGAATGAAGGCCTAGTGGTTTATGTGTGACATGGATCTATATATAAGACTAGGATAGAAATAATATAAAGTATAGAAATCAAATTCCTTTCAAGTGTCAATGTTGGTGAAGTGAGTGAGCTATGAGCCCCTCAATTACAGGATCATAAACTCCCCTCACACATAAAGATTCAGATTTACCTTAATTTTTTGCAACTTTTCATGTTAAGAAAAATAGACTATATCTGTTATGAGAACTTATATCTCATCCACTAATTTAGATATGTTTCTTCATACAATAGATCTATTCTCACTAAAAAATACCCACATCAAGGATACAATTTACAATAATATGATAAACAATTACCACAAATCAAGATTTTGTTTTGATGGATGTCGACCTTCCATGAACCTGCAACTTTTAAACAATGTTTCACATTATAACTTGTGAATTGCATGAGAAGCTAGATTTTCTTGATATTTGCATGTGAATTGACCATGAAGAAACTATAAGGCTCTTGAAAAATAAAGAGTCTTTGAGATTTCCTTCATTACAATGAATTTACTTGTTTTGTTGCATGATCATCTTAACATCATTGACTTCACCTCTCATGGATCACTGCCATGGAGGGGAATTCAACTTATGACTACTCACAATGAATCTCCCATGGATAACTACCATGAAGGCAACATTCTCTTAAGACCATAAGAGCTCAGATACCATGTTAATAAATAGACCAAGCACATGACAAAACAAGAATTTGCAAAAAAAACTTTAGCCATATCAACACATGTATTCATTCATTGATATCAATATATAGCATATGTATCTAACCATGTATACATATATATATCACTGAAAAATCATCTATGTATAAGGATTAAATATCATAAGAAGGTGATCTCATAATTTGTGATTTTCTAGGGACTTGTAGTCGAACACTATGTCTACAAAAAAAGAAAAAAGAAAATGAACATCCTACATAGGAAAACCAATGAAATTTCCTATAAAAACAAATGTAGTATTATGGATGATACAAATGGGGCTATTGTACTTTTTATACCATCCATCATCAATTAATATTTTATTCACCACTTATTACATATTTTGTCCAACAACCTCATGTTTTCTAACAAGCAACCACTCAATGTTACACATTTTTTGCATAACAACATTTTTTGTAGCATATCCATGTTTTCTAATCAATGATAAGTGTAATAATCACTACTTATCACTTTAATCCATAACCAATAAGGTATCATTATACTATGAGATTAAATTTTAAAACAATACACATATGTAGATGAACATGAAAGGCACTATCCCTAAGGGGAAAATAGTTGGCATGACATAAGGTATCTTATTTTGAGCCACAAGAAAATTAATTGACATATGCATGTTGGAATTATTTTCATTGATGTCAAAGTATTAATTATGTCATTAATGTCATCTTACGGCACTATAATACACAAAAAAAAAATTAGATTGATTTATTTATATATGTCTACAAGTATATTAAAAAGGGGTGCATGTTAAAAAGTAAAAAATGAAATGTCAGTTTCAAACCCATGTGTTTGGAGTATTTTACCATGGTATTTTGGGTATTTTCACATGGTATTGGGAATTAATTATTTATTTAAGGGGCATATCCCTTCATGAAGGTTTATGAAAAATTATAAAAAGAGAAATCATTGAGAGAAAATAAGTGTTCGAAAATTGGTTGTCATTGATGTCAACCTTAGAAGAAGCCCTTAAGCAAATCCCAGAAGCCCCTAAAAGTGATGATGATGTGTCCACTTGAATAATCCTTTAAGAGCCTTGAATATCCTTGAAATAAGTGTATATAACTCCAAATTGGTCCCCTTATGGTGTAGCTTTTAAGTATGCCCCTCACGATATGAGATAACTCGTGGTTGTTTCCACATGCCCACTTTGAGTTGTACACAAATGGAGCCTTGAAGGAGCCTTGAAGAAGCCATAAAAAAAAGTGAGTAAGACCCTCAAATCAAGTGAATAATCCCATAAAACTGATACAAGAATCCCCTAAAGTAAAGTAAATAATCCCCTAAGGTCGAACATCCTTAAGGAAGACGTCTGACCCAAATGTTGTGACCCTTGGTCCCACCCCCTTTTGTGGAGAAGACTCATGTAAATAAGAGGAGTCTCAATTGGAATTTGGATCACACCAATTCGACCTATCCAAGGAAGAGGAACGAATTTCATCCTAGAGGAGAGAATTTCCAAAGGAAGATGAAGTGAAGAAGAGTGAAATTACAGGGGAAGATGAATACTTGTGATGATTTGTTCTAGGGTTTTCTTTGAAGGTCATCTTAGAATTTCCGATTAATTTTTTTTATAGAATGATTCAGATAGAAAAACTTGGATATGTTTTATAAGTGATAGAGAATAATCTTGAGTACGAATTTCAAGTATTGACTCATTACAGGTTTGGAGTTATACTCAGTGGAAGTTGAGGTTTTAAAAACTAGGGTTTTCTTCTTCAAAACAAGTCATCTTTCCATTTTAGCTATAACATTTTTTCACGGACGATTCAAGGAGAAAAACTTGGAGGAATTTTAGGTAATATATCAAATACTATTGGGTACAAGTTTCATATCCTGATTCATTATAGGTATAGAGTTATACTTTTTGGAAGTTAGGGTTTGTGACTAATCCTAAAACTAGTCCCAAACAGGTGTTCAAGATAAAACAGTTATATCTGAATCTTCGTAGGTCCAAATTTAATTTCACATTTTGCTTATAAAGAGAATAGCTTCTAATATTTAAGGTCCAAATTTCATAATCATAAAACGAAAAATTGAGCTCGTGGAAAATTGTACAAGTTCACCTATTTGAGGTACAGTTATGAGCAGTTTTGTATGCCAATTTAAGAAGTGATTTTGGGATTGTATTTGAAGGTTGATTTGATCATGTATCATCATTTAAAATATTCCAATGGGATTTGTTTATCCTTATAGTATGTGTTGGAAACTCAAGGAGTGGGTGCTTCCTTCAAGTTGGTGCTTGTAAAATCTTGAAACTACTTAAGAAAAGTTTTTGTGGTTTTCTCCTAGTTGGGTTTCCACATAAAAATATCTATGAAATGTGTATGATTTTATGTGATGATGAATGATATTAATGGTTAATTTTTATGTAGTGCTTGAAGGTTAATTTTTTTTAAATAACTCTATATTGATTCACCCCCCCCTTTTTAGTATTCTTGAATATTCTAACAATTGGTATCAAAGCAAGTTCCTTCAGGAATACTCTAACCACTGGAAGGTATATCATGGATAAGAAAGGATATTTTACCAAAAATTGAACACCATTGTTTGATGGGAAAAAATATGTTTTTTGGAGCATAAGAATAAGATCATTTTTGTAGGCACAGGGATTTGATGTTTTGAAAGCTGTAGTAAATGGATACACTGTACCAGCTTCTCCCCAAACATATAATAGTGGAAAAAATCTCAGTGAATACAATTCAAAGGCTATAAATTCCATTCTAAGTGGTCTAACATATTCATAATTTGTTAAGGTTATGCATTGTGATTCTACAAAGGAAATATAGGACAAGATCAAGAATTTTTATGAAGGAGATGTTAAAGTCAAAGGGGCCAAACTTCATACTTACATGCGACAATTTGAACATCTAAGAATGAAGAAATATGAATATATTGCATCGTGTTTTCTCTGAGTAGATGAAATTTTGAATACTATAATAGGACTGGGAGAAAAGATTGAAAATTCAGTTATTGTGCAAAAGATATTGATATCTCTCCAAATGAGATTTGACCCTAAAATCTCATCTCTAGAAGAAATAAAAGATATGGCTATGTTGAGCATGGATGAATTACATGGAATACTTATATCGTATGAAATGAGAATAGAATAGGAAAATCCATCCATAAGGGAAGCAACTTTCAAAGCCTCCAAGAAGACAAAAAAGAAAAAGCCAAGATCAAAACCCTGGTTCAACAATAGTAATGATTCAGACAATGAAGAAGAATCCAACTTTGTGAGAAAGTTGAAAAGAGGAAACGGAAAGTACAAAGGTAAGATTCCTTTCAAATGATTTAATTGTGGTAAAGTTGGCCATTTTTCTTCCAAATGTACTTATGCAAGGGGTTCAGATAGTGGTGAAGAATAAGTTCCTAATAAATAAAAGAAATATCATAAAAGCGACAAGGAAAGAAATAAACAAATATTTTTGAAAAAGAAAAGCCTTTATTCAAAATATGATAGTTCTTCATCTGATGAATATGATGATGGTGATAGTGATGAAAGAAGAGTACTCTTCATAGTATTATAGATACAAGAGGAAACTACTAAAAATAATGAAGGATACTATGAAGAAGAAGGAGAAGTGAATATTGAGAAAGAATTGATCAGTGTCTTAATTGATCTAATAATAGCAAGGAAGAAAAACAAGTCTCTCAAAGAAGAGTTGAGTAAACTGAAAGAAGGCTTTCAAAACCCTAGAAATGTTTTTGAAGAAGACAAGAAGACTATCATAGATATAAGGATTCAGTTGGAAGAATCCAAAGTGATTGAAGAAACAATCAAGAGACAACTGGAAGAAAAGAAGAAAATAACAGATAATATGGACATTGAAATAGTCTCACTAAGAAAGGAACTACATAAGGACATCCAACTAAATTTTGGCAATAACATCAAAATACTAGATGAAATCATCTGCAATCAAAAACCTTTCTATGACAATTATGGACTTGTATACAAAAAAAATAGTATTGATGAGGGCTCAAGATCTATGATGACAGGAAGTGAAGCAGAGCAAAGAAGTTATGCATATACTATCAAGGGTTCCATAAATAAATAAGAATGAAAGCCTCTAAAGGAGGACATACAGAAGCTAGAAATAAAGAAGAATCAATAAGAAGATCATGCATTCAAAGGAACATGGAATCAACAACCAGCAATGAATAAGACCCAAGAATAATATCATGATTTTATAATAACAACACCAACTAGAATACCACCACACCCATGTGCCAAAATATTTTTCTTGGCTTGGGTTATTCTTGCAATAATTTTACAAACAAAGCCATAAATTGTAGAGAGAAAAGGGTAGAAACACCTGGAACTGAATTAGCTATGAAAATCCTAAGAATCATTATGAAGGAAATTATCCTAGAAAGATTCATGAGGCATTTGACATAAATTATAATAGTTTTGGTGCTCTGGGTTATCAAATTGAATGCTACAAATGTAACAATTTTGAACACATAGCCAGAAATTGCAGAAGTGATTTCATAGTTTCTTCAAGGGAAACTAGGCATGTTCCTTTCAATCATATAGGGGAACAATAGAGAACTTGGGAAAGTAATCAAGAATATTTGAAGGTTGAGGAATGTGGTTTTTCGTTACAAGCCCAAAATAGAAGAATCCATTGGTATATTGACAATGGATGATCAAATCATATGACTTGAGACCAAAATAGATTTGTAACATTACAGAAATAAAAAGAGGGGTTTGTCACATTTGGCAATGATAGCTCAGCCAAAATTATAGGAAAAGGCATAGTCAGTCTTGGAAACAGAGATGTTGTGGAAGAAAATGTCCTACTTATTGAAAATATGAAGCATGATTTTCTAAGTGTGAGACAAATGTCTGATCAGGGACACACACTTACATTCAATTCAAAATAATGTGAAATAAGGAAAGAAGGATCAGGAAGACTAGTGGCAACAACGACAAGGAATCCAAACAACATATGCATCTTGAATGACATTGAAGAAGAAATATGGTATTTGGGAAAAGAATATGAAAGTTGGATTTGGCATAGGAGAATGGGCCATATACACTTACTCTTTTCAATATTAGCAACAAATAAAGTTGTAATAGAAATGCTAGAAATTAAAAATCCAACAAATACAATGTGCAAGCACTTTCAGCATGGAAAAAATATAAAAATTGAATTCAAGATAAAGGAATAATCTACAACAAAACCATTGGAAATTCTACACATTGATTTATGTGGGCCCATGATAACAAAAGGACTATATGGTGAATTGTACTTCATGATACTCATTGATGACTACACTAGAATGACATGGGTTTGCTTCCTCAAAAGAAGTCAGAAGCTTTCAAATGTTTCAGGGTATTAAAGGAACTGGTTGAAAATTAAATTGATTTGAAAATAAAATGCTTAATATTATATAATGGAGGTGAGTTTACTTCAAATGACTTCATGGATTTTTGTGAAGAACATGGAACAAAAAGACAATTCTCAATAGCTAGAATACCTCAGCGAAATGGAGTTGCTAAAAGGACAAACAAAATTGTACAAGAAATGGCTAGAACCATGTTGAATGACTCCAAGCTAAGTGATATATGTTGTGGAAAAGCAGTGCATGAATCCTTTCATATATTGAACAGAGGATTGATCACAAGTAACAATGATAAGAATCCATATGAGTTATGGAAAGGAAGGCCAACCAATGTCAAGCACTTTAGAATGTTTGGAAGAAAGTGTTACATAAAAAGGGAAGATAAGAAGATTGGAAAATTTGACTCCTGGGTGGAAAAAGACATATTTTTTGGGTACTCATGCAAAATAAAAGCATACAAGTGCTACAATATAAGGCTCAACAAGATAGTAGAAAACATCAATGTAAAAGTTTATGAAATAGACTTGCTGAAGACCAGGAAAGAAAACATAAATTCAAACATCTTTGAAGAACAGGAAAATGAAAAACTAAAGAAAGAAGAAGAGGAACAATAAGAACAACAACAATAAGAGAAGCATCCAGAAGTGGAACAAGAAGAAAACAACCAACAAGATTTTCATACACCTTCTAGGACACCTAACCATTGGGTTCAGAAGAATCATCCACTAGAAAAAATCATTGGAGATAGAAGTGTCAAAGTAGAAACCAGAAGAACAAGGAAATCACGGACACCTAAACAAGGAGATTTTTCATTACTTTCCATAGTTGAACCAAGTAACTTTTGGGAAGCAAGAAATTATGAACATTGGATCAAGTCTATGGAAGAAGAACTAAATCAAATAGAGAAGAATGAGACATGGGATCTAGTTCCAAGACCAAAGGACAAAAATGTGATTGGGACAAAATGGGCCTTCTAAAACAAGTTAAACAAAGATGGACAGGTAACTAGAAACAAAGCAAGACTAGTGTGAAAGGGATATGCTCAAGTTGAAGGAATAGAGTTTGAAGAAAATTTTGCTCCTATGGTGAGAATGGAAGAAATTAGAATGTTCTTGGCTCATGCATGCACCAAAAGGATCAAAGTGTATCAGATGGACACAAAATTAGTTTTTGTAAATGAGAATTAGAAGAATAAGTCTACATAGAATGGCCAGAAGGGTTTCTACTATCAGAAAAGGAATACTATGTTTGTAGATTGAAGAAATATTTGTATGAAGTTAAAAAATATCTAAGAGCTTGGTACTCAAGATTGAACAGGTACTTACATCAACAAGGATTCATAAGGGGAAATGTAGATAGTAACCTCTACATAAAAGTGGATCAAGGCAATATGATTATTATTGAAGTGTATGTTGATGACATCATCTTTGGAAGTGATGATGATAGATTAAGTCATAAATTTTCCAAGGATATGCATAATGAATTTGAAATGTGCCTACTTGGGGAGTTAAATTTTTTCTTGGGACACTAGATATATCAGCTAGATGAAGGAATTTTCATTTTCCAAACCAAGTACATCAATGAAATTTGTTAAACAAGTTCAAAATGAAATATTGTAAACCTATGAGTACTCCTATGGTTACCGGTTGCAAGTTGAGAAAAGATGATGAATCTAAAGAAGTGGATAAAAGACTCTATATATCAATGATTGGTAGTCTACTCTATGTGACATATTTAAGACCAAATGTAATCCAATCAGTTGGACAGGTCGCAAGATTGCAAGTGGAACCAAAGGAAACCCATGTTCTAGTAGTGAAAATGATCTTCAAATATATTAAAGGAACAACAAATTTTGAGCTATGTTGTCCAAAAGGAAATAATTTGACTATGGTCTCCTACACAGATGCATATTGGGAAGGAAGTATTGATCATGGAATAAGTACAAGTGGAGCATATTTCTACTTAGGTGACTTCTTAGTGTCCTGGTTGAGCAAGAATAAATCGTCAATATCCTTATCCACTACAGAAGTAGAATATATCGCAGAAGCAACATGTTTTACTCAGATTCTATGAATGAAGTGATGCAGGAGCATCACCAGCAAAGCGCTAGTGGAAGAAATATCAATGCACTAGCGCACATTTTGAAGTGATAAATTTGAATTTAAGAAGGGCATATCATGAAATATCTTGAAAATATTGAAATTTAAGAACATCTTAAACGTATTAGAGTTGGATGATTGCATGAGATCGATGGAGAATGTGTTTTCTTTTAATGTTGTAGCTTGCAGTATAGATTCAAAGCATTTTCTCTTATCTGGATGTCTCAAAACATTTATTGTAATAAATCCTTTGTAGTTGAAATCTTTTATTTCGATAGGATAGCACTAAGGTAGTCGGAGGGAAAATCTCTATGAGCCCTCTTGTATAAATAAATGTATTGTTTCCCAAATGAGGTTGTTGAAGTTTAATTGTAGCTAGAGATTATTGCCGCTGAAATTTGCTAAGAGTTGTTGAATAGCATATATGAATCCATGTGCATACCATTTGAATGAATATAATAGAGAAGGGTTGTTCCAAATGTTTGGTGTTTTTGTTACTGTGTCTATCTGAATGAATGAATGGTAGGCTTTCTGTTAAATTGAATTCTTTGTTATTACTTGTTCTTATGTTATGAATTCTTTTACATGGTTGAATGTATGAATCTGTGAGATATTAGATAAGTTTCAATTGTTTCTCTTCTACGAGCAAGTGAAAGGAGTGCATAGTTTCCACAAGGTGTGAATTGACAGAGTCTATTTCGACTCAGAAGCTCAAAAGAGATAACTTGAAACTTTTGTATGCAAGGAGTGGATAAGATTATGCAAGGTGTGCGTTGACAGAGTTTGTTTTGGCTCAGAAATCTAGGAGGGATAGTTTGAAAGTGTGTGTAGGAGGAGATGCACTCAGAGTCATATTGTTCAAGAGGAACAATTGAGCGTATAATAAATGTTGCAAAGAGTACACAATTACCCATCAAGAGTTAATTTGAAGGAAGTTTGTCGGAAGGTGTGTGTAGAGTCGATACTTGGTTAAGTATTGAGGGAGTCATTCTGAGAAGTTCAGAGTGTCGAGGTGGAACAAGTCCAAGAGAGATAACGTGGAGATTTTCATGCAGAGAGTGCATATTGTCTACAAGGAATGTGTGGCAAGTTATTTTGACTCAAAAGCTCAGGAGGAGTAACTTAAGAGCATTTGCAAAAGAGTGTGAAGAACTATCACAAGGTGTGCGCAGTCGTCCACAAGGAAGCTAAGTTGTGGAGGAAAACCTATTGCGAGGCATCTACAAGATCGAATTTGACTAAGTTTCTAAGAAAACTCTCTGAGGAGTCAAAGTGTTTGGGAAAGAATAAGCTCAGAAGAGATAGTAGAGAGAATTCTTCAATAAGGGAGGAGCCCTTGAAGATTCCCCAAAATTAATGGGAAATATCTATTCAGGAGGAGCAGAATCATTCCAGACCGCCAGATCTGGGAGAGTTGCATGGAGGTTATTCATGGATCCTTTCAATACTTCATGGTTCAGAGTGTTTTGAGGTGCTTAAGAAGCAAGGTCTCCGAAGTCGCGAAGTTGCAAAGTGATCCTAGTTGTTGGCTGCGAGGAGTATATGTGGCAACGGATTAGAGAGTTTGACAGGTATAGTTTCAACGATTGTGTGGAGCGAGCGAAATCTTCATGAGGTCACAAAGGTTGAAGTAGCATTGCACCATCGGATCTAGGAGGACACACGGCAGAGATTCGTTTGTTTCGGTGGAAACACATTTCAGAAGAAAAATAAGGTGAAGGTTGCAATACCACCGAAGCTAGAAGTTATGAAGAGGATTGAACCAAGGTTATAGCCTATGGTCATATGAGAAGAAGATCCTAGCCAGTGGAGCTAGCACCTATCAGTTAAAGTTACAAGAGGCGCTAGGAAACGGTTGTGCGGGTAATTCAAACCTGCATGGTAACAAAAGGGGGACAATGTAATTTGTTTTGGGGTTTGTTGGAGGACCGAGGAGATAATTTGGCTCAAGTAATTGAATATCCTTGACCGGGAGGTCTCAAAACCCCTAAGAGGGGAGGGGGGTTTCATCAAAGTGGTATCAGAGTAGCCATTTTCTTGCAGACAACAGACAAAGAAGAGAGGATATAAATAAGTAGTCTGATAACATCAAGTGGTATCAGATACATTAAGTGGTAGTTGTGTAAAGGAGAAAAGTTCAACACAATGCCACCTAGAAGATGTGTGGAGCCACCTATAGAAAATCGAGCTATGGAAAGGGAGATGAGAGAAATTCGCGCAAGGTTGGATGTTATGGAGACAACACAAAGGAGAGCACATGATGTTGGAGACATCAGTGATGTAGAGAATGAATAATTAGAGGTTGAATAAGTTGTAGTAGAGGATGTTGCAGAAGAACACTTGTTGAAAGCGGTTGTCAAGTTAGGAGCTAGATCGAAGATAGACATCCCAATGTATGAAGGCAATTTAGATGTTGAAGAATTGTTGGATTGGATAAGGTCAATGGACAAGCATTTCTTCTATGAAGACGTCAATGAGAAAAATAAGGGGAAGCATGTTATCACTAGATTAAAAGGACATGCAACGTTGTGGTGGGATGAACTGCAGGCTGACAGAATATGCATAGGCAAGCAAAAGATCAAGAGTTGGGATAGAGTGGTAGCCAAGTTGAAGGATAAATTTGTACCCAAGGATTACCAGATAAATTTGTTTAGGAATTTGCAAAACCTGAGACAGAAAGGAATGACTGAGAAGGAGTACACAGAGGAGTTCTACAAACTGAACATCAGGGCAGGAAAAAGAGAAAAAGATGATGGAAAAGTTGTCAGGTATATTAATGTCCTGAGAAATGAAATCCAGGATGAAATCAACATGATGAAAGTAAGGATAGTGGAGGATTCTTATCATATTGCGTTGAAGGAAGAAGAGAATTTGGCTAGAAAACAGAGCCAGCAAAGCAGAGGAAGAAGTTTAAACAGAGGCAATGGATTTGTCCATGACAAGGCACAAAAGCCCAAGGTTTAGACTAAAAAACCACATGGTCACTTAGAAAGAGGAGGAATTTCCCAAGGGAGACAGTATGGTGATAGAAACTCTTTTCCTTGAGGAAGAGGAAGATTCAGAGGAGGAGAAGTGAAGTGTTATGCCTATGGAAAGACAGGACACATGTCTTGGGAATGCCCCAAGAGAAATAAATAAGGAGGAGGTGAAGCTCACATTTCAGAAGCGCAGAAGTGGAATGTTGAAGAAGAAGGTGTAGAATATGGGATATCTTTGATGATGAAGAAAGTTCTCTTGAAGCCAGAGCCAAAGGTTGAAAAACTAGTGCAGAGGAACAATTTGTTCAAAATTGCTTGCAAGACTAAAGATAGAGTTTGCAAGGTGATAATTGACAGTGGGAGCACTGATAACTTAGTATCCACAGAAATTGTGGAGAAATTGGAGCTGGAGACAAATACACATCTGGGTCCATATAGAGTCTTATGGCTGCATAAAGGACACAAGGTAATGATAACTAAACAATGCCTAGTTGAATTTAAAATAGGAGGGTATAGAGATGAGATTTTATGTGATGTGATTCCCATGGATGTATGACATGTTTTATTGGGGAGACAATGGTAGTATGACAAGAATGTCATTCATGATGGGAGAAAAAATACTTATACTTTGGAGAAGAATGGTAGGACACACATGTTACTGCCAATTGAGGAAAATAAAGTGAAGGAAGAAGCCAACACAAGTATACTTATCATGAGTGGGAAGGAAATCATGAGTGAAGTTAAGAAGGAACAAGAGATGTAGTTTTTTGTGGTGAGGAAACCCAGAGTTGTCCTTACAAGTAATTCTATGGATGATATGCCTGAAGAAGTTCAGGATTTGTTAGAGAATTTTGCTGACATAGTAGTGGATGAGTTTCCAAGCTCATTTCCACCCATCAGGAGTATCATCCATCAAATTGATCTAATACCAGGAGAAATTATGTCGAACAAAGAAGTGTACATATTGACACCTCAAGACAATGAGGAGGTAAATAGACAAGTCCAAGATTTGATGGAAAAAGGGTTAGTTAGAGAAGGCTTGAGTCCATGCACAGTACCAACTGTGTTGAGTCCGAAGAAGGATGGAGGATGGAGAATGTGTACAGGCTCAAGAACCATAAACAAGATCGCCATCTGGTACAGATTTCCTTTACCAAGGATGGATGACTTAATGGATTGTTTGAGTGGAGAAAATTATTTTTCAAAGATAGACTTAAAAGTGGATATCACCAGATAAGAATGAGAGAAGGTGATGAGTGGAAAATAGCCTTCAAAACAAACGAAGGGTTATATGAATGGTTGTTATGCCATTTGTCTTAACAAATTCCCCGAGTAATTTTATGAGATTGATGAATGAGGTATTGAAATATTTCATTCGTAAGTTTGTGATTGTATATCTGGATGATATACTAGTCTTCAATAAAACTGAAGAATAACATTTGAGGCATTTGGAATTAGTGATGAGGAGATTGTAGCAGGAAAAGTTGCTGATAAATCTGAATAAATCCTCTTTTATGAAGACATAACACATTTACTTGGGTTTTGTGATCTCTTCAAATGAATTGAAGATGGATCCAGAGAATGTGAAAGAAATTAGAGAATGTCCATCGCCAAGAAGCATATTTGAGGTGAGAAGCTTCCATGGATTAGCAAGTTTCTATAGGAAGTTCATTAGAAATTTTAGTGAAACTTTTACACCAATAACGGATACGGTGAAGAAGAGACACAATTATTTTAAATGGATAGAAGAAGATGAGAAAAGCTTCAAGATATTAAAGGAGAAGATAACAGAACAATTAATTCTAGTCTTGTCATATTTCAGGAAGACATTTCAAATACGGTGTGATGCTAGTGGAGTTGAAATTGGAGCAGTCTTAAGCCAAGATAATAGGCATGTTGCATATTTCAGTAAGAAGTTGAATGCCATTAAGAGGAAGTACTCCACATATGATAAAGAATTTTATGCAATAATTCAAGCCTTGAAGAAATGGAGGCACTACCTTGTTCTAAAAGAGTTTGTTTTGTATAGAAATAATCAAGCTTTACAATTCATAACTAGACAAGAGAAGTTAAATCAAAGACATTCTAAGTGGATAGATTTTATGCAAAATTTCACTTTTTTCACTAAACATATTTCTGGTAATGCTAACAAATTTGTTGACACATTGAGCAGGAGATGTCTGATTCTACAGGAATTTCAAGTGAAAACCTTAGGGTTTGAACACCTTAAGGAGATGTATTGTGATGACCCAGATTTTAAAGATTCATATGAAGCGTGTGAAAATCCTATGCTCAGAGACAAAATCCAGTGGATAGAGTATATGATTCAAGATGGGTTGTTGTTTAAAGGTTACTAGTTGTGCATACCAAAGTGCTCAATGAGATAAAATATGTTGAAGGAAAAACATAGTGGAGATCTAGCAGGACATTTTGGCCATGACAAGACTTTTGCACAGTTGAACAGTTCATACTATTGGCCAGGTATGAGGGCAGAGGTGAAAAAGTTTGTAAACAAATGTAATATTTTCCAGTATGCAAAAGGAAAGAAGCAAAACACTAGATTGTATCAACCATTGCCTATTCCAGATAGGCCTTGGGATGCAATAAGTATGGATTTTGTGTTGGGATTGTTGAGGACATAAAGAGGAAGTGATTCCATATTTTTGGTAGTTGATAGATTCTCAAATATGTAACACTTTATCCCATGCTAGAAGACTAATGATGCAACCCACATTGCAAAATTTGTTTTCAAATAAGTTGTGAGACTTCATGGGTTGCCTAAGAGTATTTCCTCAGAAAGAGACACTAAGTTTGTTTGTGATTTATGGATAACATTGTGGAAGAAGTTGGGGACATAAATTTCTTTTATTTTGGCATATCCCCCTCAAATGGATGAACAGACTGAGGTGGTAAATCAGATTTTAGGAAATTTTTTGAGGATTCTGGTCACTGAACATCATAGCCAGTGGGATCAAATTCTATCACAAGTAGAGTTTACATACAATGACTCACCAATAAAAAGTATAGGAGAGAGCCCATTTCAGATAGTATATGGGATGAATCCAATAGGAGTATCAGAGTGGAGCAGAATGAATTCATAAGCGCTGGAGTAGAAGACTTCACTGCAGAAATGCAGAAGCTTCATAATTAGATCAAAGAGAAATTGCAAAAGAGCACCATAGAATATAAACGCAAAGTTGATCAACATATGAGAAAAAATCAATTTGAAGTGGGAGATCAAGTTATAGAACATCTCAAAAATGAAAGGTTCCCAAGGGGAACATATAACAAATTGAAGATGAAAAAGTGCAAGATCCTAAGAAAATTTGGTGAAAATTCTTATGACGTAGAGCTGCCAAAAGATGTGGGTATATCACCCATATTCAACATTTCAGACCTGTGTTCTTACAAGGAAGATGACACCAGAGGGTCAAAAGATTAGAAAGAGATCCAGTGGGAGAAGTAGATGCTTGTAGAAAAAAGGCCGCAGATGGAGAATATCATAGATCAGAGAATTGGTAAGAATACCAAGAGAAAGACCTATTTTGAGTATTTGGTAAAGTGGAAAGGATGCCCAATAGAAGATTCCAGTTGGGTAAATGAATAAGATATTCAGAAGCATGGAAAGTCAGTGCAGGAGTTCATGGACAAGATTCCATGATTTTTTTTCAGAGGAGTATGATGCAGGAGCATCGCCAACAAAGTGTCAGTGGAAGACAGCTCAGGGCACTAGCGCACATTTTGAAGTGATAATTTTGAATTTAAGAAGGGGATATCATGAAATATATTGAAAAGATTGAAATGTAAGAACATCTTAAATGTTTTAGAGCTAGACGATCACATGAGATCGATCGGGAATGTATTTTCTTTTAATGTTGTATCTTGCAGTATAGATTCGAAGCGTTTTCTCTTATCAGTCTGTCTCAAAACATTTATTTCGATGGGGAATCCTTAGTAGTTGAAATATTTTATTTTGATAGGATAGAACTAAGGTAGTCGGAGGGAAAATATCTATTATCCCTCTTTTATAAATAAATGTATTGTTTCCCAAATGAGGTTGTTGAAGTTTAATTGTATCTAGAGATTCTTGTTGTTGAAATTTGCTAAGAGATGTTGAATAGCATGTATGAATCCATGTACATACCATTTGAATGAATATAACATAGAAGTGTTGTTCCAAATGTTTGGTGTTGATATTACTATGTCTATCTGAATGAATGAAAGGCAGGATTTATGTTAAATTGATTTCTATGTTATTACATGTTCTTATGTTATGAATGCTTTTACATGGTTGAATGTATTAATCTGTAAGTTACCCATCAAGATTTAAGTTGAAGGAATTTTGTCTCAAGGTGTGCATAGGGTCGATACTTGGTTAAGTATCGAAGGATTCATTCTGAGAATTTCAGAGTGTCGAGGTGGAACAATTCCAAGAGAGATAACTTGGATATTTGCATGCAAAGAGTGCATATTGTCTGCAAGGAGTGCGTGGCAGGGTCTTTTGACTCAGAAGCTTAGGAGGAGTAACTTAAGAGTATTTTCATAAGAGTGTGAAGAATCGTCGCAAGGTGTGCGCAGTCGTCCACAAGAAAGCTAATTCATGGAGGAAAACATGTTGCAAGGCGTGCATAGGGTGGAATCTGACTAAGTGTCGAAGAAAAATCTCTGAGGAATCCAAGTGTTTGAGAAAGAACAAGCTCATAAGAGATAGCGGTGAGAATTCTTCAATAAGGGAGGAGCACTTGAAGAATCCCCAAATTAATGGGCAAGATCTGTTCAGGAGGAGAATAATCGTTCCAGACCTCCAGATCTAGGAGATTTGCAGGGAGGTTATTCATGGAGCCTTTCAACACTTCGTGGTTTAGAATGTTTTGAAGTTCTTAAGAAGCGGGGTCGCCGAACTCGCAAAGTCGTGAAGTGATCCTACCTGTTGGATGCAAGGAGGATACATTGCAGTGGATTAGAGAGTTTTGGAGGTAGAGTTTCAGAGATTATGTGGAGCGAGTGAAATATTTGTGAGGTCACGAAGGCCAAAGTAGCACTGAACCATTGGATCCAGGAGGACACGCGACAAAGATCCGTGTGTTTTGGCGGAAACACATTTTGGAAGAAAACAAAGGTGGAGGTTGCAATGCCACTGAAGCCTGAAGTTACGAAGAGGGATGACCTGAGGTTATATCCCGTGGTCATATGAGAAGAATATCCTAGGTAGTGGAGCTAGAACCCACCATTTAAAGTTACCAGAGGCACCAGGAAACGACCTTGCCAGTAATTCAAACATGCGTGGTAACAAAAGGGGGCATGTGTAATTTGTTTGGGGTCTGTTTGAGGCTCGAGGAGCTAATTCATCTCAAGTAATTGAATATTCTTGACTGGTACGTCGCATAAACCCTATGAGGGGAGGGGGGATGCATCATGAAGCAAACCCTGCAAGACATACAAGTGACATATTATGAGCCTATTCCAATACTCTGTGACAACACTAGTGATATAAACATATCCAAGAATCCAATGATGCATTCCAAGACCAAACATATTCATACTAAGTTCCAAATTCTACGGGAACAAGTCACATAATAGAATACTAATTTGTAGTACATTGGGACAAAAGAACAGATTGCAAACATCTTTGCAAAGCCTCTTCCTAGGAATACCTTTGAGTATCTTCGAAAAAAATTGGGATTAATTTCTACTCCAAATTTATTTCCATAATCTTTTGCAAGAACAAAAACAAGAATATTGTTAGGGGGAGTTACCCTTTGCCATTGATGTCAAAGGGGGAGAGAAAAATAGTAAAACTGGAAGCATGAAGATAGGGGGAGTCAACATGAATAAAAGAGGAAATTACATTCATTTGGATCAAAGCATGAAGACAGGGGGAACATTTTGTTTTTACTAAGTTTCCATCAATGCCAAAGGGGGATATTTTTGGAAAATTGGTTGTCATTGATGTCAAACTTAGAATAATCCCTAAAGAAAAGATAAGAATCCCATAATAGTGATGATTATGTGTCCACTTGAAAAATCCTTGAAGAGACTTGAAGGATCATTGACATAAGTGTATATAAATCCAAAGTGGTGCCCTTATGGTATATCTTTTAAGAATGGCCCTCAGGGGATGAGATAACATGTGTTCATTTCCACATGCCCACTTTCAGTTGTACACAAATGGAGCCTAGAATAAGTATTAAATAATCCATAAAACCAAGTGAATAAGACCCTAAATTCAAGTGAATAATCCCCTAAAACTAAGAGAAGAATCCCCTAAAGTAAAGTAAAGAAGCCCCTAAGGTCGACCATCCTTAAGGAAGAGGTGTGACCTAGACGTTGTGACCCTTGGTCGCACCCCCTCATGTGGAGAAGACTCATATAAATAAGAGGAGCCTCATTTGGAATTTGTATCACACCAATTCTACCTAGCCAAGGAAAATGAGTGAATTTCTGAGGGAATATGAAGTGAAGAATGGCGAAATTCCAAGGGAAGATGAAGTCTTGTGATGATTTGTTCCGGGGTTTTCTTTGAAGGTCATCTTGGAATTTTCAATATAATTATTTTTCTAGAAAGATTAATATAGTGAAACTTGGAGATGTTTTAGAAGAGATAGAAAAGAATCTTGGGTACAAATTTAAGGTCTTGACTCATTACAGGTTTGGCGTTATACTCAGTGGAATTTGACGTTTTAAAAACTAGGGTTTTCTTCTTCAAAACGATTCATCTTGCCATTTTTGATATAACAGTTTTTCGGGGATGATTAAAGGAGATTAAATTGTATGAATGTAATAGAATATATCAAAGAATATTGGGTACAATTTTTATATCTTTATTTGTTACAAGTATAGAGTTATACTTTTTGGAATCTAGGGTTTGTGACTAATCCAAAAACTAGTCCCAAACGGGTGTTTGAGAGAAAACAGTTATATCTAAAGCTCGGTAGGTACAAATTGAATTCCACATGTTGAATTAGAATGATAATATATCTTGAGATGAGAATTCCAAGCTTCAGAATCAGAAATGGAAAATTGATCTCGTGGTGAATCTTATAAGTTTTTGTATTTGAGGTACAGTTTTGTATGCAGATTTAAGAAGTGATTTTGGGATTGTATTTGAAGGTTGATTTGATCCTATATCATCATTTAAAATTTTCCAATGGGATTGGTGTATCCTTTCATTAGGTGCTGGAAAACTCAGGGAGAGGGTTCTTCCTTCAATTTGGTGCTTGTAAAATCTTGAAACTACTTGAGAAAAGTTTATGTGGTTTTCTCCTAGTTGGGTTTCCACGTAAAATCTATGTGCAATGTGTATGATTTTATGTGATGAAGAATGACATGATTTGATCTAAAAATGAAGAAGACTTGAAATACTTGAAATTATTTGCAATGTAAATGTTATGTGTTTAAAGCAAAAGGATCAGTTTGCAACACATAGATTAAGGGATTACTTATGAAAAATACACATAGACAGCAGCATAATCAATGAACATAAGCACATAAACACAACAATTGATAAAGGAGTTCACCCCTCTCTTGGGCTACATCTCCTGGTCCATATTCCAATGGATCATTATTATTAATTGCTCAAAAGTGCTCAAAAACATGTCTTACAATGCTCAAACTGACAAACCAACTGCTCCAATGGCTTCAGAGCATCCAAAAACCCCTGTTTGGGCTCTTTCGGCACCTCAATCGGTCGAAAAACGAAGAAGTTAGGCCTCCTGGAAGTCTCCCCCTTCAAGCTTGTTGTCTCTGCATCTACAAATTGCACCCTTCCTGAATGAACCTGGCACACACACAATAAATAGCGTGAAAACCCAGCATCGGGCGCAACCGTGCCAACGGTGCAAACCGTAGGACGGTTAAGGGTGTGTCAACCCCTAACCGCCTAGCACCTGGGCACATAGGGGTCATATGACCTCGCGCTATGGAAAATAGGCTAACCATTGTAACTCCCCCACTCCAGTCATGGTCATATGTAATAACCCATGTGACCGAGTTCCATACATTTCTGCGCCCATATGAAATGTGGCCAAAAACCATATAACCACGCGATTTTCCGTTTGAAAACATGTGTTAACTTCCCGTGCATTTTTTACACATAGGCATGGTTATATATAACAATAAAACCGCGGAGGTTTTGGTTTAGCACTCCCATATGGTCACATATATTATCAACAAGACCGCGGGTCGGGGCTGAGCCCCGACCCATCCCCCCCGTCATTCATTACATAGTGCTAATTCAAATAAATTTAAACACACCTATGTAACAAGGAACAAATGGCGGTGTAACGGTCGGGCGGATGTTGTGAAGGCTTATGCAGTGGGGAGGTCCGGGGGTCGAACCCCACGAACTCCAATATATATTTTGATTAAAACAACCAATATAAAGGTGCCATGTGGTGGCCCATGACTGGGCCACGTGGCACCAAACCACCAACCATATGCGGACACATGTCGAAACATCATTCGACCTCAACTACCAACCAAACTTTTCCATGTCATCATATTCCACGTCATCGTACGGTCGTACAACCCTGCCACGTCAGCCTATATAGACTGTACAGTCGGCATCATCATTTTTTTTGCCTGTTTGACTTTATGAACAGATTGCAATATCTCTCGCTCTCGATGTCCGTTTGAGATGAAACAAGTTGTGTTGGGTTCGCAACGACGAGGCCTATGCTCTCGTCCTGTTTGAAGTGATTCCGAGCACTTTGAAGTTTTGAGCAAAATTTGATCCCCTGATCACACCTCCCCATTGGGAAGCTTTTGGACCTCCACAAGACTATTTTCAGTCTATGTGAAGATGAGGGTAAAGTTCCCTCACCCTTCCAACCTCAATCCACTTGACCTTGCTTGGATTCGTCCCTTTAAGACCAACTCGAAGATACTCCACATTTCCTCGTTTCGAAGTTCGCATTCTCCTGTCAAGGATGGTGTCTTCCTGCAGTTTTGTTAGATACTCCGGAGAAAAATCATCTATGGAAGGAATCTGAACATGCTCTCCTTGATCATCAATCAATGGAGG
>ML777144.1:1856684-1877942 GCA_009831015.1 Picea engelmannii
ATCCAAAAACCCCTGTTTGGGCTCTTTCGGCACCTCAATCGGTCGAAAAACGAAGAAGTTAGGCCTCCTGGAAGTCTCCCCCTTCAAGCTTGTTGTCTCTGCATCTACAAATTGCACCCTTCCTGAATGAACCTGGCACACACGCAATAAATAGCGTGAAAACCCAGCACCGGGCGCAACCGTGCCAACGGTGCAAACCGTAGGACGGTTAAGGGCACGCCAGCCCCTAACCGCCTAGCACCTGGGCACATAGGGGTCATCTGACCTCGTGCTATGGAAAATAGGCTAACTGTTTAACAACTGTTGTAACTCCCCCGCTCCGGTCATGGTCATATGTAATAACCCATGTGACCGAGTTCCATACATTTCCACGCCCATATGAAATTTGGCCACAAACCATATAACCGCGCGATTTTCCGTTTGAAAACATGTGTTAACTTCCAACGCGTTTTTTACACATAGGCATGGTTATATATAACAATAAAACCGTAGAGGTTTTGGTTTAGCACTCCCATATGGTCACATATATTATCAACAAGACCGCGGGTCGGGGTTGAGCCCCGACCCATCCCCCCCGCCATTCATTACATAGTGCTAATTCAAATAAATTTAAACACACCTATGTAACAAGGAACAAATGGCAGTGTAACGGTTGGGCGGATGTTGTGAAGGCTTATGCGGTGGGGAGATCTGGGGGTCGAACCCCACGGACTCCAATATATATTTTGATTAAAACAACCAATATAAAGGTGCCACATGGCGGCCCATGACTGGGCCATGTGGCACCAAACCACCAACCATATGCTGACACGTGTCGAAACATCATTCGACCTCAAATGCCAACCAAAATTTGCCACATCATATTCCACGTCATCGTACGGTCGTATGGCCTTGCCACGTCAGCCTGTACGGACTGTACAGTCAACATCATCATTTTTTTTGCCTATTTGACTTTATGAACAGATTACAATATCTCTCACTCCCGACGTCCGTTTGAGACGAAATGAGTTGTGTTGGGTTCACAACGACGAGGCCTACGCTCTCGTTCGGTTTGAAGCAATTCCGAGCACTTTGAATTTTTGAGCAAAATTTGATCCCCTGATCATGATTAATGGTTAAAATTTATGTAGTGATTCAATTTTATTTTCTTTTAAATAATCGTGTATTTATTCAACCCCCTCCCTCTCATTATTCTTGAATATTCTAACAATAAGTGTGTGAACAATGGACTAGCAAATATTGAATTGTGAAATTAGTTTTAGGTCATCTTGGAATGTTTATGATAACTTTGTTTCTAGGAAATTTCAAACCCTACAATTTGGAAGGGATGGAGGCAAGCTCATGGTGTATCTATGGTAAAAATTGAAAATGTTGGTTCGTTATACAATCATAGATATGCCCCATGGAAATCAAGGTTCCTGAATGCTCCTAAAATCAGTTTCAAAGAGGTCAGCTTGGAACATTTTCTCTAATGTATTTTCTAGTATGTTTCAGACCTTAGGATTTTTCCGATATATAGAAGAGATATCGATGTACATGTGGTAAAAATACCATATTATGGTTCAGTATATGTTCAACGATATGATCTATGGAAGTTAGGGTTCCTAAATACTCCTGAAATTAGTTTCAAACAAGACAACTTAGACGTTTTTCTATAACTTATTTTATGGGATGTTTCAGACCATAATATTTTTCAAAGATAGAGAAGCAATATTGGTGTACATATGGTAAAAATACCATATTATTGATTGTTATACTTTCGAAGATATTCCCTATGGAAGTTAGGGTTCTTGAATACTCTTGAAATCAATTTCAAACAGGTCATCTTGGCACTTTTTCTATAACTTATTTTCTAGGATGTTTCAGACCCTGATATTTTGCATATCCTGAGGCTCAATCATTTTATACATGTGGTAAAAATATCATATTATATTTCAATATACTTTCATAGATATATCATATGGACATTAGGGTTCCTGAATGCTCTTGAAATCAGTTTCAAACAGGTCATCTTTGATCTTTTTCTGTAACTTATTTTCTAAAATGTTTCAGACCCCGATATTTTTCAAAGACAGAAGAGATATATTGGTATACATGTGGTAAAAATATTATATTATGGTTCACTATACTTTCATAGATATGCTCTGTGGAAGTTAGGGATCCTAAATTATGTTGGTGTAGAAGTGATAAGACCGGGGACAAAAGGTACCGAAGTAGTCTAGAGAAATGGCATTTTCATCTTCCCTGGAGGGAAGAAGTTTCACCCGAAGAACAACCGAGACAAGAAAGAGAGGGAAGGGTAAGGAGAATAATTAGAAAAATCTCTGAGGTATCAAGATTCAAGTTAGTCTTGCGCAAGATAGATTAAGCATGTAGAAAATTTGAACATTTCTTAACTAAGAATGAAGAAAATAGAGTTGTGATGATATTCATAAGCATTCTATAACCAATTAAGTTTATCAGACATAAATATAATACAGAGCAACATTCAATACATTCTAAAGATTAAATACATAGAATATATTCAGAATTTGGGTCCCCAATTGTATTAACATATCAGGTTCTTCTCATAGTGTGAGTCACATATACAAGTAATCAGAGGATGCTTCCCAACAAGTATGAGACAAGTTTATCCCAGTCCCTTTCTCTTTCCAAATCTACAATAATACAAAATTCTATTACATTGACAGTTTGGTTCTTACCCAACTATAAAGACTTAGCTAAGCTAACAACAGGAAGATAGAACCAATGACTCTAGCCACCCTGAAAATCTCAGCCCAACCTTAATAACATATATCCTAACAACACTATCCTTTTACAATCATATCAGACAAATATATATAATCCAATCTTGATTTTGTTGGTTGAGAACCTCAGAGTTCTCTCTTATTCTTGATTTTGTTGCAACTTATTTCTTCAAAATTGATGTTGCATTGTCCTTCCAACCTTTTTTTGTTTCTTCCTTTAGTCTATTTTCCAACTCTTTAGCAGCTTGTGAAACTTATATTCACCAAAATGAAGATGTTGCATAACTTGCGCAACTTCTATTTATCAAAATGAAGGGCCCAACATGCTCTGACCACAATCCTTGACTCGTCCCGAGTCAAGTCTTCTGCTCTTTTGTGGTCTCTGGGTTGGTTTATTGTTCTTCCTTACCTTCTGGTTCCAGGTTTCTTCCATTTCCAACTTGAACTATTTGTTCTTTATATTCTTCAAACGAAGGGCCCAACTCAGGTACTAGTTCTAGGGATCTTTTCCTGACATCTTGGAAGTTTTCCACTTTGTCCTGCCACGTTCTGGAAAGTAGTGAAGCTTCAGCAACAAACTATTGGGTGGCATCTGTAATGTATTATTTTGTCTTAGATGCAACTAGAGAGTTCCATTCTGAATCAACGATGGCATCCACTTGATGCATATATAGGTAGGTTGTCTGGACTATAGGTCAAAACTCTCATCTTTCTTTCTTAGCCACAGTTTGAGATTCAAATAATGCACTTAGATCATTGTCCTCTTGTTGGATCTTGTCAAATTTCTCTTGTTTTTCCAGCGGATCCATGGTATTGGCTACTTCTTCATTGAGAGATTGGATCTACAAGCACATATCTTCCAATGTTTGGTTGCACCTTGAAATGATTCCCATACAATCACTAACCTCTTTGAAAATGGTTGTGCATTCTGCAATTCTTTTATGCAAGGTTACTCTTGCATTATTTCCTTCCAAGACCACTTTTTCTAGTTTCTCTTGTAGCTTCTTGGGTTGAATCTCGACTTCTCGCTTACTATCCCGCAACTATACTTAGAGATATTCTGCTTTTTCTTCCAGCTCAGACCAGGATACCTGAATCAATTTGATCTGCTCAGCAAGCTCACTTGTTGCAATGGATTCTGGCAGATGAGGCACTTTCTTTTTTATCGTTGTCCAAGCCTCTGTGAGTTTTTCCTTTACCTTTTCTACCTTCTTCTCTGCCTGGATATTTGAATATTCCTCATGCGTTCGTTGTTCTTGCACGAGGAGTCATTATTGTTTCCAGAACTTGGATTCTCCTTCGACCTTCTAGATCCTCTGCTCCAATTGCTCAGTCAAGGCTCTGATTATTCCCACCAGTTGCTCTCTCAGAAACCGAGCGAGATCACCAGATGAAGGAGTGACATGTAGGGGTAATAGGACTTTTAGTGGAAGTCCACTAGCCATTGAATGTTCAGAGGGTGTCTCCACATCTTCTTCCTCTGGGGATGGATCTTGCAGTTCATTTGCAAGTCTAGTCTTTAGAGTCATTGGAAGTAGAGGGAAAACCTATGTCTTTTCTAGGAAATTTTGCAACAATTCTGCACATTGTTGTGTATTCTGGAGTACTCGCTCCAGTTGTTCTTTTAGGGATGTTGCGCTCTACCCTGATATTTTTTGGGGTTCTTTATGAACTAGATGTTCTCTTGCCTTTGTTTTTAACGAAACTTCTGGAGTCTCACTCTTGATGATGGGAATCTCAACATTAACTTTTGAGAGATTACTCTGAGTGCCTAAAACTTGCGGTATTGGAACAAGTGGTGGGATTTATTGTTTTTGACTCTCCGCCGAAGGCAGAGTGACTGAAATGGATACCGACAGAGAGACTCGTTGGATCAAGGCTTCGATGGTCAGGGTCATGGGTTATTTTACATTGTCAGAAGGGTTGGGGTTATCTAGTTGCATTGTCTCAAGGGATGTGGGTCGGGATGGAATAGTGGTCTCATGTGGTGGCGATGGGGATTGTGGTGGTGATGGGGATTGTTTAGTAATGACAGTTGTGTAGGTAGTGGCATCTAGTTGAGGATCATATTTGATGTTAATCACAGTCTAGGCAACACAGGTGGCGGATCTAGTACGAGGTACAATCATGGATATTGGTTGTGGGTTCAATATTTTGATAGGGGAAATACATGTTCGAGGTTTGTTGGTTGAAACATCCCCTATGAACGCGACATCTAGGATTTCATTGACATCCTTCCTTGATAGCATGACCTATTCTGGGAGATGTGAAAACATAGGAAGTGTCCTCTTCTTCCACTCCATGGGTACCTTGTCCTCTTCTTCTTTTGATTATGATGGAATTTGGACCTTCTACTTATTTTATGTTGGGTCAGACCTCGGCCCCACTCCTTCTTCCTGCTCCTTTTTCTTCAGGAGCTATGGTGGGAAGAGATAATGCATACTAAACTTGCATGGGTTGTTCTTAACACCGCCCCATGACATGAATTCTTTGTCAAAGGCTTCTTCATCCAGATAGAATAGTAACGACCTTGTGTGGAAGTCCTCAGACTTTGCATGCCTTGGAAAAATGAAAGTGTAATGGCGATTTAGCCCAAATGTGATGTTTTGGGTGTTGATATTAAACAGTTCCTGTGGTATGCGCAACTGATGAGTTGGGTTGATGAGGTGGTTGTACCACTTTAAGAACGCTGCATTGTTGAACTCCATATTCTCTGAGTCCGACCTTGAGTGCCAGGGCTCAAACATCTTGGCTAGGAGACCCTTATCTGCGGGTGACAAATTTCTTCCTGGAGGTAATTTCCATTTCCACATTGCGAACACTACCAACATATAGTCGTATATAAAATTTCCTCCCTTCTCCTGAGCTTCCTCACACACAACTAGGAGTTCCTCTAGTAGGTAGCTGCACCAGTTGAACACAAATCCATTTATGCAAAAGTCTACGATTGAAAGAGCATCTAGGGTGCACTCTCCCTTGTATTACAAGTGCATAACCTTACTAGAAATCACTTAGCAGGTTGTTTGGACCGTCTCTGGTAGGATTGGGTCGATTTTGGTCATACGTCTGGCTCTCTATGTATGGAAATTCTCATACAGGCTGACTTCACCCTTCTTCTTCCCATGCTTTCTCGAGCCTTGGAATCCTTTTTATATATCCTCACCCTCGAGGGATATCCTAGTGAGATGATGGATATCCTCAACATGAATCAGATATATACTATCAAGACACAATCTCTTGTCATGCACTCGACTGATCAAAAACTTGGTGCACCACACAACCTCACCAGTAGTTATGAAAAATGGTAGATCTCTAAGGTTAATGATGGTGGAATTGAACAGGTTGATGAAATATGGCTTTAACACAAACTGCATGCTACCCATTGCATCGGGAGCCAAGTCCCAGAATACAACAATGTTCAACTGCAGAAACAACAGTTGGTCTGTCGGGTCAAGGTCAAGGAGTTTTACTTGTTTGTCCTTTCCCTTAACATCGCCCATGCTCTTGAACGGGGGATCAAATGAATCATATGGAATTGCCTCTTTTGGATTTGAACTATGGCCTTCGTTTTCTCTTGGCATTTTGGCTCTACATTACTAGAAAACTAGATGGCTTGATTTGGGGTGCAGGGTCACGACTAGGGAGAAGGAGATTTCACAAGCGAGACGCGAATACAGATAGCACAAGAAAAAGGGTATTTGAGGTAAAAAATAAGTCTCACTCGTGAGTTTTTAGAGACTTATACATGGGATAACTTGGAGAGATCTATAATTACTCCTAAGGACACTCATAATTAAACCATAAACGCAATCATAGGATTCGGTGTCTGACGAGACTGATAACAGGGTAAAATATTATAGGGTGATCCTAGATTTAATGAGTGGGATGAAAGGGACATGGTGTGAATGTGTTGAACCTACAAAGAATATATCTAGCTAGAAAATACTACACACATTTGTAGAGAGAAATTGAGAAAGAAGAATAAGGAGAGAAAGGATAGAAGAATTCTCATTAACCGTGATGAATAATGAATAATTTACACATGATATACTTTGTATAACTCAATGAATGTGCACTAGAGGAGAACCAATGAACCATAGTTGTGGTCTAGAGTGATATGGATACACACCAATAGTTACGAGAGTGAACTGCCACCTAGTCTAGTCTCTCAGGTAGTTACAAGAGTGAACTGCCACCTAGTTGAGTTAACTAGTCAACCAATCTTCAGTTAATTGACTGAACAGAGTGTAGTGAGGAGTATATCAAAGGATAAAGGGTAATGCGCTAGTCTGGTGATGATCCCAAGGAAAGTGTGCATTATCATGGTGATGATCCCAATGTTGCATGGTGACAAAACCAATGCAACATGTAGACTCATATCAACTAGTCAAACTGAAGTGTCAACTGAAGAGAATATTCTCCAGGTGGAATATCCTCCCCTAAAATATAGGAGACTAGATAATGAATAATTATGACTAATAAACAAGGAAAAAACTTAGGAAAAAGAAATCCTATGTGTGTGTGAAGTAACTCCAACACCCCCCATGAACATCAATATGGTGAAAATAAATAATGGGTCCCGACAATGAGGCCATGTGACCCCAAATACAAAATATACACTGAAATAAAGTGGGGAAAGAAGGAAAAACTCATGGTAACCCCCCCCCCGCCCCTCAAGGTACAATGTATGTAAAAATAATAACTATAGTTTCTAGGAAACTATGTCCTTCACTCCAAGATGACTTCACAAAGAATGGAACTTCTGCTCAATGAAGTTCTAGGTGAAGATGTTTTTCGTTTGTTCTGCTGAAGGACAAAACTATAGGTCGATGATCCCCTTGTGTACTAAGTCCCGGATGTAGTGCATGTGGATATTGATGTGCTTCGTCCGCTACCTCTGAACTAGATCTTTGCAGAACTTTAGGGTGCTCTAGTTGTCACACCAGATGATGATCGGTCAATGAAACTAGATGCCCAACTCAGTGAGAAAATGTTGTAGTCACATAGCCTAAATGGTTATGTTAACTACCCCTCTGTACTTTTCCTCGGCTGAAGATAGAGAAATGGAAGCTTTCTTCTTGCTCGACCAACAGATAGGCCCAAAACCAAGACTGAGTGAGTAACCAGATGTGGAGCTACGATCAGTGCTATCACCAACCCAGTCAGAATCAGTAAACCCGATGAGATATAATGTAGATTCTGTTTCATAATGAATCCCAAGGATGATGGTTCCATGTATGTATCGAAGGATACACTTTGCATCCTTCCAATGTAGATCATGCGGCTCCTGCATGAACCTGGAAACTCCGCCAACTGCATAGGAGAGGTCTAGTATGGAGTGTTTGAGATACAAAACACTCCCCACTAGATTTTTGTATAGTGTGTTGTGAAGTAACTCCAAGTTTGACCCCTAATAGGAAAAGAGTCATAGTAGACTTGCAGTCTATCATGTGAAATATCTCAAGGAGATCTCGTGCATATGTGGCCTGCGACAGTTTGATTCCTGATGCATCCTCACTGATCTTGAGTCCAATGAAGAAGTGTAGCGGAACCATGTCCGTCATCAAAAACCTGTCATGTAGAATCCTATGGAATGCAACAATCGTTGAAGTTAAGCAATCGATGATCAACAAATCATCAACATACAGAACTAAGAGTAAAAGTGAATCAGTCATCTTGAACATGTAGATATTCAGGTCTGATTTACAACGTACAAATTTATGTGACAATAGGTAGGAGTCCATCTTGACATACCATGCCCTTGGAGCCTGCTTGAGGCCATAAAGGGACTTCTTCAATCAACAGACCAAAGATGAGTCCTACATAAATCCCTAGGGATGCTCCATATAGATCTCCTCATAGAGATCACCATGAAGAAATTCATTCTTCATGTCCATATAATGGACGTCCCATCCCTCAACTGCTAAAATGGAAAGTTCCAATCATATGGAATCCATCTTCACTACATGAGTGAAGGTCTCATCATAGTCAATACCATGCACCTGCTGAAATCCTTTGGAAACAAGCCTGGATTTGTATCTACTAATTTGTCCATATGTTGCACTCTTGGTCTAGTAGACCCATCTGCATATGACAAGTTTCATCCCAAAAGGAAGGGGAACCAGATCCCAAGTCTGGTTCTCGAGGAGGGAGTTGTACTCCTCCTGCATGTTGGATTCCCAAAAGGGATTTCTAGCAACCTTGCCATAAGACTGTGGATATGAAGACTGAACTAAGAAAAGATTCCTGGAGGGCAATGGTTTAGTGACAGTGAGTGCAACAAGAGGCTCCTCGAAATCAGATCAATTCCTCCTAGTATCAGCTGGATCACCAACAAGATCCCCTACATCCTAAAGAGTAGTTTTTGCCCACTTGGGCCTCTTCTCTGGCTCTGTAACTGCATCTCAATGTTGTGAATCTATATATAAATGTACTGACTCTGAATCAGAATCATCTGATTTCTCTGAATCAGAATCATCTGATTCCTCTGTATTAGAAATCTCGTTTGAAGAAGAGTCGGCATGTGCATGTTCATCATATTGGACAAGTGGAAGAATTAAGGTGTCTACACACAGTTGCTGAGGGACATGCGAGACACTTTCCTCGAATTGGAAAATACGCTCAATGATGAGTCAGTCCGAGGAAAGATCAATAAGCCTATATCCCTTCACACCATCAGGGTATCCAATAAAAATACACGCAGTGCTCTATGGATCAATTTCCTTCCTCTTTTCAGAGGGAATCTGGGCCCATGCACGTGAACCGAAAATACGAAAGTGGGTCACTTCCAGTTTCAGGCCACTCCAAGCCTTGTAGGGGGTCTTATCCTTGACATATCTATGTGGAGATCTGTTTTGGATGTATGTTGCACAATTAAGTGCTTCGTCCCATAGTCTCTGTGGTAGTGACTTTTCATGCAACATGCAAGATGCCATCTCCTTAGAGATCTGTTTTTCCGCTCAACAACTCTGTTTTGTTGCGGAGTATAAGGAACTGTATCATGCAAATGAATCCCTTCATCATGGAAAATATCATGGATATCATTATTAACATACTCTCCCCCATTATCAGTTTGGAGGAATTTGATCTTCTTTCTGGACTGTGTCTCAACCAGGGCTTTGAAATCTTTGAGGTGTTGAAAGACCTCAGATTTTTTCCTGAGAAAGTAGATCCATGTAAAACGTGAGAAATCGTCAACAAAAATGAGGAAAAACCTCGCTTTGTTGATGTATGGATGCAAAAAAGGAAACATAAGGTCATTGTGGATCATATCTAAAGGTGCAAAATCTCTCTAAGACTTTCCTTTGTCGAATTTCTCTTGAGGGTGTTTTCCGAGAACACATCCCTCACATACTCCCTTGGAGAAATTGATGTCTAGTATACCATCAACCAATATTTTCTTGCTAATTTGTTGCATGTATCTGAAATTCAAATGTCCAAAACTTTCATTCCATATCCTACTACTTTAATCAGCATGAGTAAGTAGTAAAGCAGAATCTGGTTCAATAAATTCAGAAAATTTATACAATCTAGACTAATGATTTACATCACTGGTAGAAACCCTGGAGTTGGTTTGCATGTCATAGATGTCCAAGGAATTTGGTGTGAATATGAATTTCTTTCCAGTGTCGGAATTCATCATTTGATACACGGAGAGAAGGTTGATGGGAAGTTTGAGAACGTGAAGCACATTCTTGAAGCTTCTGTTGGTGAGTTCAATCCTTCCTTTTCTGGTGACTTCAACTGAAGAGTTATCCCCCATCAGAATAGGAGGACCTTTTCATCCATACAATTAAGAATAGACTTCTTTTGAGGCATCCATGTGATGTGATGCTCCTGAAAATATGATCCAAGCATCGAGAGAGGAGTTGATGGCAATCAAGGCATGGCTTGAATTGCCTTTCTTGGGATTCAGATCTTCTGGATTCTTCTTCTTGGAACCCCCAGGGATGCGATCTCCAAGGTTGTTTTGCTGAAGTATTTGAGACATTATATCTATTGTTTTTTCATGCATGTGGATTCTAGATGGAATCCTTTGTAACAATACGCGCATTTCTCCCCTCTTCTTCCCTTTCCCCCTTTGGATCCGGAGGCATCAGTGAAGGGTTTTGTGTACCCTTCCTTCTTCAGATGTGCATGAGATTTATTTTTGTCTTTATCTTTAGATTTATGATATTGGTGGCTTCTGTTAGCACTCAAAATGTAATGGTAAAATTTTAAGTGTTTCATTAGATCAAGGCTTAGTTTGCCCATTTCCCGAGGTATTTTTCCCATTGTCATAATTGTCAGTTTCCACATCAAGCCTTGACAATATCTCATTGATCGATTTTTCCCAAGATTCTCGTGACTCTATCTTCTAACCTGCATTCCAAAAAACAAAAACAATAAACTGTTATTGTTTCCTAAAACCCTAGTTTTGTCTCTCTTTATATTTTCAAATAAAAAATATATTTTATATTTGTAAATTTTATAAAAAGGGTAGTGTGCGCTTAAGTGACCTATGTACAATCCAGAAGCTGATCTTATCAATCATTCTAGTGCATATTCTAAATTCCACATTCAACACCTATCAAGCACCAACATCAAATCCTAGCGCCAAACAAATGGGTCTTTTGTGCTCTACGTGTGAAAGCACAATGGAAGTGTCGACACTTTTCAAACGCATAATCCTGGACTCCCCAATCCATGTGGGATATGTCCTACTGGGAAAATGAAAAACATAGGCATAAAAACCCTCAAGCGCAAGGTGTCAAGGAGAGAATACCAACGATGAAAGTCTCATCTGTCAAGTTTTGCAGGTTGGACGAAAAGAACCCTAATTGACAACACCTAGAGCTGAGCAACGCACATGGTGTCATGACAGGGAAAGAGTCCGAGCTAGATCTGTAGGTGATGGGTCATATTGTACACATTTTACCAAATAATTTGATGTACAGGAGGTGCCCTACGAAATCAGAGGTACGCTACGAAATCTTTGGGTGTTGTGAAGATGTCAACAGAAGAATACAAATGATTTATCATCGATCGGTTGAAGGTTTTGACCATCGATCTCTGGTTTCCAAATTTCAAATTGTTGTGTACCAAACACAGAGAACACCAAGTGCCAAATGTCTTGATAGTTGTCCAATTTTTAACATAGTAGATTTCCAATTTGCTACATATTTCTCAGGTTTTCTAAAGGAGGTCAAACGCCATCACTGAATCGTTATACATGCACTACGAAAATTATTTCCAGCACTAGTTTCAATTTCACAATGGTCCTATTGCATTGAGGAATCCTTCATTCTTTTGAAGAAATAGGTATGTCAAAAAATTAAAAGTCTATTATCAAATTGAAAGAGCCCACGATGGGTTTGTGCATACCAATTGAGATCAAGAATCATTCAAGCGCTGAGATCTTAAGTGCTCCAAGAGATAGCTTGTAAAATTGAACAAAGTTGCAGGTGCTTTTGCATTCTTCTTGAAGTCAGGGAAAATGAGTATGTTTGGTACTCTTATTATAATTTAGAGTCGTTTCAAGAGGGTTTCTGCATATCCATTAAATCCGAGCCCGAGACATGGGGAAGTGCCTATATATTGAGTATCAACAACAAATTATTCAATGTTCAAGCATTCAAGTGTTACGTTGAGCAACCTGAAACTGTGTTTGTGTTAAATGAAGACAAATGGATTGCGTTGGAGTGCGTGGTAGATAAATCCACTAAACTCGAATCACATATTGTTGTTACAGAAAATTGTGAGATTGAAATGGAGCATTTTCTAGTTGAGAACAGTTAATAGAATGCATCAAAAAGGTTGTATACAAATTAAATATTCGAGGTAGTGCATGTAGGTGGAAATCAAAGGTCAAAACTAGGCATCAGTTGAGAATATTTTGGATACAGGTGGTAGAGTATCACAATCCCCCAGATCGCGAATGCAGAATAAACTCTCTGATTTCACTCCAGATCCAACATGATCATAGGTGATCGAATGTCATGATCAGATGTCAGAGGGACTCTATTGAAACAACATCATGTGATTTAGAAGGAATTTTACACTTGTCATTTCTTTGTAAAGACAGTTACAAAAGATCAGAAGTTAGGTGGAATAGGTTTCATAATCTTGTAGTTGTTTACTATTTTGGGAAAGTAGTTAGATAGCTCGACTCTTGAGCTTAGGAGAGAGTTTTTTATTATATATATGGTTGAGAAAGATAATAGGGGGGAGGAAGACCTCAGAGGTCTAAGATAGAGTCTTCAAGATCTGAAAGGGAGCTGAAAAGCATGAAAAGTCTCTGATTTGAAATTACGGACCTGTATTGCTTTCTATGTATAGAAGTTTCAATTGATAATAAAGCACGTGATCAGTTTTTTTCTCTATTCTTTGTTAAACCATTTTCTCATTTTTCGTCTCCTTGGATATGTATTGTTGTTATAGGATATGTAGGTAATTTCTATGCTGAAAGGATTATTGTATAGAATATGCTTTAACCCTTGCCACAGGGTTATCTGAGTTTTAATTCAGGTTTTAGAAAGGTTTTCTGAAAAATGAGTTTTTCCTCATGTTGTCAGATGTATTGAATATCAGGATTCTCTTTGATCATTATCATTTTTTGTTTCTCATACTTCTTCATTACATTTCTCCTTATAAACATTGTAACTGATCTAAGCTTTGTTGACCTGATTTGCTTCCCATAGAATGTTAGGTCAGGGTTATAGTTTTTTCATGGACTCCATGCCCAATGGTTTCATTTCCTTCTTGATTAATTTCACCACTCTCAAAGTTTCCTAAAAAAAAATACTAAATCAAGTCTTTTTTATTTCAAGATGTGTTAGGCTTGATCTTAAGTATTCTAAGAACAACTTCTAGTTATAACATTTTTTGGCGTCGTTTTCAGGGACGGAAGTGAAGAAACATTCCCCGGGAGAACGACATTGATCAGATTTAGCTTTTGATAGTGAACAAGGGTTGATCACATATTCAATACTGCATCATTCACCTAGCGACTCCACTCCATGAAGGAAGAACCTGTTGGTGACTTCAATGATACGGGACAACCATAGCCATGGAAGCTATCTTGGCTCGAAGGTATGCTTTATGTGACTTCTCAAATATAGTCAGTTTTCCACATCCAGTGTCGACTATAACTGAGTGGGACGATTATCTTCCGAGATTCAGAGGAAGCAAGCATGATCATCCTGGTGAGCACTTATTTAATTTTCATAAATTCATGCTTGAACATGGTTTTGTTCATGAGGATGTCCTAATCAAGTTGTTCAAATTTTATTTTTTAGAACATGCTCATGAATGGTGTCAATCCCTTCCTGCTGCTAGCATTCATTCTTTGAAGGAGTTTCATATTGCCTTTCATCATCATTATGGAAAGATTTATCTGGTTGATCTTATGTTTGATAATTGTTGTAAAGAATTTGAATTCCATATCCATCATTCAGTTAGTATTCCTTATGATTGTGAGGATGTTAGTGATAGTCATATTGTAGACACATTTGTCCTTGATTCAAATGTCTTTAAATGTTTTGACTATGATATCGAGGATGCCTCAGATTTTGATAAAGAACAAGTTGTTGATATGCATCCAATATCCCAAGAGCTACAAAAGAAGTTGATCTTTCATTTTGGAGAAGAAATCAAACAAGATTTGATTAGCAGTAAAATCAAACTGTTGTGATGTTCAGATTTGCAAATAGCTGAAGGTGGCATCCATTATCAGAAAGAAGATATGCAGAGACCTTTTGATCTTCAATTGAAACAACAGGAAGAGGTATTTATTTACAACTTCATTGATCCTTTTGCCGATTATCTGAAGTCTTTGAGCAATACAAGAGGAAAATTGTTATTTTTTAATGAAGGTTGGTTCTATTGTCCTTTTGGATTGCACTTCTATAAAATTTGGGTTCCGACATTCATCATTTCCATATCATAAGTTTCACCAGTTAGTCAAATATTTATATGGCTTCATTGGAAGCATGATTTTACCTAATCTAGAGGAAGCAGTTGATTAGGAAGGAGTAGGAAAAATAAAGCTCGGTCCTCAAGCATCTTGTTTGAAATTAGTTTTCAGTTTCAAAATAAAGAGCAGAGGTGCTCTTAGGCACACAGTTTTCCTGAATAGAGATGAAGAGGGATAAGGCCACTATTTTTCAAGTTCTTGGCAACTCAGAGGGAGCATGCCATCCCCCATGGAGCCCATGTTATCACTCAAAATGTAATGGTAAAATTTTAAGTGTTTCATTAGATCAAAGCTTAGTTTGTCCATTTCCCAAGGTCCTTTTCCCATTGTCATAATTGTCAGTTTCCCCATAAAGACTTGACAAGGTCTCATTGATTTCTTTTTCCCAATATTCTTGTGACTTTGTCTTCTGACCTGCATTCCAAAAAACAAAAACAATAAATAGTTATTGTTTCCTAAAACCCAAAGCTTAGTTTGTCCATTTCCCAAGGTCCTTTTCCCATTGTCATAATTGTCAGTTTCCCCATAAAGACTTGACAAGGTCTCATTGATCTCTTTTTCCCAATATTCTTGTGACTTTGTCTTCTGATCTGCATTCCAAAAAACAAAAACAATAAATAGTTATTGTTTCCTAAAACCCAAAGCTTAGTTTGTCCATTTCCCAAGGTCCTTTTCCCATTGTCATAATTGTCAGTTTCCCCATAAAGACTTGACATGGTCTCATTGATCTCTTTTTCCCAATATTCTTGTGACTCTGTCTTCTGACCTGCATTCCAAAAAACAAAAACAATAAATAGTTATTGTTTCCTAAAACCCTAGTTTTGTGTCTCTATATTTTTCCCCATAAAGACTTGACAAGGTCTCATTGATCTCTTTTTCCCAATATTCTTGTGACTATGTCTTCTGCATTCCTAAAAACAAAAACAATTATTATTTCCTAAAACCCTATATTTTTTATTTTATAAAGACTTGACAAGGTCTCATTAATCTCTTTTTCTCAATTCCCAATATTCTTCCCCATAAAGACTTGACAAGGTCTCATTGATCTCTTTTTCCCAATATTCTTGTGACTGTCTTCTGCATTCCTAAAAACAAAAACAATTATTATTTCCTAAAACCCTATATTTTTTATTTTATAAAGACTTGACAAGGTCTCATTGATCTCTTTTTCTCAATTCCCAATATTCTTTGACTCTGTCTTCTGCATTCCTAAAAAGAAAAACAATTATTATTTCCTACAACCCTATATTTTTTATTTTATTAAAACGGAGAAAAACAGTTATTATTAGTTTTGTGTCTCTATATTTTTCCCCATAAAGACTTGACAAGGTCTCATTGATCTCTTTTTCCCAATATTCTTGTGACTCTGTCTTCTGCATTCCTAAAAACAAAAACAATTATTATTTCCTAAAACCCTATATTTTTTATTTTATAAAGACTTGACAAGGTCTCATTAATCTCTTTTTCTCAATTCCCAATATTCTTCCCCATAAAGACTTACAAGGTCTCATTGATCTCTTTTTCCCAATATTCTTGTGACTGCTGCATTCCTAAAAACAAAAACAATTATTATTTCCTAAAACCCTATATTTTTTATTTTATAAAGACTTGACAAGGTCTCATTGATCTCTTTTTCTCGATTCCCAATATTCTTTGACTCTGTCTTCTGCATTCCTAAAAAGAAAAACAGTTATTATTTCCTACAACCCTATATTTTTTATTTTATTAAAAAATTTTATTTTATTTTTTATTATTTCCTACAACCCTATATTTTTTATTTTATAAAGACTTGACAAGGTCTCATTGATCTCTTTTTCTCAATTCCCAATATTCTTTGACTCTGTCTTCTGCATTCCTAAAAAGAAAAACAGTTATTATTTCCTACAACCCTATATTTTTTATTTTATTAAAACGGAGAAAAAATTTTATTCTTTTTCTCAATTCCCAATATTCTTTGACTCTGTCTTCTGCATTCCTAAAAAGAAAAACAGTTATTATTTCCTACAACCCTATATTTTTTATTTTATTAAAACGGAGAAATTTTTTTATTTATTTTATATTTTATTAAAACGGAGAAAAAATTTTATTTTATTAAAACGGATGTGTGTTCTTAAGTGACCTATGTCTAATTCAGAAGATAAGCTTATCAATCATTCTAGTGCATATGCCAAATTCCACATTCAACACCTATCAATCATAGCACCAAACCAATGGATCTTTTATGTTCTACATCTCAAACTCCCAAACTCCATGAAAGTGTCGACACTTTTAAAAAACATGATCCTTGATTCCCCAATCCATGTGGGATATGTCCTACTGAGAAAATAAAAAACACAGGCTTAAAAACCCTCAAGCGCAAGGTGTCAAGGAGAGAATACCAACGATGAAAGTGTCGTCTGTCGAGTTTTGCAGGTTGGAGGAAAAGAACCCTGATCGATAGCACCTGGAGCTGAGAAACGCACACGGTGTCATGATAGGGAAAGAACCCGAGCCAGCTCTGTAGGTGATGGGTTATAGTGTACACATTTTACCAAATAATTTGATGTACAGGAGGTGCACTACGAAATCATAGGTGCGCTACAAAATCTTTGGGCGTTGCGAAGATGTCAACAGAAGAATGAAAACGAGTTATCATCGATCGGTTGAAGGTTTTGACCATCGATCTCTGGTTTCCAAATGTCAAACGGTTGTGTACCAAACACAGAGAACACCAAGTGCCAAATGTCTTGATAGCTATCCAATTTTTAACATAGTAGATTTCCAAATTGCTACATATTGCTCAAGTTTTCTAAAGGAGGTCAAACACCAGCACTGAATCGATATACATGCGCTACGAAATTATTTCCAGCGCTAGTTTCAATTTCAAAATGGTCCTATTGCATTGAGGAAGTCATCATGCTTTTGAATAAATAGGTATGTCAAAAAATTACAAGTCTGGTATCAAATTGAAAGAGCCCACGATGGGTTTGTGCATACCAAGAGATATCTTGTAAAATTGAACAAAGTTGCAGGTTCTTTTGCATCCCTCTTGAAGTCAGGGAAAATGAGTATGTTTGGTACTCTTCTTATAATTTAGAGTAGTGTAAAGAGGGTTTCTGCATATCCATTAAATCTGAGCTCGAGACATGGGGAAGTGCCTATATATTGAGTATCGACAAAAAATTATTCAATGTTCAATAATTCAAGTGTTAAGTCGAGCAACCTGAAACTATGTTTGTGTTAAATGCAGACAAAGGGCTCTAGTTGGAGTGTGTGGTAGATAAATCCACTAAACTCGAATCACATATTGTTGTTACAGAAAATTGTGAGATTGAAATGGAGAATTTTCCAGTTGAGAACAGTTAATAGAATGCATCAAACGGGCTGTATACAAATCAAAGATTCGAGGCAACACATGTAGGTGGAAATCGAAGGTCAAAACTAGGCATCAGTTGAGAATATTTTGGATACAGGTGGCAGAGTATCACAATCCCCCAGATCGCGAATGCAGAATCAACTCTCTGATTTCACTCCAGATCCATCATGATCATAGATGATCGGATGTCATGATCAGATGTCAGAAGGACTATATTGAAACAAAATCCTAAGATTTAGAAGGAATGTTACACTTTTCATTTATTTGTAAAGACAGTTCCAAAAGATAAGAAGTCGAGTGCAATAGGTGTCATAATCTTGTAGTTGTTTACTATTTTGGGAAAGTAGTTAGATAGCTCGAGTCTTGAGCTTAGGAGAGAGTTTTTTATTATATAGATGTTTTAGAAATATAATAGGGGGGAGGAAGACCTGAGAGGTCTGAGATAGAGTCTTCAAGATCCAAAAGGGAGCTGCAAAGAATGAAAAGTCTTTGATTTGAAATTGCAGACCTGTACTGTTTTTTATGTAAACAAGTTTCAGTTGATAATAATGCACATGATCAGTTTGTTGTCTCTATTCTTTGTTAAACCATTTTCTCTTTAGGAAATTTCTATGCTGAAATGATTATTGTATAGAATATGCTCTAGCCCTTGCCACATGATTATATGATTTTTAATTCAGGTTTTAGAAAGGTTTTCTGAAAATTGATTTTTTCCTCCTGTTGTCGGATGTATTGAAGATCAAGATGTTCTTTGATCATTCTCAGTTTTTGTTCCTCATAATTATTCATTACATTTCTCTTTATAAGCATTGTAATTGATCTAAGCTTTATTGACCTGATTTTCTGCCCATAGAATGTTAGGTGAGGGTTATATTTTTTTCATGGAGTCCATGTCCAATGGTTTCATTGCCTTCTTGATTAATTTCACCACTCTCAAAGTTTCCTAAAAAAAAAACCAAATCAAGTATTTTTTATTTCAAGATGTGCTAGGATTTCTCTTAAGCATTCTAAGAACAAATTATAGTGATAAAAGCTTCCATATTGCACAGTAAGTGCATGCACCTTTGGGTCTTTGATTTTTCCCATGTTGATGAGCTTGGTTTTCTCTTGTGTCAGTGATTCGATAAATTCCTCAAGAGAAGGCATCTTCTAGGTGGCTTTGGAGGTGAATCTGTCTGAATGGAATGTGGACATGAACACAGAGAATTCAGGACCAAGTTTGGAGAGAATGGTTAGAACCATTTGTTTCTCCTCCTTATATTTATCAAGCCCACAAGCTTTGAGTTGCGACAGTAAATCCTTGAATTTTGTAAAGAAATATTGGATATTGTCAAATATTTTTGGATCCAATGTGAGTAGTTCCACATCCATAATGTGTCCCCTCATCTCATCATGTTTTCCAAAGAGCCCTTCCAAGGTGGTCTAGGCTTCATTGGGAGTCTTACAGGAAGATATGTGAAAAAGGAGATCGAGAGAAATAAGACTGCAAATTGTTATGAAAGCTTCATCCATTCGATTTAAGTACTTGGATTTTTCTATGGTTGATGTCGGTTCTGTGTATGTATTCAAGGTTAACTTGTACAATCCTCTGGTTCAAATATGTATGACTATTTTCTCCTTCCATGCAAAGTAGTTGTAAGGTGTAAGAATGAATTCTTTTTGGAAATCCATCTTTTCGTTGTCTTCAATCTTTTGTACCTGCAAAAAAATTTGGTGTAGCTTTTTCTTAGCAGTCCATCGGGTCTGATACCAGGTAAATGTGTTGAACCTACACAAAATAGATCTAGCTATAAAATACTACACACAATTGCATAGATAAATTGAGAAATAAGAAGAAGGAGAGAAAGAATAGAAGAATTCTCATTAACCATGATAAATAATGAATAATTTACACATAATATACTTTGTATAACTCAATGAATTCACATTGGAGGAGAACCAATGCACCATAGTGCTGGTATAGAGTGATATGGACATGCACCAATAGTTATGGGAGTGAACTACCACCTATTCTAGTCTCTGAGGCAGTTACAGGAGTGAATTGCCACTTAGTTGAGTTAACTAGTCAACCAGTCTTCAGTTCACTGATTGAACAGAGTGTAGTGAGGAGTGTATCAAGGAATCAAGGGTAATGTGCCATTCTGGTGATGTTCATGTTGGATTACTGAGAGGGGGGTGAATCAATAATAACACAATTATAATCATTTTTCTTCAAGTGTTATATCAATGTAGAATTATTATCCAGTAATGAGTAGTAATAAATAAACAGTCACACACATACACAGTACACCAGTGTTTTACGTGGAAACCCAAATCAGGAGAAAACCATGAAATGATTTTTCTTATATGTCTTGAAGAATTACATTCATTGGAAGAACCAACTTCCTTTGTTTTTCAGCTGCAACTGAAAGGAGGCTCCAACCCCCTAGTTTCTCAGGCTACAGCCTGAGGGAAGCTCCAACTCCCCAAATCTCTGGCTACAACCAGAAGGAGGATACAACCCCCATTGTTCTCTGTCTACAACCAGAAGGTGTCTACAACCACCTTTCCTTGCCCCGTCCTGCCACCTTGAAGTAGAAGTAGAATGATGGAACCACTGTCACACTATCACTGTGAGATATACCACTGTAAACCTGTACCAATAAATCTAAACCATGCATCAACCATGCATCAACCTCTACCTCAACCTATAATCAACCTATACCACAAAAACGTGCATCAACCATGCACCAATCTGTAATCAACATGTACCATAAACAAGTGCATCAACCATGCACCAACCTGTAATCAACCTGTACCATAAACAAGTGCATCAACCATGCACCAACCTGTAATCAACCTGTACCATAAACAAGTGCATCCAACCATGTGCCAAGTATGTACCAATAATGTGTCAAATACTCATCAACTATGAATTATCAATATCTACCAACATCATCAAATATACACCTCATGTATGTGCGCCAACTCATCAACTACTTGTCTCAACCATGTACTCAACATGTACCTCAACCAAAAGCCCTCATCAATTTCATCATCCAAATCTGATTTTTAGCTCTCTAATAGACCTGGTGTATATGATCACATTCCTTCAAACCTTCCTTAACTTTAAAAACAAGAGACTAGCATTTTCATCAAACTTTTCTTTAGTCTCACATGCCTAGTTTTGGATTAGTCAACAACCCTAACTTGAAGTAATCATA
>ML777144.1:1887062-1900931 GCA_009831015.1 Picea engelmannii
GGTCTCCAACTTCTCATGGCCATAACTCTCTAACCGTGAGGAATTATGTGACGTTCCACATACCACTGGAAATGAAATGACAAGAACTATCCATCTAGGATATTTTCCCTAACAAATTCACTTTCCTTCATCTCATTATTCCACAATTAAGTATGGGTTCTCTTACTCCACAAAGCATCTTCCCATGAGGGCTTTCACCATAAGGGGACCACTTTGGAGTTCATCCATATTTACTTCTTATCAACTATGAAAAAACAATAATGATTCATATTTACATCAAACACTATTGGGTCCATTACCCAAACCTTTGTGCTATGGGTCTTTCTTCAAGGGTTGACATCAATGACAACCAACCTTAATCAACAGTTCCCAAGGCAAGTGTGCATTATCATGGTGTTGTTCCCAAGGCAAGTGCGCATTATCATGGTGATGATCCCAATGTTTCATGGTGACACAAACAATGCAACATCTAGGCTCAACTCAACTAGTCAAACTGAAGTGTTGACTGAAGAGAATATTCTCCAGGTGGAATATTCTCCCCTAAAATATAGGAGACTGGATAATGACTAATTATGACTAATAAACAAGGAAAAACCTTAGGAAAAATAAATCCTAGGTTTGTGTGAAGTAACTCCAACACATGGTTGACCCGAGGGCTTACTGTTTTAACAGTTGAGAATTATGGCGGGGATATCGATGGCATCTACACGTATCCCACCTTTATGTCTTAACGAAAAGTTATGACGGGCTACTGTAGCTATCATGAAGGGTATGGATGGATAGGATGCATGTGGCACATGGGTTGTGATATAGTTTGGATTCTCCCCTCCTACAACCACAATGGGATCCCTGTATTCATTTAATGTAATGGTGGCTCTTCTGATCCTGTGTTGTTGAGTAAGAAGTTTTGCAGAAAATCACCACTTATACTGAAAATAAAAATAAAAAAAATCATGGCGTGACAATGAACACTCCAACGTTATTAACTGTATTAAATAAATTACAGGAAATTAAAATCTAACTAATGTACATGCTCCCTTGGATTGGAGCAACAATCCTTTAGCTCAATCATGAGAAATATAGGGTTTCAAGTGGGTGCCATTCACCCATCCTGGTTGAAGGATACCATTCAGTTGTGCTAGCTTAACTGCACCAGAGTGTTGGATTTCTACAACTATGAATGGGCCCAACCAATGCATGCACAACTTGCCTAGCTATTTTTTATATCGGTTGTCATAGAATAGTACCTTATCCCCTTGCGTGTATATTTTGGGATTAATATGTTTGTCATGCCAAGATTTTTGTCTAGCTTTCTCAACTATCCGATGAAAATATGATAAAAAAGTTTCTTCCTCAAGTTCTTGCAAGTCTCCAATTCTCTGCACAACTGACTCATCATCTATCATGTGTTATATAAAGACTATGGGTAATAAATTATGTAGGCACAACAACTTCTTTCCCATAAACCAATTGAAATTGAGTATACTTGTGTAGCTTATTCGCGGTAGTCATGTAAGCCCACAAGACTGTTGGAACTCTATCATCCCAGTCTTCCCTATTTGTTCAACATACTTTTGTCAATCCTCATTCCATAATTTTATTGAATTCCTCCACTGTATCATTAGCTTGTGCGTGGCATGGAATACTCGTATGGTGTTGTATAAGATGTTTTGTTTTCAACATTATGATTGTGTTTCTTATAAAGTGACTACCTTGATCACTGGTCAGGATTATAGGAAATCCAAACCGAGTGATGACGTTCTTAAAGATAAATCTAGGAGTTGTATCTGTCAAACAATATTAGACTGCCTCTGCTTCAACCCATCTTGTGAGGTAATATGTTGCGATAATGATGTATCTGGCCTTTGAATTCTTACCTGGTAGGTTTATTGGTCCAATAAAATCAACCACCCACTTCTCAAAATCCTGAAGTGCTCTAACTGGCTGAAGGGGTAGTTCATCTCTACGTGAATGCTTTCCTACTCTTCGACAGATGTCTCAAGATCTATCATATTCCTTAGCATATTTAAATAACATAGCCCACCATAATCCATCTTGAAGTACCTTTTGTGTAGTAGCTTTACCTCCAACATGTCCTCCCGCAACCCCACTGTGGCATTCCCATAGGATGTCTTGAATTTCATGGTTCAAGACACATCTTTTGTGGATGTTGTCTAGACCCAATTTGTAAAGTTGTCCTGCAATTAGTTGATAGTCTACTGCACGAACCACCATATGTCTCTTTTGGGTTACGGAGTAAGTTTATGGGTAGGTCCCTGTACTGAGGAATATATCAATGTCTTCAATATACTCTAGGATGGCCTCAATTCAGAATAGGTCCGCATATGGGAGATGATCATCCACCGCTCCACCACTTTCTCCTGATTCCAACCTGAACATCTAGTATGGACCTACATTGCATATTCTTGGTTTGACAATTACTTCCAATGAAAACTCCTAAAAGATCAATAGCCACCTGCAAATCCTTCCTTCAAGTACTGGTTTATTAACTAGGTACTTCAACGTAGAATGGTCAGCAAAGAACTTAAAATGAGAGCCTAAAAAGTAGTGTCTAAACTTTTGTAATGCATAAATCATAGCTAGACCTTCTCTTTTGGTAGTTGTGTAGTTGCATTTGGATTGAGAAATTTTTATGTTGGCAAAGTAGATAGGGTGGTCCATATTTCCTTCCTCTAGTTATGCTAAAATGGCTCCGAGGGAAATACCTGATGCATCCACATGTACATGGAATTAGATTTCCCAATTGAGAAATATCAATATAGGTGTAGTACTTAGTTTTTCTTTGAGAATGTCGAATTCTCTGTCACACTCTAGTGTCCATTGAAATAGTTTGGAATTCTTTAGAAATTTCTCTATAGGTACGGTGATAGTTGCATATCTTCTGATGAACCTACGCTAATATCTTGTATGTCCTACTGTAGAGCGCAACAGTTTAGCACTTGTAGGTGGTGGCATGTTCATAATGACCGCAACTTTAGTTGGGTCTACGAGGACTCCTTCTCTGCATACAATATGGCCTGAAATATTTCCATGTGGTACACAGAAAATGCACTTCCTTAGATTCATATATATCTGCAATTCGAGACATCGATCAAACATTAACCAGAGTATCCCTACATGGTCTTTTAATAGGATGTATATCGTCCAATCATCCATGTAGACTTCTACAAACTTGTGGATGAAGTCTCGAAATGATGCTATCACAATCCGAGAGAAACATGTAGGGGAATTCCTTAAGTCAAAGGGCATTATGTTGTATGCAAATAAGACCCATTTAATAATGAATGTGGTCTTCTTCTTGTCTTCTGCTATGATTTTGACTTGGTGATATCCTGAAAATCCATTTGTAAACGAATAAGATTATTTTCCCACAACCTGATCTAACACTTCGTCACTGAAAGGAGTTGGAAACAGATCATGCACACATTCAAAATTCAGAGTTTTATATTCCACAAAGATACAAATGTCTTCGATATCTTTCTTACTCTACATAACTATGGGAATAATCCACTTTCTTCTTCGATTGGGAAAATAAGTCCTTCCGCAAGCATTTTTTCCACTTCCTTCTTGACCTTCTCTTTTATTCTAGGATTAATTCGGTATGGTCCATGCTTCACAGGTCTTGAGTCGGGCTTCAACTCGATTTTCATTTCTCCCATGGCTCCTTTTATACCTTTCAGTTATGAGAACATTTTCATAAACAAGTCCTTATACTCCTGCAACATGTTGTGTACTTCATTCATAGTTTTCTCATCCTTGTAAACTCTTATTGAAGCTATCTTAGGATGCTATGTACTCCCTATATTAACTTTCTGCAACTTTAGTGGATGGTTATAGGAGCTACAAGTGTGATTAGGTTTAGTATATTGAATCTCTCTACTGTCTTTCGTTTATTTAATGGTTAAGTTTCTAAGATCTTCTAAGTCATTAGGTTTTTCCCGATATTTCTCAACTTTACAACAAGATACAACTATCTTATCAGTTTCAAGACTCAAACTAGAATGAATAAAATGAACATGGTGAACACATACTACTGGACTTGATCTCTCTTTGCAAATGTCCATTAAAATCATTTCCCTGATTCTTTGAAGGACCGTGTTGAGCTCATGATACTTGTTTGTAAAGGATAAGTCCTTGCAAAATTGGTCTTGTAAGGTCTTCCAACATTTTGTTTTTCTTCTGGTCTCCTCATGTACCAATATTTTGGGATTGGACCCAGTGAATGGAGAAATACCTGAACGCATAGGTGAGAGGGTACTTCCTTAGCTCTCTGTTGCTTTAAGAAATGCTCAATATGCACTTTAGGGTCAGATCGTCCATCGAACAACTGTGCATATTGAAAATATATATTCATCTCTTCTTTCATCTGATCCCAACTTTGGAATCAACATCTGATGGCTTGTTTTTCATCCTCCCACTCCATAATCAAGGATTTATGGGTGGCCCACCATCTAGCGGGGGTACCTTGCAAGGCTAAGTCAAGAACAAAGATCCTTTGATCTATCACTATTTTCTCTTCCATGCTAGCAAGAAAATTGTGTACCTTTGAGGTAACATGATATGTCGGGTGTTCTCTGACCTCAGTTCCAATCCATATCATTTCTTTGAAATTTGTGCATCATCTTGAGAATCATTCATAGGAACCTTGTTGCCAACTATCAAATGATAATTTTGAATCCTCATCAAAAAACTGTATGCTTCTCCAATTTATCGATCCATCTGTAGTGGTATTTATGTAATTTGGTCTCATTCCTGCTTTTATGGAGTATAGTTGGTCAATAGCATCTGAGTCCATGTTGTGGTCCACTGGTTCAGTGTATCTAGGCCCTAAACATGGATTTAAGGGATGAACTACTTTTATCCCATCTGCTTCAAATGCCATGGTGTCCCTCTTTATATCTATGATAGCATAGTTTCTGTATGCCCAATCAATTCTGAGTAGAGCCAGGTAGGAATCCTTATCTCCCATGATTTCAATTACCTCAAAATCGGTTGTGGTATTAACTCCCGCAACATTTATATCCACATTTTCCAGCCTTCCTACTGGGAAAATGCAATATTGGTTTTCCATTCTCAACTGGATGGGGGACTATACTAACTGAGGTTTTCCCAAAGCTTCCCATGTCTTTTTGGGTAGGATGTTGACATCGAATCCCGAATCTATCATGACATATTTGATTTCAAAATCATATAGTTGGGCTTCTAACCTAAATTATTTTCCTTTTCACACCTTTCTTATGTGTATTCTCTAGGTGTTCTTCTCAGGGAGGTTGGTCCTTAATATGAATTTTGGGGTTCCCTCATTTACCAGTATTAGGTACAGGTTGTTGTTCAACTTCTTTGTAAGATGGTCATCCCCTAGGATATCAAATAACATTTGAAACCAGAGATTGATTACACTTTGAGACTGCTCGGGGTGTCTCCTTGGAATTGTTGAGTTTATGGGTGTCGGTGGTGAAGTAGAGGATTGTGGAAGGTTAGGTTGATAGGAAAATTTAGGGGGATTCTCCATTATTTTTGGAGTGGGTATTCTCTTAAATATTTCTATTGCATTTTTTAAAAACAACTTTTGTTTCACAGGGTCATACTTGTCATCCTTGGGAACAACTTTCTGAATCTTGGCCTGATTGTTTGCATCTTCCCAGTTTTAGATCCTCCAAAAGTAATGATGGTAATATTAGGTAGTTTCCTCTTGATTCCCCTTTTCATTTATGAGATTATTATATTCGCTCCTCATTGACGAACCTGATCTCCCCTTTTCACGATCAGTTCTGGGAAGTCTTCAGTTGCGTCTTCATTATTTTTGCAATGAGAGCACCATTGTCATCTTGGGTGAGGGAAATATCTGGACAAGTGACCTTGTTCATTGCACTTGTAACATCGACTCAGCCCTCTTCCTTCATTTCTCGCTCCTCTAGATCCACCTCCAACCCCACCTCCTTGTCCTCTTCCAAGTCCTTAAGGTGTTTCATTTATTCTGAATGTTGTCCGGTCTAATCTATCAGCTAGTGCGTTCAATGCTTTACATTGATTTGTAGCATGTGTCATAGATGTGTATAACTCACAATGTATTGTATTGGGCGCATTCATGTACTTATGCATAATAGGAAACTACCTCGACACATACCCATGTGCCCGAAAAATCTCACAATACTTAGTTGTCTTAGATGTTTGAGCACCTGGGAAGGTATGGTATAACTCTGATGTATGGAATGGTGGAGTCATAAAGACTTTTGAAACTCCTCTCATTGGTCCTGGGGAAGGTCCCACCAAATTTTGAGGAGGTTTCATTCCCCTCATGCATGGACATTCATTTTCCATATGCCATTTTGTGTAGCATCTTGTGCACCAAACCTGAGGTCGCCCTGGTATTGGTATGGTTAATTCTTGAATCTTCTCTGTTAGAACTGATATTTGTCCCTGGAGTTGTGAAAAATTTGCATCTACTAGAGGATTGGTCATCCTCACAATCCTTGGATAACATTCCATGGCTTCGATCTTCATCGACTATTCCAAGGCATATGTTAATGTGGCTATCCATTGTTGTGTTAAAGTAATTATAGTCAGAGGGAGTAATCTTTGGATGTAACACTCCCTCTAGTGATATTCATGAATTGGATGCGCTAACCTCCCAATAGAATCTTTAAATTTTTTACTCTATTCCCGTGAAGATTCTCCTTCCCTTTGTTCAATCTCCCGCAAATCAGAGAAAACTTGTTGCTCTGGCTGAGGTAGTTTGAATTCCGTGATGAACTTCAAACGAAATTGACCAAGGGTGAATGCTTGTCCTTGCACTCCTAGTTCAATATCCTTCATGTACCATTTTAGAGCATGACCCCTCAAGGTAGTCTGAAACTCTACTAACTTGTTTTCATCGAGAGTCCCTCTATATCTCCAAATGGCTTCACATAAGAACCAATGTTTCTCTACATCCTCGTCCCCTTTACCCCATAATTCTAGGTATCAGGAGATCGATCCTTCCATATTTCCAACCATTGTGGATCTCATTTTTCCTATTAGAATGAAACCTACTGGTCCTAGTTGTGAAATTCCTGGGGATCCCAATATCCTCCCAGCGTTTACACTTACAGACTGGATCTGACTAACTGGATGTGATGGAATAAAAATAACATAAGTAGGTGGTGTAGATGTTACTATTGTTATAGAGGACACATGGGATATGGGTGTTCAGGGCTGGTTCCACTGACTTCTAGGTGGGTTATTTGTTCTAGGTGGTTTCGTTTTCTTCTTCTGGACCAACCTTCTCTGTCGGATTCCCGATGTTTCCTAATATTGGGGCTGAATATTTTTGGTCTCCTGCAAGTTCCAAACCTACTTCATCTTCCTTTTCTACTACACACTCTTCTTCTCATTCACCCACCTGGGGACTCCTTCCTTTATGCGCTTCTCTTTGTTGTAATCTTAGACTGACTAGTCTTTCTTGTATTCTTACCTTCCTCAACTCTTCCTTCTTTCTTTCATCTATTCCTTTTGATCTTATTTCTTTCCTCAACACCTTAGACTTCTTCACTACTTTCTTTACCTTTCTACACCACCACTTATCAACTATGGAGACTCTCCTTAATGCTTGCTTGTTTCTTGTCCTATTTTCTTGATCTTCCCATATTTTTCAAAGAACCCTTTCCTGCTTCTCATGTCATGATCCTACCCCACAATCACCCTACCCCAAACATAGGTGTTTAGGCTTCCATATCAATTGAGGGAGTATTTATCATCCCCTCCTCCATCAAGAATAATTTGATCCACAGGGTAATTTCCCTCAATAGTCCCCCCCCCATGCACCTTTCTTGAAAATGTCTTCTTCCTGTGAAAAATATTGGTAACTCTCAACTAAGAATTCAATGATATATCCCTCCAGAGTCATATTAACCCATAAATCGATCGCTCACATGATATGGTGATCCAGCTGATGAAGTGTTGCAATATTGTTTGAATCCCAAGTACAAGTCTTCTTGATGCGCTCTTGGAATTATGGATCTTATTGTAGCCAATCTATTCAATGGACTAATTCTTCCAATAATTTTACCTAGAATATATCATATTGGTCACTTGATCTTTCTGAATAAAAGATGGAATCTCTTGTATCCTTCTTAGTTTTACCTCGTAACTCTACTTCCTTCCATATAAAGGTGTCACAATTTCATTCCCACCATTCTTGAATCTCAGATATATAGATCCGTGGAAGCATTATCCTCACAAGTTCCCTTTTAACAAGGGTCCCAACAATAGAACCATTTTTTTGGTGTAGAAGTGATCAGACCAGGTTCCTCTTACAGTTTCCAACAAAAGGTACCAAAGTAGTCTAGAGCATTGGAATTTTCATATTCCCTGGAGGGAATAAGTCTCACCCGAAGCACAACCGAGACGAGAAAGAGAGGGAATGGTAAGGAGTATACTTATACAAATCTTTGAGGTATCACGATTTGGGTTAGTCTTGTGCAAGATAGATTGAGCCTGTATCAGATTTGAACATTTCCTAACTGAGAATGAAGAAAATAGAGTTGTGATGATATTCATAAGAATGTTATAACCAATTAATTTTATCATACATAAAGATAATAAAGAGTAACATTCAATGCATTCTGAAGATTAAATACACAGGATATATTCAGAATTTGGGTCCGCAATTGTATTAACATATCAGGTTCTTCTCACAACATGAGTCACATATACAAGTAATCAGAGGATGCTTCCAAAAAAGTATGAGACATGGTTATCTCAATCCCTTGCTATTTCCAACTCTACTATAATACAAAAGTCTATTACATTGACATTTTGGTTCTTACCCAGATCTCAAGGATCAACTATGCTAACAACAGGAAGATAGAAACAATGACTCTATCCACCCTCACAATCCCATCCCAACCTTAATAACATATATCCTAACAACAATATCCTTTTACAATCATATCAGTCTCATATATATAATCTGATATTGAGTTTGTTGGTTGAGAACCCGAGAGTTCTCTTTTCTTCTTGATCTTGTTGCAACTTCTTTCTTCGGGGCTGGTTCCACTGATTTATGGGTGGGTTTCTTTGATCTGGGGGGTTTCATTTTCTTATTCTAGAGAAACCTTCTCTACCTGATTCCTGATGTTTCATGATATCGGGGATGAATATTCTTGGTCTCCTGTAAGGTCCAGACCTAGTTCGTCTTCCCTTTCTTCTACACACTCTTCTTCTTGTCCACCCACCTGAGGACTCATTCCTTTCTGCGCTTCTCTCTACTATAATCTTAGACTGGCCAGTCTTTCTTGTCTTCTTACCTTCCTCAAATATTCCTTCTTTATTTCATTTATTCCTTTTTATCCAATTTATTTCTACAACACCTCAGAATGCTCCACTCCTTTCTTTACCTTTCTTCGCCACCACTTCTAAACTATGGTTTATCTCCTTAAGGATCACCATTTCTTTTTCTCTTTTCATGATCTTCCCCCATCTATCAAAGAACCCTTTCCTACCTCTTAGGTCATGATCCTACCCCAAAATCACCCTACCCCAAGCACAGGTGTTTAGGCTTCCATATCAGTCGAGGGAGTATTTATCATCCCCTCCTCCATCAATAATTCTTTGATCCACAGGGGAATTTCCCTCAATAGTCCCCCCCGTGCACCTTTCTTAAAATTTTCTTCTACCCATGAAAACTATTGGTGACTCTCAATTGTGAATTCAATGGTGTATCCCTCCAAAGTTGTATTAACCTAGAAATCAACCACTCACGTGATTTGGTGATCTAGTTGATGAAGTGTTGTGATATTATTTATATCCCAAGTACATGTCTTCTTGATGCGTTCTTGGAATTTTGAAGCTTCTTGTAGCTGATCTATCCAATGGAATAGTTCTTCCAAAAATTTTACCCAGAATATCTCATACTGGTCACTTGATCTTTCTGAATAAAAGATAGAATCTCTTGTATCCTTCTCTCTTTTACCTCGCAAATTTGCTTCCTTCGATATAAAGGCATCACAATTTCATTCCCACCATTGTCGAATCTCATATCTATATATCCATGGAAGAATTATCCTCACAGGTTCACATTTAACATGGGTCCTAACAATGGAACCATTTTGTTGGTGTAGAAGTGATCAGACCAAGGTCCTCTTACAGTTTCCAACAAAAGGTACCAAAGTAATCTAGAGAACTAGCATTTTCATCTTCCCTGGAGGGAAGAAGTCTCACCCAAAGTGCAACTGCGATGAGAAAGAGAGGGAAGGGTAAGGCGAATACTTAGACAAATCTCTAAGGTATCAATATTCAGGTTAGCCTTGCACAAGATAGATTAAGCCTATAGCATATTTGAACATTTCCTAACTGAGAATGAAGAAAATAGAGTTTAAATGATATTCATAAGCATGCTATAACCAATTAAGTGTATCATACATAAATATAATACAAAGTAACATTCAATACATTCTGAATATTAAATACACGAGATATATTCAGAATTTGGGTCCCCAATTGTATTAACATATCAAGTTCTTCTCACAGCGTGAGTCACATATACAAGTAATCATAGGATTATTCACAACAAGTATGAGACAAGGTTATCTCATTCCCTTTCTCTTTCCAACCCTACAATAATACAAAATTCTATTACATTGACAGTCTAGTTCTTACCAAGATGTCAAGACTTAGCTAAGATAACTACAAGAAGATAACAACAATGATTCTATCCACCCTGAAAATCCCAAACCAAACTTAATAACATATATCCTAACAACAGTAGTATTTTACAATCATATCAGTCTCATATATATAATTCGATCTAGATTTTGTTGGTTAAGAACACGAGAGTTCTCTCTTCTTCTTGATATTTTTGCAACTTCTTTCTTCAAAAATGATGTTGCATTGTCCTTCCAACCATTTTATGTTTCTTCCTTTAGTCCGTTATCTAGCTCTTCAACATCTTGCAAAACTTCTGTTCACCAAAATGAAGTTGTCGCATAAATTGTGCAACTTATATTTATCAAAACAAAGGGCCCAACAAATTCTCTTGAACTCAGTTTCAAACAAGTGAGTGTGGAACTTTTTCTATAACTTATTTTCTAGGATGTTTCAAACCTTGAGTTTTTTTAGAGATAGAGGAGACATAAAGAAGCACCTCAAGTAATAGTTTCATAAACATATTTGGAAAATTGGATACGTGTCATGTTGTACAAGTTCATTCTTGGGAAGAGGCCCAAAACAACAAGCTTTGGGAAAGTTTCCATTTGGAAATTCATATTTAGGTCAAACCTGGTAAATGCAGAAGTAGTGAGAAGAACTGGTGAAGGTAGAAGCAATGACTAGAACTATTGAAGTAAAAACCATTGAGTAGACCTGGTAAATGTAGAATCAGTGAACAGACCCGTTGAAGGAAAAAATAGAAAGAAGACTCAATGAAGGTTAGTGCAGCTGAGAAATTGGTGTCTCTTGAGAAGTTGGTGCTTAGCAGTGAGGATTGGTGTTTATGAATATATATAAGATATTGGTGTCTCTTTCTAATTTGGTGCTTAGATATGGGGATTGGTGTCTCCATTATATTGGTGTCTAAAAATATTTGAAAGAGATTGATGTCTCTTGCTAAGTTGGCTCTTAGGGGTGGGGATTGGTGTCTCAAGTAGATTAGTGTCTACAAATATATGTAAGAGTAGGTTGGTGCCTACCATGATTTTTATAAATGGGTATTGGTGTATTTATTATCTTTCTTCCTAAAAATATTTGTAAAAGTATTTTGGTGTCTACAAATAATTAAAAATAAAAGTTTCATGGTTTTCTCCTGAAAGGGTTTCGATGTAAATATTGTGTTCCATGTTCTACAGTTAATATGTGATTGTTTTCTTATGTTTTTTTTGTGGCCACAACTACCCCCCTTTCATTTTTATCTCACAAGTAAGAGAAAAATTCCCCCTCTACTAAAATTTTAGATTCATCATATAATTCCTACTGACTATGCTCTATCTACTGAAATAAAAGGTGAAGATTGGATCTTAATAAATTGTTCTCTACAGGGACATTTATCATTGTACATAGTCTCTGAGACTATATTTCTTTCAATATCCTATGTAATACTTATGGTTATAATGTTGCTCTGATCACTGTAGAATGGAATCAATGGTTTTTAAATAGGATCTATGTGTCTATCGATCTAGGATCACTCCTTGGCTTCTTGTCTCATTGCACTTACCCTGGATGTTTTATTTAATTATAGTGATCTGTATTTTCATTGTGCATTGATTTTTATAGTTTGTTTCATGGAATCATCTCGCATGCATATTATGTCTAGGATCTGCATAATCAGCCTTGAAGTATCATCATATTTCTTCAGTATAAAATCGACAGATTGAATTGAAAGAATAATGGTGTATCATAAGAGTTTGGCACGTTATTTTCAATTAGTAAGGTAAAACATTTTTTTCCTCATGATGATGAAATGTAAATCAGCTAAGGTCAATATCAAGAGGTATTTATGCTTATAATTCCTTTATTATGATGTAAACACTTCTCTTCAATTCTTTTTCACTTGATGACTAAACAACAAAGAGAAGAAATATAAATTATCACATAATGAAAATTATCTTCGTCCTTATATAAAATAGATTATTCATGTTGTGGTTGTAGGAACATGGTTTCTTTTCATATAGTCATTACCCACAAAGAACATCACTGCTACTTTGAATCCTCAACGAAACCACACCTTAGAGAAAGGATATATACAATTGGTCATTGAGCATAGGAAGAACCTAAACAAAAAATCCATCAGTTAGGAGAAAATGAGGACAACTTGAATATAATCACAGGGATCCTCTAACCCCCTCCATATTGTCTTATCTTCATCCCTTATCAGATATTAATCCCTAGAGACCCTAGAATTTGGAGTTGAACTATTTCTACCTCTAAGTCGTCCTTTAACATGTCAGCATTAATTTCTTTAAATTCCATATCTATACCTAGGTCTAAGAAGTTCTATTGAAATCACGATCCATGGTGCAAAACTTCACTCCCTTTTCAATACATGAATCCATAAACTATTATGGAACCATGTCTACCAATGGGACCCACCCATCAGCATATCCTTGTCAGCCTTGCTTGTATCGGGATTGTTATCCCCGATATCTAGGGATAACTAGGAGATCATGTCTCAAGGCCCACATGGTCCTAGACATGGAGTACCAAGAGAAGGAGCGACTTTGAGCATGGCCCTGGAGGGCCCATCTTTCTTCTTCTCAACTAGCTTTGTCCTGTCAGCAGTACTAGCTTCCATCACTACCGGCCTAGACCTGCATTAGAAAGGACTCTTGCTCCATGAGGTAATTGGTCCGAGGTATCATGGTATGTGTTATATTTGATCATTACAACCTTCTTATGTATGCATTAGGTTCCTTTCACTTCGGATGACTGCTTGGATATTACACTAATTCTCTTGACCATTGTTGGGGTGATTGACGAGGCAACTTAGCAAGCCGGTATTCATGGGTTTTGGTTAGCCACCAAAGGGGGTTTGCAGAGCCATCGTCCGCTCCCACCATCTTATCACTTTTCCATCTTATATCCCGCTCATCCATCCCATTCCCCTAGTTTGGCCATTAGGATGACCTTCCAGGGTACATCTTGTCTTGTGGGAAGAAGGGGATAAAGGCTCAGGGGGTAAAAGCAGCTGGTAAAAGATAAAAGCCATAAGAAAATAAAACCTAGAGATGCTTCACCCAAGGGATCCCCGAGAAGGCAATAAAAAGCCTCTCGATAAGAAACTAAGGGACCCTAAGAAAAAATGAAATAAATAAATGCAAGACCTAACCAAGAGGATGGGAGGTCTCATCACGAGCCGACCCATTATGTTCATAGGTA
>ML777144.1:1919944-1932851 GCA_009831015.1 Picea engelmannii
ATGTTCTTTCAAAATGTTTGGGTGCATTTTGGATTGCCTAAATCCATTATTTCTGATCGGGATTCTCGATTTGTTGGAAGTTTTTGGTCGAGTTTATGGGCACTCATGGACACCAAACTTAAAAAGAGCATAGCTTTTCATCCACAAATAGATGGCCAGACAGAGGTGGTAAATCGAATAGTGGTGCATCTTCTTCATGCTTATTGCAGTAAGCATCCTAAACTTTGGGATGAACATTTACACTACATTCATCATACTTACAATCGAGCTAAGCACTCTTCGACTCAAACGTTGCCATTTGAAGCATGTTTTGGCTATTTGCCCAAATCTACTTTAGATTTTATCTTTGGGAAGGATATTGCTATCGATGGTCAATATGACATTGATAGGGCAGAAAAGTTCATTGAACAAATTCAGTCGATACATCAAGTGGTGCAAGAGAAGCTGGAAAAGAGTCAAGCCAAGTACAAGACGAGACATGACAAGCATCGTGTTGATCACAGTTTCCAAGTTGGAGATGAAGTTTGGCTTTACATCAGTAAGGAGAGGCTTAAAGGAGAAGGTAAAAAATTGAAACCAATTCGATATGGTCCTTTAAAAATTATTGACAAGATTGGTAACAATGCCTTTCGTTTAGATTTGCCTCCTTATATGCAAATGTATGTAGTTGTTAATGTTGAGAATTTGAAATTGTATGAGTCTCCGTTGATTGATGATCATGGAGAGCATGTTCAGATTCCTTCTATAGATTATTTTTCCCCAGAATATCTTACAGAACTGCATGAAGACACCATCCTTGATAGGAGAATGCGAACTTCAAAATGAGGAAATGTGGAGTATCTTCGAGTTGGTCTTAAAGGAAAAAATCCAAGCAAATCCAAGTGGATTGAGGTTGGAAGGGTGAGCTAACATACCCTCATCTTCAAATAGACTGAAAGTAGTCTTTTGGAGGTCCAAAAGCTTCCCAATGGGGAGGTGTGATCAGGGGATCAAATTTTGCTCAAAAATTCGAAGTGCTCGGAATCGCTTCAAATCGAACAAGAGAATAGGCCTCGTCATTACAAACCCAACGCAAATTGTTTGGGTTCAAACATACATCGGGAGCGAGAGATATTGCGATCTGTTTGAATCATCAAACAAGCAAAAAAAAGGGACGCTGACTGTGCAGTCCGTACAGGCTGACGTGGCAGAGACCGTACGCTGACATGGTAGAGGTGACGTGGCAGTTTTGGATTGGTTGATAGTTGGACGAATCATGTTTCGACACGTGGTAGTTTTTGGTTTGTGGTTGAGTGCCACGTGGCCCAGTCATGGGCTGCCACGTGGCACCATTGTATTGGGTATTGGTTCAAAACTATATGGAGTCCGTGGGATTCGAACCCCGAACCTTCCCCAACGGTCAAAGCCTTTGCAAATTCTGCCTTGCCACTGGGTCACGCAATGTTCCTTATTTGATATATGTGTTGTATTGTATTTGAATTCATGTAATGTTGCATACGACGGGGGATTGGGCCGGGGCTTAGCCCCAACCCGCGGTCGTATTTCTTTATACATATGACTATACCATATCGTGCACGTGGGAGTTTTGTATTACAAACGGAGCTAGCCCTTGGTTTCACATGTGACCATATCATATGCAATGGTTGGCACGCGTTTTGGTTTTAATTTGTGGTTTGAACGGTTGAATGACCCGCCACTTGTTATGTTGTTATTTTCCTTGGAAACGGTTAGCCCTTTTGTATTTGCGTCGGTCGTATGGAGGAACCATGTGCCCATGAGTTTGGTGGTTAGGGGTTGGCGCACCCATAATCGTCCTACAGTTCGCATCGTTGGCATAGTTGCGTTCGGTGTCGAGTTTTTATTCTTTAAATGGAGTGTGTGCTAGGTTGAATGTACAAGGGTGCAATTTGTAGATGCAGAGACAACAAGCTTGAAGGGGGGACTTCCAGGAAGCCTAACTTCTTCGTTTTTTGGTCAAACGAGGTGCCGAAAAATCCCAACTAGGGGTTTTTGGACACTCTGAAGCCATTGGAGCAGTCTGTTGGTCATTTTGATCATTGTAAAGCACGTTTTTTAGCACTTTAAGCAAATAATACTAATGATCCATTGGAAGCTGGACCAGGAGATGTAGCCCAAGAGAGGGGTGAACTCCTTTATCATTTGTTGTGTTATGTGTTTATGTTCATTGATTATTCTACTGTTTATATGCATCTTAAATGAGTAAATCCTATTAATGATGTGTTGAAAAGTTGATCCATTTTCTTTTAACACATAAAATTTAACTTGCAAATATTTTCAAGATTACAAGTCTTCTTCATTTTTTAGATCATTGGTAATCACTTCATTTATGTAGTGTTGTATGTTGATGACATGCTTCTGGTAGGAAATAACATGGATGTTATCAAAGAGGTGAAATCACAACTATCCTCCAAATTTGACATGAAATATCTCGGTGATGCTAACTTCATTCTGGGAATGGAGATTAAAAGAGATCTTGTAAACAAGAAACTCTAGTTGAATCAGAGAAAATATGTTGAGACGATATTGCATAGGTTTAATATGCATGGAAGTAAACCGGTCAAGGTTCCTATTCATATAGGTGTAAAGTTATTTGTAGATCAATGTCCCAAGACACAGGAAGAAGAAGAGGACATGTCCCATGTTCTGTATGCCAGTGCAGTTGGCATTTTGATGTATGAAATGGTTTGTACTAGACCAGACATTGCACAAGAAGTGGGAGTTTTGAGCAGGTATATATCAAAACCAAGGAAGGATCATTGGACAACAGTAAAGAGGGTCTTCAGGTATCTTCGTGGCACTACTAGTTATGGATTGTTCTACCAAGGAAGACCAGGATTGGACAAAGTGGTGGACATACATGGATTTGTTGATGCAGACAAGGCCGGAGATATGGATCACAAAATATCTACAAGTGGGTATGTGTTTAACCTATTTGGAGGAGAAATCAATTGGATGAGCACAATACAGGTTGTAGTGGAGCTCTCAACTACAGAAGCTAAATACATGGCAACCACTCATGCAAGCAAGGAAGCAGTATGGTTACAAAGATTGTGTTCAGGTATCGGGTTGGTACAAAAAACAATGAGATTAGATTGTGACAGTAAGAGTGCAATCTTCCTGGAAAATAACCCAGCTTATCATTCAAAGACAAAGAATATTGATGTTTAGTATCACTTTGTGAGAGACATGGTTGAAGAAAATAAGGTGTTGCTAGAAAAGGTTGACACTTTGACGAATGTTACAGATTCATTAACAAAATCTATGAGCACGGAGAAGTTCTCTTGGCATAGAGTAAAAATGGGCATTATTGCCCTGGATTGTTGACTATGTAAGCATGTGAACCCCCACACGCAAAGAAAAAAACAAGCGGGATAATGTTGGGTATGTGTTATAATCTTTGCATGTGTGTGTCTGGGTGCGTCAGATTCGACAAATGCGTATTGCGCCTGGGTTTTGGTAGTTACAGAATACCTAAAACATTGTATATATTGTATGGTGAATGATGAAATTAATAGAAAAAGAGTTGAAAGGTGCGGCACCAAGGAAGATTGGTTTTCTCCTGGTTAAGGGTTTCTAGCGTAAATCTATGTGTACTATGTGTATGATCCATTGATTAATTTTTGTTTTTCTCAAGAATCTATATGCATTGCTTTACTTCATAGGTTTAAAACTTACAACAAGTACCGAAACTAACAAATCAATGGTTAAGATTCACTCCAACAACAGATCGAAAACAATAGAATATTCTCATCCAAAGGTCATCTCCCAAAGGGAGTAACATTAAACGAAGAATTCATTAACTCTTATTATAATTTAAAGGGTACGGGAACACTAAGCTAAGTGTTCTTGCTGAAAAGTATCAGAAGGACCTGAATATTTCATGATGTAAGAAGGGTAACAAAATAAAGGGAGGAGAATGCTCCACGCTCATCTCCATCGAAGAAACCAGAATTCACATAAAATATAATATTATCATATGATAAAATACTTCTTCGATGTCTAAAAAGGAATCGAGATACGATGATATAAATGAGAATACACCAACTATATGATAAGGAATATCTATCATGCAGAATATCTCCTTATAAATTACATTTACAGATCTACAAAAACTCATTACGTCCACTCACCATCACCCATGGATCTTGTAAATATGATATAGAAGTAACACTTTGGTTTAGAAAAGGAACAAACGAGAATAGTGAGAATATTTAATGAAGGGATTCAAAGAACAGAACCATGAGAATAGATATAGCTTCATGGATTTCCCTCCAAGAGGAACTATTCTTATTAAGTTCTCCCAAAAATTTGAGGGGATTCACTTATTTTTGGAAAGAAGTAGAATGTGTTTTCTCTAAAATATTGGGATCCAAGCCTTTGAGGTGAGGCATTCAATAATTCATCCTAATGAATTTCCACACCAACTGGTCAAGATTTGCCTGTAGCTGTGGAATCACTGGAAGATGTTGCAACCAATGTTTTTCTAATTTTGTGATGGTGAAATATGAGTGGTTAATTCTCCAACTAGCATAATTCCATGAGGTTGGGATACCATGAAGGGTATAGTCCAAAGAACAAAAGGACTTAGAATTAATAATAAAATTGAAAGAGAACAAATTGTCGCCAATTGAAATATTTTTCAACAAGAGATCAAGGCCGAAGAACCCCCTCAGTAAGAACTTGTTATAATTTTTTGAATTCTTGATATAGGGATGAGAAACATGGCCATGAGATAAATATTTATCATGAAATGGATATAAAAGAAAAGAGTGACGGTGTAATTCATTATCGTAATTGAGGAAAGATAAAGAAGGAAAAGAGACATGCAATAGGAAAGTTGCAAGAAGTGAAGACATAAGCACAGTTGTAAACATAACTTATGATACAATAAAAGTGAGATAAAATAGTGTATAATGTGCACATAAAACACAAAGGAGAAATATTTGTACCTCTCATCAACTGACTCAGGGGGAATGTAAAAGAACGGGAAGGAAAATCAAAGCAAGACAAATAGTAACTGTAACCTTTCCAGTTACAGTTACTGAAAAGACTCTCTTGTAACTTATAAAAATTAATAGAAAAGGATTGTTGCCCCTTGTAACATGGATGGTACTATTATCTCATGGAATAAAGAGCAGAAGGAATTTGGCAATTGTAAATGGTATTCTATTATATATGGGACTATTCTATGTGTGTAATGGATTTTTGCAATTTATTGGATAATGTCTCATGTGAACTAATTATGTGTGCATTGTTCAAGTCATTTGTTTTTTATGATTACTAATATATACAGTGGTAAATTTATTGAGCTGATCTACAACTATTTGTGATGAAATTTATGATTTTACAGTTTTAATATATGACCAATGATATGAACTATTTATATAATCAGTGATACAAATTTATGTTGTATCTATATCTTAGTATTTCTCCTACACATGATAGGTTAGAGGTTATTATATTAGACTTTTTATTTCTCCTTAAATTAAACTAGACATAGTCAGGTATAATTCTTCGGGGGACAGTCCATTGTCCTTTTCCCTTTTGTTATTTTAAATTTTAGTGAAAAAAAGGCTCTTATATTGGTCATAAATGATATTCCAAACAAGAGTGGGTCTAATTGGTACCTACCATCTGGCGTTCTCCCCTACCTTCTTGACATACCATTTGGACCCATCAATGGAAATGGACTAGAAGAAGGGTCAGATGAAAGTTTGAGCCTATGGTGTCTTTTGTATTGATTATGTATATATTCATAATGGATCCTTTCGAAATCCCTTTATGGATATGTGTTTCTGGTTTTATACCTTATAACACTCCTACAAAGAAAATTGATCTCTTGTCGGAAGTTAAATTTGATGGAGAAGGAGAAACATCTGCATCTAAACATATTGTTCAGTTCTATTCAAATTGTCTTCATCACCAAATTACTCATGAAGGTATCATTTGCAGGTTTTTTACCCTCACCTTCCAATGTCAGGTTAAAAAATGGTGTGAAACTCTGTTGGCCACATCAATTCACACATGGGAACAATTTATGTTTTTTTATGCATGCATTTGACCATTATACTTATGAATAATTGTGTGAGGAAATATTACATATTGAGAGGAAAAAGGATGAATATTTAGAGGACTTCTCTTTGAGGTTTATGCATCTTATCCATAGATTCCATCTAGATGATTTTCCCTCTATTAAGGAATGGATTCTCCTAATGAATTCCCTAGATAGTGAAGAAGATCAAATAGGTAGTGGAGAGTATAAATTACATTTTAAATCTATTTCACATGTTATTTATAATTCACCCGGAGTTGTTATAGGTATTATACATTTAAGTGAACAACATATGATTGAACCCCTTGCCACCTTTGAAGACACTAATCAAAGAAGGCATGATTTTTTGGAACAAGAATGCATTCCCCCCCATTATCACATACCCCCCTACGTCGACATTGGTGGCCAAAAACCCTCTTGTGTACACAACACTAGTTCAAATTTCTTTACAGCTGGCAAACCAAGAGTATTATCTATTGATAATGAGACATTTTGGGTCACCCTGATGGTTATGTCAGGATACCATTGTCCTATTCTCTCTCTTCCATCCCTACAAGTTGATGAAGAGGTGATGGAAGAGGATAACATGAGTTGTCAAAAATTGCACCATCTCATGACCTCCCCCAAAATGGAGCAGTTTAAAGCTAATTCAAGTCCTCACATTCATGTTATCAACCATTCTCCCTCGAATTTTATTGATGAGATGAAATATGAACCCCTTGGAGCCACCAAATTTGATGGTCTTCCTAAGCAGTTTCTCGATGTCATCCTTGAATCCCCTGATTTTCAAAACATTGATAAGTTTCCCTTCCCCCCTAATAATGAACATGGATGTACCATGGATGACATTCCCTATTTCGATTCTCCTATGAATCTGGGTACACAATGTTATCTACATATCAGTAAAGAGGGTTCAAACCCCCCATACATGAAACCACTTTCACTTAGGAATTGATCGTAGGCCATGTATATTCATCATAGATGTCAAATTGCTACTATTTGGATCGAGGAAAATCATACATATATTTTTGTAGTAATTAAATATTATATGTAGTATTCTAGTCTTGGAAGTTACGTTGATTTGTTCCTCTTCCATAACCTTGGATACGTTGGGGATATGTTTTCAAATATACATATCCTATAGGAGAAAAATAGAAAGTGGGGCCAGTAAACTCAAAGAGAAGGGGTATTTACACAATACACAACATTGTTTGAACAACTAATGACACCATGCTTACATCAAGTACTAGTCTTTGACTGCAGAGTGCTTCCTAGTGTGGAACTTTCCAATTCCCAATCAAACCAACTATGAATTTTCTCATAAAAATAGTTTCAAGGAATCCTTTGTGGAGATATGATTTACCTGGGGAAGACCTTTATTTTCCTTAATCCATTCGTTTATTATTATTGGAAAAATATTTTCATTTATGTCAATGTTAGAGGAAGTCTATAAGCCTTTAGAAGCAATGGGTATAATTGAAGACCTCTCCAAAGTGGTCCCCTTATGGCATAGATTTAAGCATGGCCCTCATGGGAAGATGCTTTGAAGAAGTCTAAAAGAAACCCAGAGGTGTGGTCATGAGGCCCGAAGTTGACTAAATAAAATGAGGTTGAATAATACTTCAAGTTTATACAAAACCCTCATATATGGATAGTCTTTGTCATGTCATTTCCAACAGTAGGTGGTATGCCACATAGATCCTCATGGTTAAGGAGTTATGAGGTCATGAAGTTGGAATCCCTGAAGATTGGTTAAGAATCCCATAAATTGTTACAACAAGAATTTACAAGTCATTAATTAAAGGGTAAAATAGTTATAACAAGAAAATAAAGGTCGGCCCTAAAGTGAGGAAAATGAGTCACTTGGAAAAGTAAAAATACACCTAAAGAAGCCTCTCACATTTACACACACAAGTTCAATTCTTATCTATCTTTCATGGTATATTTTGGAAAGTATTTCATAGCGTATCTGAGGAAGCAGATATGAGGAAGAAAGGAGTGTGAAATTCTTGGAGTTGCAGAGAAGGAAGGGTTTTAGGAAACCCTAGTTTGGTTGACCACCGTGGGTCAGGCTACTAGTGTCCCATGAGGCACCCTCAGAAGTTGTTTAGCATCTATCACGTGAGGCCCCGCGTGATATTTGGCATATTTCCAATGAGGCCAAGCCATATTTGATGAAGGATGCTTGGTTAAGGTTGCAACATGGTATGATGGTACAACAAAGTTGCTACAAGATCTGATTTGGTATGTATCAGATGTTTCTTCATGAGTAAAGGTATGTCATTTATGTTCTTGTTTTAGGATTCTATCATGGATGGTATGGAAAATGCTTAAGGCATGTCTTGGGGGCCCTTTCTGGTATATGGTTTCATATGGTTGAGGTCCATGTTTTGGTGTTATTGATACATGCTTGAGACATATCCTTGGTACTTAGTTCACGCATGTTGTGGTTCATTGTTAAAGGCACATCTTTGTGATATTGGCATAATATATTTGAGGTATATAGTTGGTATATTATCTTAAAGGTTATGGTTCATACTTGAGGAACATTGTTTATACATTGGCACATATTATATACTTGGAATATGGTATGGTACAGGTTTTAGTACCTGGTTGATGTACATGGTATGGTGATGGTTTTGGTATCCATGTGAGTGCATCTAGTTATGGTTGGTTGATCAATGATAGAGATAGTGATAGGTTGGATGATTGGTTGATCATCAGTTATAGGTTAATGTGACAGTGACAGTGATAGAGACAGTGTCAATTTTTATGGTTGATTGATCATCAGTTATAGGTTGATGTGGCAGTGACAGTGGTAGTGACAATGAAAATGACAGTGGCAATGCCAATGAAAGTGACAGGTTGATCAGTGACAATGGTAGTTATAATTTGATCAGTGGTAGTGATAGTGAGTTTACACTTATATTTTAGGGTGACAGGAAGGGGAAAGGAAAGGGGGTTGTAGTCTCCTTCCATTTGGTGCTAGATAACTCAGGGATTTGGAGCTTCCTTCAGGTTGGTTCCTATAAATCAGGGGGTCATAGCCTCCTTCCAGTTGTAGTTGGAGAATTCAGGGAGTTAGAGATTCCTTTAGGTTAGTGCCTGTAAATCAGGGGTTTGGTGCCTCCTTCCAGTTGGTTCTAGAGAATTTGTAATTTGGTTCTTCCTATGAATGTAATATTTGACACATAATTTTTTTTTTGTGGTTTTCTCCCTTTTGGGTTTCCACGTAAATTATTGTGTACTTTGTATATGTGGTTATTTTTTATGCCATGTTGATTGATATTTCTCATGATATATTGATGATATACTGTTGATAAAGTTAATGATTACATGTTCAAATTAAAAGTGGTAAAAGATTGCATAATATTGATTCACCCCCCCTCTCAGTATTCCAACAATTGGTATCAGAGCGGGTCCTTCAATTAAATTTTCTAACCACTGGAAGGAATATCATGGATTAATATAAGATTGGAGTACCATAGTTTGATGGACAAAACTATGCCTTTGGTAGAAAAATAATGAAAACATATATACAATCACATGGATTTGATGTTTTGCAAGCAGTAGTAGATGGATACACAACACCTTCCACTCCTCCAATAGATAGAGATGGAAAGAAAATCAATGAAAACAATTCAAGGGCCAAAAATGTGATTTTGAATGGTCTATAGCACTCATTATATGTAAAGGTTATGCATTGTAATTTTACAAAGGATATATTGGACAAACTACAAAATATCTACGAAGGAGATGTTAAATTAAAAGGGACCAAGCTTCAAATCTACATAGCCAAGTTTGAACACTTAAATATGAAGGAATGTGAGGATATTGCAGCTTACTTCTTATGAGTTGATGAAACAGTAAATGTCATTAAAGGATTGGGAGAAGAAATTAAAGAACCAATTATTGTCTAGAAGATACTAAGGTCTCTTCCAATGAGATTTGACCCTAAGATTTCAGCCCTTGATGAAAGAGAATGTCTTGGTAAGCTAAGCATGGACGAGCTACATTTAATATTCACAACTTATGAGATGCGAGAAAAACAAGAAAATCTATCTAGGAAATAAGTCGTTTTCAAAACATCCAAGAAGACAAAGAAGAAGTATAAGAAGAAGTCAAAGTCAAATTGTAGCTCCAACGATGATTAATACTAAGATGAAGAAATAACGAACTTTGTAAGGAAGTTGAAGAGAGGAACTAGCAAGTACAAAGGTATGCTTCCTTTTAAATGTTTTAATTGTGGTAAAATTGGTCATTTTGATAATAAATGTCCATATGCTAAGAACAAAGATAATAATGAAGAATAAGTTCCTAGGAAAGAAAAGAAATATCATAAGGAAGACAAGAGAAGAAACAAGAAGATTTTTTTTAATAAAAGCCTCTACTCAAAGGAGGATAGTTCATCACAATATCAAGATGATGATAATGACAATGACTTAGAAAATGTACTCTTTATGGATTTTGAAAATGATGAAGAGGATTATGAAGAATAAGGTGAGGTATATATTGAAACACAACTAAATAGTGCTTTAAGCGAATTAAATAAAGAGAGGAAGAAAAATAAATTGCTCTAAGAAAAAGAATTACTCAAGATAAAAAAATCTCTCAAAGTCCTAACCCTGAAGAAGATCAACATATTATTTTGAAACTAAAAGTACAAGTTGAAGAAGCCAGAAGGATTGAAGAAATACTCAGAAGCCAGCTGGAAGTAAAGGAAAAATAGAAGAAAATCTTAGAAATAGAAATTATTTCTCTAAGGAAGGAAATTCAGAAAAGAGATATTCAACAGAGCAACACCAAAATACTGGATGAAATCATCATTGCTCAAAGGTCGTATCATGAAAGATATAGAATGGGATACACCCAAACACATACAGAGAAGGGTTCGGGCTCTATGAATATAGAAGAGGAAGCAAAATAAAGGATTTATGAAGAAGTCACCAAAGGATTCACCAAGAAGGAAGAATGCAAGCCCTCTCATGAGAGTGATCAGGAAGAAGATTACAAAAGGATGGCACCATCTAGAAGACCCAATTTTTAGAATCAACATTCACCAATGGAAAGAACTCAAGAATAAAACTGTAGAGGAACAACACCATTTAGAAGATATCTCAGGTATAAAACTATATTTGTTGGGTCATGTTATTCTTGTAATAATTTTGGGCACAAATCTATAAATTACAAAGGTTATGTTAAGAATAGAAGAAACTATGAAGGTCACCCTATAATTAATCATCTCAGAAAGCCTCATAAAGAATAAAATAGAAACTATAATAGTTTTGACTCACTAAATGATGAAGTAGAATATTATAAATGCAACAATTTTGAACACATGGCTAAAGATTGCAAATTGACAGTTCCTCCAAAGGAACCAAAGAAGGAATTCAACAATCACCAAAAGGGACCATCAAGAATTTGGATAAGGAAGCAAGATAAACTAAATGTTGAAGAATTTTTCCATTTCACTATAGGAACAAAGCAGGAGAAGTGATTTGTACAATGATAGTGGTTTCTCAAAACATATGACAAATTACAAGAATAGATTTATATCTCTGAAGAAATAAAGAGATAAATCAATTTCATTTGGTAATGGAAACTCTGCCAGAATTGTAGGGAAAGGCATTGTCAATCTTGGAAGTAAGGATGCAAAGGTAGAAAATGTCCTACTTTTTGAAAACATGAATCATAATTTGTTGAGTGTGAGTCAAATGTGTGATCAAGGACATAGACTTATATTTGACTCCGAGAAGTGTGAGATAAGAAAAGAAGGATCAGAAAAATTGGTGGTTACAGCAGTAAGGACTCCAAAAAACATATACATATTAAATGAGATTGGAAAGGAAATATGTTTCTTGGGAAGAGAAAATGAAAGTTGGCTTTGGAACAGAAGAATGGGATGCATGAACTTTCAAAAGCAGTAAGAGAAATTCCTAAAATTTCAAAATCAACCAATACTATGTGTAAGCATTGTCTACATGGAAAATAGACAAGAATGGATTTTAGATCAAATGAATACTCTACAACAAAGCCATTGAAAATTGTGCACACTGATCTATGTGGACCAATGAGAACAAAAGGACCAAATGGAAAACAATACTTAATGCTACTTATTGATTACTATACAAGAATGGTTGCAGTATCTTTTCTCAAAAAGAAATCAGAGGCATTTGAAAATTTCAAAATATTCAAGGAGATGGTTGAAAAAAATGGATTCAAGAATTAAGTGTTTAAGATAAATAAATGGAGGTGAATTCATATCAAAATAATTCATATAATTTTGTGAAGACAATGGAATAAAAAGGTAGTTCTCATCATCTAGGGAACCTCATCAAAATGGAGTCATTGAAAGGAAGAACAAAAATGTAACAGAGATGTCCAGAACCATGTTGAAGGATTGAAAGTTGAGAAATATATTTTGGGTGCAGGAAATACACACAGTCATTCATATCTTGAATAGAGGAATGCTTAGATGTAACAATGATAAAACACCATATGATTTATGGAAGGGAAGACCATTAAATGTCAAACATTTTAGAGTATTTGGAAGAAAGTGCTACATAAAAAGACAAGATGATAGAATTGTAAAATTTGATTCTCGAGTTGATAACGGCATATTGGTTGGTTACTTAAGAAAAAACATGGCATACAAATGTGAAAATTTGAGACTCAACAAGATAGCGGAAAGTATAAACGTAAAAATTGATTAAGCAGATGTACCCAAGATCAAAGAAGAAAGGAAAGATCCAAATGAATAAGAAAGAGAATAAGAACTAAAAGAAGAAGAGGTAGAAGAAAAACAATAACAACAACAAAAATTGCAGCCAAAAG
>ML777144.1:1943414-1954593 GCA_009831015.1 Picea engelmannii
TAGAGGTTGGGCTCCGCTTTCTTTTTTCCATTCTTATTGGGACCCTGGAATCCTTTAGACACATCCTCAAATTTGAGGGACAGTCTAGTAACTTGATGGATGTCTACAGCATGGATTGGATACCACCTATCCAACCAGAGACTTCATTCGTGCACCCTACTGATCAGGAATTTGGTGCACCACGCAACATTACCGGTGGTACTGAACACTGGTAGGTCTCTGAGGTTCATGATATTTGAGTTGAATAGGTTGATAAATTTAGGCTTTGGCATGAACTGCATGCCTCCCAACCTATCTGGAGCGATACTCCAGAAGACGTCTATGTTCATCTGGGGGAACAAAACTGGATTTGTTAAGTCAATATCAAGGAGCTTGACCTGTTCCACCTTCCCCTTGAGATCACCCATAACCTTGACTCAGGGGTCGCAGGGCTCATATGGTACTGCATCTTTGGACATGACGCCTTGACTTCCTGTAGCTATCAACATTGTGGGCTCTAATTTATCAACAAATTCTATGGTGAAATAAGGATTGGGTATCACAACTATGAGTTTTTGGATTGCACATGCTTTCTCACTCTACAGAATTCGAAAATCGCTAAGTTATTTTTGGAAACAATGTGTTCTATGGTAAGTTCTCAGAGTCTTATACTCAGGCTTAACTGGCAATTTCAACAATAACTGTTGTTCATCATGACAATATGGATGTAACTTGGATCTAAGTTGTCTGACGGGACGGGTTAATGGGGTAAATCCTATTGGGTGATTATGGCATTTACTCTAGAAGTTGGATAGGGATGTGGCCGATTTTAGACCTTTTCATTTGACAGATGGTAATCTCGGCGTGAATATCAATGGCATATTCACGTATCACGGCTTTATGTCTTAACTGAATTCAGATGGGGTACCGTAATAGCAATAAAGTTTGTGACTAAACTGGGTTTGTGTGGCACATGGACTCAAATTGTGTTTGGATTCATTCTCCCTCTGACCACAAAGGGGGTCCCCTTCATATTAATGACTTCCATTAATGGGTTCTTTACGATTATAATCCTACGTTCCTGAGTAAGAAGTTCTGCATAAAACAACACTTAGACAGAAAAATAAATAAAATACATGTCACGGTACAACACCACACACATCGACTTTATTAACTAAATTTAGAAAAATTGGAGAAAAACTCTATTAGCACCAGAAGTCACCTCTAAATTGCAGCAGAGGTAAGCCCAGTACCCATCAGTTTTTATGTCACTAAGAGTAAATTTAAGGTGGTCAAATGGACGCAGGCCCAGGAAGATATCGCTCTAACTCAGAAAACTGGATAAGGTATGCACAAGCAGATGAGGCCTTGATCCAACTTTAGTCAGTGAGTTGTAGTAAGGGTGAGTAGAAGGAAGAGATTCAAGAGGAGGTGTAATGGTTTTCTATAGACATCAGGTCTTCTAGCATCCAAATGAAGAAAATATCAGAGAACAAGATCCTCTTGGACTCGGAGTTTCAGAAAACTGAAAACACTACAACAACGCTGCAATCAAACATCCATTACATCACAATCACAACAACTCAGTTGGATCATCCATGCCTAAGTCTTTAGTATCATATGCATAAAAGACGAAAAGGAAAACTGACTTATATTGAATAAGGAGTCTTAAATCTCATAGCATAACAGATAACCAGACTTTTAAATCAAAACTTTACAATTGCGAGATCTTATCTCAACCATCGACACTAATAAAATATGTGAAAGACTCCTATATACTCAGATAAAAACCCAGAAGCATGCTCAAGTTTCAGTATTGAAGGCATTACGTCTGCATGCTTCCTGGAAGACTGTGCATGCAGTCTTCTGTTAGAAGTGAACTCTGTCAGACACAATCGTGTTTCGGGAAGGTTCTGTAGCTGAGTCGATTGGCTGGTAGTCCTTTCTCGGGCTTTCCATTTATGGTGGAAAAAATGTTCAAACACCATCACCTTATTCAATAACTACTTCCTCAGGATCGGGGAGGCCCAAGTCATCTCTGCACTTGTAGGACATGGCAGCCTCTTCTTCATTGTTTGAGCTTTGTCATATTTCCCACAGGGGAGTCATGCAGGTGGACATGGACGAGTATCTGGTGGGGACTATTGGCGTGCTCAATGTGGAGATGAGACGAGAGGCAGCCATGTGGATGGACATGGAAAAGGGAAGGCGATCGGGAAAGCATGGTTGGCAGAACTTGTGGGCGTTGAGGTGTGATAGGAAGAAGGTGAAGTGGCACGAGATGATGATGTGGAGGCAAAGGAGAGACTGCGATAGTAGTCACAATGGGGACAATCCACCTAGATGGAGGTGAGAGGGAGTACGAGGGAGGAACACATGGTCGGAGATGATAGGCGGAAGTGAAATAGATATGACATAGAGATGAGTGGAGGACATGTGTGTTGCAATGAAAGGATGAAAGGGAACAAGAGATGTGACAGGCGATGGAGAGAGATGGAGTGGGGGACAGATGGAAGCGGGAAGATGGAGCGATAAGCGGGAGAGGTAAGTAGTATACTTGGAGGGGGGGGGAGAGTGGTAAGTAGTAAAGGTCTAATGGGGGGGACAGAGGGCGGGGGGGTTCAATATAATGAGGAAGTGCCATGATATTGGGGGGACCATGCTCGGAAACCACCAACTCAGACCTCCCCCTCCCCTCCCTCCGCTAAAGGTAGAATGTCAGAGGGGTCTGATATGGGCCCTGTGCCATAGATCTAAGTGCATATATCTCAGTCACCCAGATCCATGCGCTTCTTAGCGTGACATTCCTGCGCACACAAAACTTAGAATAAATGGGTGTTTTAGCCCATTTCTTGCCTCTTTTTACCAAAATGCCAACTTCTTGGGAAAACACCCCCCTTTACAAATTAATGTGATAACATCAGGCTCCATATGAGATGGCTTTCTCCCCGTGAGATGCCAAGAACTCTTATGTAGTTTCAGTTCCTTTTGGGCTATGGAGTCACCTATAAAACTGAAAACAAAAAGAAAAACAATATTTACAAAAACATGGGAGCCATTCATGGCTTGGGTAAATAACTTCTTTAGAAAATGCCCATTTACAGGGCCACCAAAAACTTCAACACCCTCTAGATTTTGTAGTCTGTAATTATTATTTGGAAATACCTCAGAAACTTTGAAGGGCCTAATCCAGAGGGCTTCAAATTTCCCATTCTTTCCATTGTCTTGTTTGGGTGCATCCCATTTAAGTACTAGATTTCCCGACTAGAAATCCTCTTTTCTTCTTTTCCTGTCAAAAGCTTGCTTGATCCTCTGCTAACATTCATGTGTTTTTTCCATCACCTGCTCTCTAGTATGTTGGACTTCTACCAATTGATGAGTTCTTCTGATCATATCATCAGGATCTCCTTGATAATCCTGAAATAATTTCTCTATAGGCAGGGAAAACTGGGAAGGAAAAACTACTTCAGTCCCATATATAAGTTGGAAAGGGGAGATGCCCAAGGACCTCTTTGTTGTCACTCGATCAGCCCACAGAGATAATTTTATCTTTGAATCCCAAGATTTCTTTTTGTCCTCTAGCATTCTTTTAATAATTTTTATAAGGATTTTGTTAGAAGACTCGACTAGTCCATTGCCTTGGGGATAATAGGGGGTGGACTGGATCAATGAAATTATGAACTGCTCATAGAATTTGATCAATAGATCATCCTTGGAGGATACAACATTATCAACGATGATTCTATTTGGACAACCAAACCTTACTATAATATATTCCAGGAAACCAATGATCACTTTATGAGAAGCACTCCTTATGGGGATAGCTTCTATCCATTTGGTGAAATAATATGTGGCAGTTAAGATCCATCTGTGTTGACCACTTGAAGCGGAATGAATTTCCCCAATGAAGTCCAAACCCCATTGTTGAAAGTGTCCTGAAGATACTACAGGATTCAATGGCAGAGACTTGAGTTGATGCTTCCCAGAGAACTTTTGGCATTTGATACAAGCCCTGATTTTTGCACAGACATCGATGAATAGAGTAGGCCAGTAGTACCCAGCCCTAATAATTTTGTAGGTCATGGTTCTCTAGAAATGATGTCTCCCACATGGGTTGTCATGGAAATCACACATAATATTTTGGGCCTCCTGTGGGTCTAAACATCTTAGAAGAACACCTAGAGGGTATTTCCAATACAAGACCTGGTCAATAAGGAAATATCTAATCACTTTGAGATTTAAATCTCTTGCATTGCTTTTCCCCATTCTGTCAGGAGGACTTAACTCTTGCAGAAAATATATAATGTCTTTATACCAGGTGCATTCTTCCAATGGAGGGCTATCCTGAGAACTGTTATCAAGCACCTCAGCCTTCTAATATTTTGAGAAAGTGTTGATGAAATTAACCCCCTGATATTTACAATTAGATTCAACCAATATCTTGTCTAGACCTTGACCTTTAACTAGTCTGGTGGGTTTTATTTCCAGATCAAATTCAAGGATCTTGGCAATCCACTTGCTCCTTCTCCCATCTATGTCAGACTGAATGAGAATGTCCTTCACAAAAGCTGAAGGAACATATGCAATGGTTTTTGAATGTAAAACATAGACTTTGAAATATTTGAGAGCTTTGACCAAGGCATAGGCCTACTTCTCCATGATGTCATATTTTACCTCTGCATCCCTCAATGCCCTACTGAAAAAGGAAATAGGTTGCTCCTTCCCTGCAACATGTTTCTGCAATAAAACAGTTGCCACTCTATCAAAAGAAGAAAATGAAAAAATCAGAAAATACTTGGAATAATCAAGACTGATAAGCATAGGTGCCTCAGTCAATGCATTTTTTATTAGGCTGGAGGATTCTCTGGCTTCAGCAGTCCACTTTACTTCATTCCCCTTCCTAAGCATAGCTTTGATGTGTTTCACCAATTCAACAAAATTTGAAACAAACCTTCTTAAGAAGTTGATTTTTCCCAGAAAGGACTGAATTTCCTTCTTGGATCTGGGAAGTGATAAGGCTTGAATAGCTTCTACCCTGTTTGAATCAATACTAACACCCTCAGCCGATACAATGTGTCCCAATAATTTTCCTTCCTACATGGAAAATAAAGACTTGTTGGGATTGAGGGAGAGACCAAAAATTCTGCATTTCGATAAGACCTTTCTCAGATGTTGACAATTCTCTTTATCAGATCTAGAAAACACATTTATGTCATCCATATAGATGACCACAAATCTATCCCTTTCTCCAATGAAGGCAATGTCCATGGCTCGTTGAAAGGTTTCTCCTACATTCATCAATCGAAAGGGCATTTTGGAATACATGAATGTGCCCCAAGGAGTGGTGAAAGCTATTTTTTCTTTTTCCTCAGGCAGGACAAAGATCTGATTGTAGCCAGAAAATCCATCAATCATGGAAATCCTAGATGCCCCTATCACCCTCTGCAATATGTGTTCCATCTTTGGCAAAGGATAATTTTCCTTTTTGGAGCTTCTGTTCAAGTTTTTGAAATCGACACAGAGTCTGATTTCTCCACTCTTTTTCCTCACCAAGACCAGGTTGGCCACCCATTCAGAATATCTCAAAGGGACAATAATTTGGGCATCCAACAACTTCTTTACCTCCCTTTCCATAATAGGCAGCAACATAGGATTTGTTTTCCTTAATTTATGTCTAAAAAATTTGGTCTCCTCTTTCAATGGCATCTTATGCTCAATGACGCTAGTGTCATATGTTATGAGGTCTTCATAGGTCCAGGAAAACACATCAGTGAATTATTTTAATAACTCATCATACTCATCCCTTTTCTCCCTTGGAAGGTTGCTTGACAGCTTGATAAACTTTGGATTCCCCTCTATGCCAATATTGCATTCAGCCAGATCAACATCCTCATTTGAAACTTTACCCGTTACTGCCACATCGTTCCTATCAAATCATCTTTCCAAAGGAACTATTCCCTTTGGGAAATGATTATTGGGTAGCTAAAAAATATGATGGTCAACAATTTTGTTCAGCAGAACATCAGTGTGAGGATCTGTTTCAGAGTCAGGATCTTGGTCAATGTGTAATGCAACAAACTCATCAACCGAGTCAAGAAATCTTCTGATTTTCAAGATCATCCTCAAACACTTTTCAATGCTTGACATTTTCAGGTATGGAGGGTCTATATTTTACTTCTATGGCATACCTGAGTTTAGGTGGCAGAGGGACTCTGAAATGGCTCGCTGAGACAGCCAGAGAATCAGCCATGACATTTTCTTCTCTAGGAATAAATGAAATGTTGAAAGCCAAGAAAAAGCTATCAACCAAATCCCACACTCCATTTCTATAACTTCTGAGCCGAGGGTGTTTGTACTGGTAAGCATTTCTGATTTGTTGGACAATTAACTCGGCATATACAAACATTGATATCTCTTTGATTCCCATATCTTTTGCAACCCTCAAACCCAAAACAAGAGCTTCATATTCTACCACATTATTGGTAATTTCAAATTCTAATTTGTATGACAAAGATATGGTTTCCTGAGCAGGGGAAACAAAACCTACTCAGGGGCAGACCCAGGGTTCAATGCTCAAGAGCGCACCAACACAACTCTAACTACTGGCCCTTTCGGAAACACCTGCGAAGTAGATGAAGTCTCACCCGAGGTAGAGGAAGGGGTGGTTGCAAGACTTAGGTTTATGCAACTTTAGTTGGGACACAAATATGTGATTATATCACTTACAACTCACTTAGCATCAATCATTCATCAATATTCAACCCTTATTATACTTCGAAGATAGCACAGAGCATTGCAGCATTCACTTAGAGCTAAGATATTTCAGCACTTAGCAGCAGTAAAATAGATTAGATCCAATAGATCGGCACTAATCATCTTCATACATATCAGATCTAACATTCATACACATCTAAGAAGCATGAAGCATAAGTATATCTATCTAAATATATCAAAGCACTTAGCAAATAAATAGATAAACACATCAAGTCAAAGCACAAAGCATAATACACAGATTTATGTGGTTTACCCCCTCTCTAGGGCTATGTCCACCAACTCTTCTTCTTTATTAGTATCTTCAATCGTTAGTTACAACATAGAGTCTCAAACCCTTCTTTGCATAGGACATAAGATCTACGCAGCTCACTAGATCCTTCTTCCTTACACTTTAGCACAAAGCCTTCTACAACTTCTTACAACAACTTGTACTTAGCTCTGCAAGCCTATTACAATCATGCACAGAGCATTTACAATCCACATCCAATCACATAGATATAACTACTAGAACTAAGCCATCGACCATCCTTACATTGCCTAAGTATCTATTTATACATTACAAAAGTGGGCCTAAGCATGGGTAAACCCACAGGTTGACATCCCTTTCTGATTACATTAACCCAAAACCCTAAAAGGGGCCCAAAAGTGGACCATGATTCCATGATCTCTGCTTCGCTTGGCGCTCCTTCTTCGACTAGATTTCGAAGTCCCAAAATAGGTCAAAATGACCAAGGTTATCCCAAAACTTGGTCAAGGGCCAACAGGCCCCCAACACTCACTTGTGACTCATCGCAAGTCACTCTGGTCTACGCAATTTTTCTTCAAAATCCTTGATCTTGGCTCAAGCTGCTTCGACCTACTACTTCGTTGTGGCCTCCTGCTGGGTAAATTCCAGGGTCACTGTGTCATTTACTGGTCCTTCCAGGCATTGTTCTGCAGTGATAATGACTTGCTCAAGCTCTACTCCTTGGATTTCGATCTCGAAAAATAGCATGCATGCCTTGTCTTGCACCAGTTGGATTCGCTGAGTGACTTCCATCACTTTTCTCTGGATCATATGTATCTGCTACTGAGTTGTGCATTGTTCATGAGATATTTTCATTCTATCCACTGTAGACAAGGCCTTCAGCTGTGCCTGTAATGTATCTGCATGTTGTTTTTCTTCCTGAAGTTGTGACTCCAGTGCCTGTAACTCTGGATTCTATGTAAGGTTCTCATAAGTCTAGGTACTCTGGTTACTGATCTGCTTGCACTCCAAGGAAAGATATTTCAATCGGTCAACTACACTGCGAGCAGTTCCCTCTCGTTGGTCTCTTATCTCATGAGGGGTCTCGGGCACAACACAGAGTTCTAGATCGACAATGCGCTACTGAATCTTCTGTATAACTTCTTCCAGTTGTGCCACCTACTGGGGAACTCTCTCTTCATCCTGTACTTCGATAATAGTCACAGAGTGGAGTGCTCTGTTGACTAGTTCCTTGACTTCAAGATGCTCTGCGAGAAAATGTTCCTTGCTTTATTGTATCTCTGCTTTCTCTTTGTCCCACTATACTTGAAGAGCAATTTTTTCTTGTTCAGCATCACTGCGCTACTCGACAAGTACTCCCTGTATCTGTGTCAAATCCTGGGTGGCTTGTGTTGTGTCTTCTTGAGCTTTTCGAAGGTGAGCTTCGAACATATCAACAATCCGGTGAAGTTGAGTTGACTCATCTCCTAGTTCTACTATCATTGTTGTCAAAGGCACAGTGGGGACTGCGTGGCTAGACTAGAGTGTTTTTTTCACTCCTTGGAGTTCAATCTCTATATGGTTATACATCTGCTCCTACTTCACCTCCTTCTTCTCTACTATCTCCTTTGAAGCATCATTTACTATTGCAATGATGAAAACAAAGTCATCCAACGTGAGGGCAATTCGCATCTTGGTTACAGGGGTTCTAGGTTTCTTTCAGGAGGAATATTTCAGAGGTGAGACCTTCCTTTTCTTCAATGATTCTTCTTCATCCCTAGGCAATGGTACTTCACCTTTTTGTTGTTCAAATTCTGCACCTTCTATCTCTTCACCATCACATCCTTCGTCTAGTGTGATAGAAGCAGTCCTTACAGATGCACTGTCTACTTCATGAACCTCTTCAGACTTCTTCATTTTGCTTGACCCCAATGTATCCAATACATTGTCTGGGCTATCAATATTAGACAACTCTGTGGGGTTGGCTAGAATGAGAAGTTTTGTTGACCAATCCTTGGTGATCTCTTCAATTTCTTCCTCGGTCAACTTGTAATAAGAGTGCAACTATTTCTTATGTTCATCAGCTTGCATTTTTATATAAATGAAGTGGAGATCCACGTTGAACTTCATTAAGGTTCTGAATCTGTGGAGTGTGTTTGAGGTAATGCGAGGCGTAGACTAGATGGCGGTCTTTAGCTGGTTGTAGTATACGTGGAAGACGACATTCGACTGTCATTTCTTACTCATATCGGTCGAGTACCATAGGGTACTGAACCTCGCAGCCAAAGGTTCAAATGGCTCGGTCTCTGGCAAAGTGGCACCCTCCAGCATCTCCTTTTCTATGAAGGAGATTAGTATGAGAAGCCAACTAAAATGGAACTCATACCCTTGTTCTTTAGCTTCCCTGCAATCTAGTTCGAGCTGATTCACCAAGTACTTCTCCCAATTCATTTGAAGTCCCTCTGCACACTTCCCTGTGAGATCAACTACGAATCCAGTCACTTGGGTGGGTCGGTTCTTGTGAACTAGCTTGTCTGTGATCATCTGATAGGCAAGGCACACTGCGTCGCTCTAAATAGAGGCTACCTTGTAGCCTCACATGCCCTTCTCGACATCGCCATAGGTTTCTTTGATCTTTGCTGCTAGCCCTCTGTCTATGGTCTTTCTAGGATAAAACTCCTGTGGGTCAGGGCCTTGCATGCTGAGCCCTGTGATCCAATTGATCAAGGTCATATCCACTATGACACGATGGTTCAACCACAAGTAGTCTCTGTGATATCAAGACAGAAGCAACTTTATGCACGCATTCACCTCCTGGTGCCTACCAAAGTGCGAGATCTTCATGAAATTCAACAATGTTGACTGCGCGAGGTTCTAGGTCCAAAATTGTGGGACGATCTTTGATTTCTTTCCCTTCATCTTCATTAGATACTTGTGTAGGGTGAGCATACTGTAGACTTTCTTGTCACTGAGGTTGAATTTGTTAAACTTCAATGCTGCGAGCTTGTCCTGATCGGCACGAACTGCGTGCATGTTAAGAACCAAATATCAATATAGCATAGAAAAACCTCACCATAAGTACTCAATGCCTTGAAGAAGAGAGAATTTTAGATAATACGCCTCTTCGAGGGGGGAACCTTCTTTTACCCCACATAAATGTTCAAGTACAAGATGATTCCAAATGAAAATGTCTCGGTATATATAGGAGACTAGGAGGTATAATTACAACTAATGGAATAAAGCGACATAAATAAAATAACATTACTAATGTAATATGCCCCAATTAAGGGGTAATGAGCCAATATTATGGCTTAACATGCCCCTCCCCTTGAGACAAGTGTTGTCCAAAATTCTTGAGTAACTCTGGATGCTTCTATATAAAAGACTCAACTTCCCAAGTGGAATCTTTAGCCGGTAGTTTCCTCCATTTAATGAGATACTATGAAATGGATCTATTCCTCAGCTAGAAAATTCTTGTGTTAGTGATGGCTTCTGGCTCCAATATGATTTTTCCTTCCTCGTCAAGTTCTGGAAATATAGTTTGAAATGGGATCTTCTCACCTATAACCTTCTTTAAGCATGAAACATGGAAAACTGGGTGTACTCGTGAAGATGTAGGCAACTCCAAATTGTATGTCATAGTACCAATATTTTGCAACACCTTATAAGGGCCTTAGTACTTTGGTGATAATTTATTATCCTTCTTGGATTGCTTGAGGGACATCTGTTTGTATGGTTGTAGTCTTAAAAACACCCAATCCCCTACTTCAAAAATTCTTTCACTATGATGTTGATTTGCTTGTTGTTTCATGCGATTTTGTGCCATGGTCGGGTTGTCCTTTAGGATTTAGAGAACTTGTTGTTGATGCTCGATGTGATCTTCCACTACTTGAACCTTAGATTTTTCTTTTAGAGAAGAAGTGATGGAAGGAGGGTGGTATCCATAGAGTGCCATAAATGGTGTCATTTTTGTTGCAGTATGAAAGGAAGTGTTATATTACCATTCTGCCAAGGGTGACCATTTGAACCATTGTGTTTGTTTATCAGAGACAAATCTATGAAGGTAGCCTTCCAGACATTTGTTCACTATCTCAGTTTTTCCATCAGATTGAGGATGATAGGATGAGCTATGAGCCAATTGAGTACCCAAACAAGAAAATAATTATGTCCAAAAATGTCCAGTGAAGATGGGATCTCTGT
>ML777144.1:1957485-1981717 GCA_009831015.1 Picea engelmannii
GAAAAAAGCCATCGATACCATACAAATTGATTGGGTTCTAAATATAAAGAAGCAATTCGTACCTTTTGTGTATGTGGCACATTATGTAGATCAAAGAATTGCTCCATATGAAGTATCCATGTGATTGGGTCCTTGCCATCAAATTTCCTCATATCGATCTTAGGAATGTAGTTGGTCTTCAACCCAAAGTTGGAGTTTCTCCATTCTTGATTCACCTTCCTTGTGTCCTCATCATGAATTTCATGGGATATATTTTCACTTTTAGATTTCCTCTCTATTAGGAAATGTGTCAATCCTTCCATGATCTCCCCTTTAAAAGCGTCCATCTTAGTATTTATTGCCTCAAACTTAGCTTCTATTGAATCCATCATCTCTTGTAGTTCATCTTTTGTTACTTTCTTCTCTTGTAAATCATTTATGTCCCTACGCATTTCTTCACCTTCATCAAGATTCCAAGTAGGATTGTCTGGAGGCTTATTTGGTGTAGAAGTTCCCTTTTTTGGTGGCATGTTGGCCAAGTATCAGTTTAAACCTTGATTTTGAGGTGGTTCTTCTAGACAATCTTACTTTTATTGTATCTCCAAAATTTTGGCCCTTCTAAGTATGAAATTTTATTTTTTATAGGCCTCTGATAGTTCTTCTCTTCAATGCCACAGGTCTGATAAAAATTGGATGCGCCAAGTGGAATTTACAGTAACTTCCCCACAACTTGCTGATTTTTGGAATTTCCAAGAGATGTCACTTGTATAGCGTTCCCCACACAAAATAATTATATAAAATTCTAAAACTCGTACCAAAAATACTACGGTCTGTCCACTATCCAATGCAACTGGTCTCACTCAATTTGGATACTCTAGGAAGAATTTATGATTGTTTTACCCAGAACACCTGCTTGAGACTAGTCAATAGGACTAGTCAGATACCCTATATTCCACAGGGTGTATCTACAAATTTACAATGACCAAGAGGCTGAAATGGCTACCATAGATAAATTACTAATTTATGAGAATATCCTCCGGATTTCAGGGTCTGAAACATTAAAGAAAAATTTTTATAGCGACAATTCCGCAATGGTTCAATTCAGGATGATTCCAGAACCCTATATTAAAAATGTTGTATCTCTGAAATTATAAGGCCTCAGGAGATGAATTTTTAAACCAATGTACCTTGATCCATCTACTAAATATCCATCAATTTGTTCCTTCTGAATCATTGAATAAAAAGAGTTATAGGAAAAATTCCACAGTGTCTCAGATGTAGCAGCGAAACCCCAAGACCTTGAGCTCTGATGCCATATGTTAAGAACCAAATATCAATATAGCATAGAAAAACCTCAGAATAAGTACTCAACACCTCAAAGAAGAGATAATTTCATATAATAAGCCTCTTCGAGGGGGAAACCTCCTTTTACCCCACATAAATGTTCAAGTACAAGATGATTCCAACTGAAAATGTCTCCTTGGTATATATAGGAGACTAGGAAGTATAATTACAACTAATGGAATAAAGTTGACATAAATAAAATAACATTACTAATGTAATATTCCCCAATTAAGGGGTAATGAGCCAATATTAGGGCTTAACAACGCACCCCTTTCAGAAGGTACACAGTGACCATAGCATAATCGAATTCTCGAGGCACACTGTCACGATTAATTTCACCATGCAGAGGGGGTAGGTAAGAAGGAAAAATGCCCGAAATCAATTTATTATTTGCAATATCATCCTTATGCTTCGTTCAATTCTCATCGACCTGTCAGGACGGTCCAGCTCGAGAAGTGGATGGAGAATTTTCTACTCCTCTTGTCGATGATGCTTGGACTCCGGTGGAAATTCCTCTTTCCGACATGACTCTCTCAATCCTTAAATCAAGGAGGACCTCTGTGACGGATTCTTCAACTGCGGTGAGCTCGTCGGACATACGCACTTGGGAAAAATAATTGGGGTCATGATGATCTCAGATACTACACTAGGATGAATACTCAGATCACAATGATCACTGTATACAATCACTAGTTTTGCGGGCTTCGAATTCTCAGTTGGAAAAAGTGTTCTTCGAGCATGGCGCGACAACCTAAATAAGAAATTCGGAAATAGTCTGCTTTCAACGGGTATGAAGCTTCCATTAAAGTTGATATGTCCATTATGGCGAGGTCCAATGGTCTGGTGGTGATATTTTAATTCTTTTATGTCTGTTCGGGGAGGAAGTCGAACGGGTATATCGGTCCAACGACTATATTGCTTCACCACGACGAAGTGCCATAGGTCTCTGTTATGATATCCCAACGAAGCTCCCATTCTGCAAGTTTTCTTTCTGCGATGTTCCATTTAGAATCTCCTGTAACTTTCCAATATTCGCCCTCTTCTTACTTAACTTTCTATCCTTCTTCCCAGTAATCTTTAACTCAGTCTATCTTTTTCCATTCTGATTCCTATCTTCTTTTAGCATAGTCACTGCGTGTTTTTTAAATTCTCTCCGGGGTAATAATTATTCTTTCTCTGGGACAGGTTATTCAGTCTTATGCGAGCCTTTTGAAATTATTTCAGCTTTGACATTGGGGTATCTAGTGTCAAGTAGATTCGATTTGTTCTTTTGTTCTTTAAACAACTGTGTAATCTTCTTGGTCATAAAATCTTTTAATTCTTGTTTCTTCTATTCCAAAACTTCTACTTCTTCCTTCCATCTAACTTGATCTCTGTCAATCCAAGTTTTTCCAAGTAACATAGTAAATGGGACGTTTTCCTCAATAAATTTAATAATCTCAAAATCTTCTTCAGTCGAAGTTCCATTAGCATTCGTAGATATCTGAGTGAGCCTTCCACATAGGTTTACCAATTTTCCTCTGAAGAGTCCTATTCCTCCTAGTAAAGGGATCATGGAAGGATTCCCTATAGCTTCCCACGTTCTCTCTGTCATGATATTCATCTGTCTTTCCTCATCTAGAACACAATCAATGTTGAAGTCCCCTATCCTTACTTTGATGCATTATTTTTCTTTAAAGATCTCTGATAATTTGACATGTCAGTGTTCATTCAGGGTTTCTTTCATCTGAATTAATACTTTCTCTGATTCTTTCTAAGGTTCTTCTATCTTTGGAGCTGTCTTAGGGTTTTATTCATGTAGATTCATTCTTTCAAGCTTAGCAATCATTCTGGGGCAATCCAATACTTCATGATCTAGATCTTTGCAACAAAGAGAACTAGGTCCTCCACTAGGGCATTCCTTAGCTAAATGTCTTGGTTTTATGCAACTGTAACAGAGGGTTAATCCTCTTTTTCTTGTAACTGATCCCCAACCTCTTCTGTACTTTGCACCAAGATCATAGGGGCCAATCTGCAACAAATTCTTTCTAGGATCCTGCATCCATTTTTTATCCAAAACATTCTTTCTATGCATAGGTATAACATATCTATCACTATTCTTATCAGATCTATTCATATCAAACCTTATTTCATCGAACAATGCCCTAGTTTTCAAGCTAGGATAGAATCTATCAAAAATACCTAGATCCATACTTTAGAAACAAAAATTTCCACTTATCTTACTTCTACATAGCACAAAGCTTTCAAATCTAGAACTTTCTTACCTTTATCAGAGCACAGAGCTTACAGATCTTACCTCTTTTAATTAGAAAATTCCACTTTTACCTTTCTTAGAGTACAAAGTGTTTAGATATTTCTTATTTTCTTTAGTATCAACCTATTTTCTTGTAGATCTGACCTCTTTTCTTCAGATATGACCTTTCTTTCTTGGCACAAAGCTTCACAGGTCAAGTAGAACACTATGCACTAGGGCAACAGATCTACGCACAAAGCTTTCTTTCCACAAAGCTTCTTCTTCTCTAGTTCCCAGCAATCACAGTTTTAGGTCCCGAAAACAGAACCATTTTTTGGCACAGGGGAATACCTAGGGTTAAACACTCAAGAGCACACCAACAAAACCCTAACTACCGGCCCTTTCGTCAACACCTGCGAAGAAGATGAAGTCTCCCCTCAGGTAGAGGTAGGGGTGGTTGCAAGACTCAGGTGTCTGCAACCTTAACTAGGACACAAATCTTTGATTATATCACTTACAACGCACTTAGAATCGATCATTCATCAATATTCAACCCTTATTATAATTCACAGATAGCACAGAGCATCGCAACATTCACTTAGAGCTAAGATATTTCAGCACTTAGAAGCAGTAAAATAGATCAGATCCAGTAGATCAGCACTAAGCATCTTCATACATATCAGATATAACATTTATACACATATAAGAAGAACGAAGCATAAGTACATCTATCTAAATATATCAAAGCACTTAGAAAAGAAAGAGATAAACACATCAAGTCAAAGCACAAAGCATAATACACATATTTACATGGTTCACCCCCTCCCTGGGGCTACGTCCACCAACTCTTATTCTTTATTAGTATCTTCAATCGTCAGTTACAACACAGAGCCTCAAACCCTTCTTCACATAGGATAGAAGATATGTGTAGCTCACTAGATCCTTCTTCCTTACACTTCAGCACAAATCCTTCTACAACCTCTTACAACAACTTGCACTTAGCTCTGCAAGCCTCTTACAATCATGCACAAATCATTTACAATCCACATCTGATGACACAGATCTAACTACTAGAACTAAGCCATCAACCATCCTTACATTGCCTAAGTGTCTATTTATACATTACAAAAGTGGGCCTAATCATGGGTAAACCCATGGGCCGACATACCTTTCCCATTACATTAACCCAAAACCCTAAAAGGGGCCCAAAAGTGGACCGCGATCTTGTGGTCTCTGCTTCGCTTGGTGCTCCTTCTTCGACTAGCTGTCAAAGTCCAAAAATAAGTCAAAATGACCAAGGTTATCCCAAAACTTGGTCAAGGGCCAACACTACTCTAGCACCATCACCTTCTCTAGAAGAGGCTCCATAAAAAAAAAATTCCACACAGAGGTAATTGGAGGAGAATCTTCACAGAGAGTAACAAAATTTCTGACCTCAAGAGGAGGTTCAGGGGCATCGATGAGTTGCAATACATTGGACTCCAAACCAATGCCAAGTGAAAAAATAGGATCATTGGTGGGGTCTGCTTCATCACTAATAATGTAGGCCAACTGGTCTTCCCTGTAAAGTCTTCTATGCCCCCCCCCCTCCCCCCAAACACAGGAATAGTGGCATATGTGAGGTCCGTCTGCAATGTTCCTCCGAGTCTTTTTATCCAAGATCTTGACAACATCATGTCGAACTTGGGAGAAACGTTAGCCACCACAATATCCATGACCATACTTTTCATGGGCAGCTGAAACAAGGTCACAAAGAGGTCTTTGATAACCCCAAGACATTTCACCCTCCTTGAATCAAAAGATTGCAAATCATGATAAGATTTTGTGATTTCTAATCCGATCTCTTCTGTGACAGTTTTGGGCATGAGATTATGAGATTCCCCTGAGTCCATCAAAAAATTATGCAACACCTTATTGTGTATGTTTAGTGATGTGTAGAAAGGAGGGGATGAATCATCTCTATATTCTACCATAGGACCGAATATAATTGTTGGTTTTTCATCTTGGAGATTCACTGAGTCTGTGAAATGGCAGGATGGCTCGAATTGCAATAGCTTAGAGAGTGACCTTTTGAAGTCTTTGTGCTTGAATAGCTCTGAAAGGGGAACATGGATTATGATCTTTTGAATTTCATGATAAAAGTTAAAAGAGGAAGGGGGCTTCATAATTTCTCTCACCTCTAGGACAGGGTCTTTGGCTATTGGTGGGGGATTCTAAGCTTTCTTTTCTTTGTTGTTGTTTGCTACATATTTAGCAGACTTTTCTTCTCTGGAGGGATGATTATGGATGTCAGACTTCCCTTATTTCTTCTTAGACTAGAGGTTGTATTTGTTAGGACTACTATTTTCCTTCTCCCCCTTACTCAACTCATTTATTTAGCTATATGTGAGGGATTCCTCATATGCAGATTGAGTTAAATGATGAAATGGGGAGGTGTCTCCAATACAATGAATTTCAGGGTCAAGCTCTTCTTCTTCCCCTTCCTCATCAGTAATGAGGTTATTTTGGGACAGGTTTGAATTTTCTAATCATTTCTATCTATGTCCCTTTGTTCCCTTGGCATAATATGAGGAGCATTGTTATTCGGCCTCCTAAAGTTGCCTCTGTTATCAATGTTTTGAGGATTTTTGTATGTCGTCTTCCCCTCTACTTCCAATTTTTTTATTCTAGTTGAAAGTGATTTTAGTAACTTGGTTACTTCATCCATTTGAGGGGGGGGGGGGAAACAGGGGAACCAGAGGTGGAGGCTTCAGATCTCTTCCTTGGTATGTCTCTATCAGCCTTATTCCTGAGTCGGTTGGCTGCCAATACGTTGGATTCTACTTCCAGGGATGTGTCTTGCATATTATCCAAAGAAGTAGCTCTTCTCTCTTTGAGTAGGAGGCATAAATCGGGATCAAAATCACTAGCATAAGTGATTTTGGCGGAGGCTTATGTGGGTTTTATCTCAGTAGGGATCTTATTGTACATTTTATTGAATCTTTTGGAGAAGTCAGAGACAAATTCTCCCTCCTTTCTCTTTAATGACCCAAACTCTGTGATATAATACATAAAATTGTTTTTATCCCCCTAGTGCCTCAAGAAAACATCATCTAGAGCTTCAATCCCAGCAATAGATCCAAAGGTCAATCCCCTAAACCATTTCCTAACCTCACCATCAAGGCTTTGAACAAAGAATCTCATCCAGACATCTTCATTTTCAATGTCCATATTGTCTATATAACTGTAGAAGGCAGGAAGGTTCTCTTCAGCATTTATGTCTTCCTCTCTAGTGAATTTGGGCATATACTTTAGGTAATCTCCAGTAGGGAGAGAATTCATGGGTTGAGATAATATTAAGAGGGAATACCTAGAAGCCACTATGACATTCATTCTATTTCTAGGAGGATTTGCAGCTGCCATAGGGATGATAGGCGGAGGAGAACTAGAAGGGGAAGGGGTTCAAACAGGGGAGACTGGAACTGATCTTCCAAGAGGAAAGGGAAACAACAAAGGATTTGGAGAAAAGGCTATAGGGCTTGAGGGAAAAGAGGTTTCCCTCTCTGTGGTAGCAGCAACAATAATAGGAGGAGGGGTGGTAACGCCCAGGGTAGGAAACTCTTCTGAGGTCCTAGATCTAAAATACGGTACAATTTTAGGGGAGAGAGGAGTGACAAGGATTTCTCCCTCTAATCCCAGACCAGGAGGGGAAAACTCAACAGGAACACTCCCAAAATTTAAATTTCGGGAAACTCCAATAGAAGGTATAACAGGATAATGAGAAGAAGAAATTGGAGTTTCTATAGAAGGACTATGAAAATCATCAGAAATACTTGGTTCAATAGTAGAAGCACTTTCTCGAAGGGCCTTCCCCTTTCTGACATTTTTTTCTCGGTCAGCTTCAAATGTTGCTAAAGGAAGTTGTGGAGTATACCTCATGTGTCTTCCTATAGAAGCCACAACTGAAATAATGGAGTCACCAATGGGTTCACATCAATGGAGTCACCACATGGGAGTCTTCAGGTGCACAGTTGCAATCTTTGATGTACTAAGTTCTGATGCACCTTCAGAACCAATAATCTTTGTCGTTCAATCCCAAGGAAAATCTTCAATTTCGTCCCGGGAAACGAGGCCAAAAATGTTAGCACTAGAAGTCACCTCTGGATTACAACAGAGGTAAGACCAGTACCCATCAATTTTTATGTCACTAAGAGTAAATTTAAGGTGTTCAAATGGACAGAGTCCCAGGCATATATCACACTAACTCATAAAACTAGATAAGGTATGCACAAGCAGATGAGGCCTTGATACAACTTCAGTTAGTGAGTTGTATTAAGGGCGAGTAGGAGGAAGAGCTTGAAGAGGAGGTGTAATGGTTTTCTATAGACATCAGGTCTTCCAGCAACCAAGTGAAGAAAATCTCAGAGAACAATATCCTCTTGGACTCGGAGTTTCAGGAAACTAAAAACGCTACCAGAACATTGCAATCAAACATCCATTACGGCATAATCACAACAACTCGGTTGGATCATCCATGTCCGAGTCTTCAGTATCAGATGCATAAAAGAAGAAAAGGAAAAATGACTTAGATTGAATAAGGAGTCTCAAATCTCATAGCATAACATATAACCAGACTTTTAAATAAAAACTTTACAATTGTGGGAGCTTAGTTCAACCATCGACACTAATAAAATATAAGAAAGACTACTATATACTCAGAGAAAGACCCAAAGGCGTGCTTGAGTTTCAGTATTGAAGGCATTACGTCTGCATTCTTCCTAGCAGACTGTGCATGCAGTCTTCTGTCAGAAGCAAACTCTGTCAGATGCAATCGTGTTTCCGAAAGGTTCTGCAGCTGAGCCGATTGCCTGACAGTCCTTTCTCGGGATTTCCATTTATGGTGGAAATGATGTTCAACCACCATCAACTGCTTCAATAACTACTTCCTTGGGATCGAGGAGGCCCAAGTTAACTATGCACTTGTAGGACGTGGAGGCCTCTTATTCGTTGTTTGATCTTTATCGGATTGCCTACGGGGGAGTCATGCAGGTGGGTGTGGATGAGGATTTGGTGGGGACGATTGGCGTGATCAACGTGGATATGAGATGAGAGGTGACCATGTGGATAGACATGGCAGAGGGAAGGCGATCGGGAAAGCACGGGAGACAGAACTCGTGGGAACTGAGGTGTGATAGGACAAAGGAAAAGTGGCACGAGACGATTATGTGGAGGCAAAGGAGAGACTACGGTAGTAGGCGCAGTGGGGACTATCCGCCTAGATGGAGGTGAGAGGGAGTACGAGGGAGGAACACATGGTCGAAGATGATAGGCATAAGTGAAATAGATATGACATAGAGGTGAGTGGAGGATAGGTGTGTTGCAACGAAAGGATGAAGGGGAATGAGAGATGTGACAGGCGAAGGAAAGAGATGGAGTGGGGGACAGATGGAGCGGTAAGCAGGAGAGGTAAGTGGTATACTCGGGGGGGAGAGTGGTAAGTGGTAAAGGTCGAGGGGTACAATATAATGATGAAGTGCCACTATAGTGGGGGGGCCATGCTCCGAAACCACCAACTCAGACCCCACCCCCTCCACTAAAGGTAGAATGTCGAGGGGGTCTGATATGGGCCCTGTGTTGTAGATTTGAGCGAGCATATATCGGCTGCCCAGATCCATGTGCTACTTAGCGTGACACGCCTGCACACACAAAACTTAGGATAAGTGGATTTTTTAGCCCATTTCTTGCCTATTTTTACCAAAATCCTAACTTCTTAGGAAAACACCCCCCTATTATAACCCTAAATTGCACCACACATGCTTACCTAGCATTAGGCCAACTCATATCCCTTCATTGCCAAAACATTTGCTGAAAAACCTCTTTGAAAATCCTCTTGGGTCAAGGTACATGCACCCTAACCCACTATTGCACGTGTGTGAATGCTGGCAGGCCTACTACAACCCACGTTTACCTAACAAAACACAAAAATAGGAAATTTGTTGATGGGACAAAAAGATATGGGTCAGTTAACTGAAACTCCCGGCCATGCATGGTCGAGAGTTCATCCAAAACCCTAGCTCCTTCTAGCCTATAAAAGAAGGGGTAGGGGTACCATTTGGAGGAGGAAAAATATAGCGAAGAAACTCTGCCCATTTTCCGAATCCATTGTCCCAACCCTTTAGCCATTCCTCAAGCCTAAGGAGAATTAATGCAAAGCAGTTGGAGGACAAAAGAAGAGGAGGAGCCCAGGATCAGGATCAAGGAGTGGTGGTCGGTCTCGACTTTGATTGTAAGTTGATTCATTTTGAAAATAATAAAAGAATACTTTTCCCATCCCAATTCATGAGTTATCTATGATTTGCTTAATTTATTTTTAATTTCTAACTCTCAAGTAGAAAATTAGCATGCATGCATAGTGTTTTGTCTTTATTGTAGGATTATCTTTGGAAGGAGCAGCGCAAGTAAGTGGGCAAAGCGCAACGGAGGATCTACACCAAACATCAGTAAAAGGTTAGTAGTTTATTTCCATGCATGTATTGTGAAAGAGGGGTTTAAGTTTTGGGTGGTAGGTTAAAAAGTAATTTCTTTACGGTCAAAATCTGCATGCAAGTCTGACCCTAGTTTGCTAGTTAGGGTATTTTTCCCAACAACAGAATTGGCGACCGTATTGGGGAAGATAATCTTTAGGGTTTCCATATTTAGTTGAGTTTTTGGGTAGTTTAAGAGATTAGATTTTCTGTTTCTTTGCTTTTTTGTTTTCTGTTAGGTCTGAGCTAGCAGGGAACCTGGTTCTTTATACCAGTTTTTCCTTGACTGTTGCTTGACCGTAATTATCGGGACACACAGAGGTACATGCGTGCACCTGTGCCCTAATATCTTACACCCCACGTGTGACTGCTAGTTGTAGAGGTTTCAGTAGCGTGTAGGAGTCATAGAGATTGAGAGGCACTCCTCATCTTCCCTGTTAGAATTATACATTCTCAGGGGGCTTTCTGGATCCTGTCTAAGTCTTGTTGGTTCATAGTCTTGTCTCAGTTTTCTTTATTGCTTTTTGTTATTCCTTGCAATTATTTTTCTTTTCTGTTGGAAGAAGCATCGAAGCCTTCAAGAGACCCTGGTTATCAATACCAGAGTCCTCTTCCTGGTCTGGGCTACCTGTGTTTATTTTTGTCATAGATTTTATACATACACGCGGCCTGTAAAAGTGCAGCCCGCGGGTACATGTGCTCTGTTGTAGCTCAGCACGCGTTCGCACACGTGCTATTTCAATGACAGTAGCGTGCTTGACAGGCTGCTTTTCAGTCAAGGGGGGTCAGTCATCCCCTCCTGTGGTGAGAAGTTTTTCTCTCAGGTGTTTGAGTCTAGGGTTTCACAGTCAGTAGGTTAGGGCCTCTTACCCTTAGCCTGTTTTTTCTTAGTTGATAGTTGATAGAAAAGATAACAAGAAATTTTTTTGTTTTATGGTTTTTAGACAAGCGTAAGAGTTTGTGATTTCTTGATTGCCATTGGGTGTCTTTGCTTTGATTCTTTGCGATCCACGCTTTAAGCCAGAATTTTGTTTTTTCTTGGTTTTAGGCTTGTCGGTATTTTCCCTTTGTTGCTTGATTAGCACGTACATAAAAAAAAAAGAGAAAAAAAATCTTTTCATTTTCTTATTTGTTTGAAGATTGTGTTTCTGCATCAATAGCTAGGGAGAAGTATTTTTGTTCATAATATTTTTGCAGTGCATTTAGAGCATAAGTAGCTCGTAGTCGAGAAAAATTCCTTTATGTTTGCTGCATGAAATCTTAGAAAAATTGAAAAGAAAAAGAAGTCTTTCTTTGTGAAAAGTTGTTGATTTTTGCATTTAGTAAAAGTCTTTTGTTTCCATCTTTTTTCATTTGTTTTTGCTTTGAGTCTTTACACATCATTAGTTTCACCTTCATACCCCGTGACGTAAAAAATCCCATAAAAGCAACGCTAATTTAAAATCTATTAGACTTTTTGTTTGTAGGGTTCACAAATTAGTTCAGGACTAGGGCCTTGGATTAGGTTGGAGAGGAAACTCTCCAAGGCCATTCAAAACCAAACATTGGAGTCTGTGATAGGGAGTGTAGAAGTCCAGTTTCATGGAATTTATCTGGGACCCCCCTCTAACATAGGGGCTAAACACGAGGTCGCGTGAGGAAAGGTAGCTGAGATAACCCCTCCAAGGCCGGACCAAGCATAGTGGAGAACACATATCAAGGGCTTGTTTTGGGATTCCGTCGTTTTCATTTGCCACGGGGCTTCATGGGTCTCGAATCCGTTCGAGGTCCTCAATTGTATTCCAGACCATTTTCTCTCGATACTCTTGATAGGTTTCGGGCTTGATACCCTGCTCATTGTGGTCTACCCGACTTTCGACTATACCCGCCTGGTGACTGTTCACGTGCTGGCAAACTAGTTACCAATCTTTTTAGCGACATACACATGTGACTGTGGGGGTATACCATGGTACTTAGGATAGACATCGAGCCACACTTTGCAGAGTATACCTGGAGGGTGCTTCCGTGTTCGAGTTTCACTTGCACCGGTAAGTTTCTCTAGTGTTGGTTGTTGTAACTGTTCTTCCAACTAGTTTAGTGTTTTCTTGACTTATCTCTCAGGGGCTTCTTTTTAGTGTGTGTTATTATTTTCACGTGTCGAATACCTTAGCATGTCTTGGATCTTCTCACACAGTGGAGGATCCCGAGCTCCACTGGTCATGAAGGCTTCTGGGCCTGTCGCCGGTTATCCTGGAGCCAACCCCGCCATCATTGAGGCAGAAGCTAGACTAACAAGGGTCTTTCGAAGCGACCGGGTTACAAACCATTGTGCTCGAACTACTCCCAGAGGAATCAACCTCCAATATCGGCTTAGTTGAAACCCCAACCACTTATACTTGGCCATCGATCATTGTACCAATCCAATTTTATGAATGCCTATCAGTGCCTCACACAGTTATGGAACCAAATACTGTTACTTCTTTTGGGAATTATTCCATTCCCACCACCGGTGCTACCATAGGAGAAGCATCTCCTAACTTGTCGTCGTCAGTCCAGGCCACCATGGTCTCGACCGCAACTATTTCACACAGTGGACCGATCCCATCTATCGTGGTGGTCACAATTCCCTTCACACCTAGTGCAACAGGCTCTTCGTTTTCATACGGTATGCCTAGTTCGGGTACAAGTCCTGCACTCACTTACTCCACTTTACAGACTTTGGGTTTGGGGGCAGAGAGCTCTAACGCTCCTCTCCAAGGTCACCTTGGGGGCATTCCTGTCCCTTTTAACACTTTTCCTTACGCTGGAGGTCATATCTCCCCTTTGTCCCCTTCACTTGGTGGTCTGCATCAGCAGTCCGTCGGGCAGCCTGCACACACTAGTTCATTTGGAGCCGAGAGTCAAGGAACACATGTGCACACTATGTTGGTAGGTTCATCACCATTTGTTTGGAATGGGATGTTTGGTAACAAAACTTTCGCATCCACCGCTTTCCCATCTGGGGGCACTCCCATTTTTGGACAGTCTACTCCTGCGCAGGGTACTATTCCTGCGCCAGGGGCACATATAGCAGGACCTTGGAAATCAGGAAAAGGATCCGTTCCCTCCTTTGGAATGTCATTCTGGGGTAATTATTTCCACATTCAATGGAACCCTGGACAAACTACTATGCCTCTCCCATCTGGACCGGCATGGGGTAATCCTTCCCAAAGTCCATCAAACACGATGAATGCCCAACATCCTATGTCCTTCATGGGGAATCAGCCAATGATGTCTCCACAGATGCAAAATCCTTACGCTGGTTCGGGACATGGTTTCTACCAGAATCCTGGCCAGCAGCCAAAATTTTCCTGGCAACCTGGTGCCAGTCAAACTCCAGGACCCTTTTTCCCAGGCTATCAGCAGCAACCCAAACTACCATTCCTGGCAACGTTACACTTTCTAGATTTGACAAGGTTGTTAAATGATCCTATTTGTCATGATCCACGTTGGCCTCCTATGTCAATGAAGTTGCCTTCAGACATTCCCAAGTTCGAGGCCAAGCCTAATGAAGATCTAGGTGATCACGTGACTACCTTCCATCTTTGGTGTTCATCTAACTCATTGAAAGATGACTCCGTCTAGTTGTGATTGTTTCAACGCACTCTTATCAGGAGTGTCACGAAATGGTACATCGAGCTTGATCACTCAATATACTCTTCTTTTGGTGAACTGGCGATTCCCTTCCTTAACCATTTCCAGTTACCTGTGAGATACAATGCCGGCACAGAGCTGCTGGCCAATTTCAAACAGACAACAACAGACCATATCTCTGATCATATCCGAGAGTGGAGACACTGAAAGAGTCTAATCAAAGTAATAGTCCCACCAACATTCCTACTTGAGTGGTTCCTTAAGTCTTTAGTCCCATAATTATCCAAAGACATCACGACTTCAGGAGTTTTCTCCGAAGAAGATGCCATCATGCGGGCTCAACAGTTTGAGCTCATCTATTCTCAGTCTGGTTTATTGTACAACATCCTGTCGGATGCACCACGATCGATACTGGATAAAACTAGAAAGAGAGATGGACCACATGTCGATGGTATTGTTGGTTTAGCACAAACTAAGCCCGCTGAGCAATTGACAAAGAAATTGCAACAATTATCTATACAACACTCAACGGCCAGCCAGACTACTGCTTTGGCTGCTCCTCCTACCCAAACGTCGGAAGTACACTCCATGCAGACGACTAACCCAAAGGCCACCCAACAACCTGAAGGGAAGAAAAAACAACGAAAGAAGGGTAAGGGGGATAAAAAACCCACTGATAATGCTGGTGAGGGCACCATGGAAAAACAGAAGGAGAGGTATCCATACAACTTGTGTGCAGAGGACCACCCGACCCATCTATGTCCTCGATTTGCAAAGGCCCAAAAGTTTGTCACACAGCAGCAACAAGCCGTGTTGACTAATCCCTTTCAACATGGGAAAAATTTAACTCAAGCCTCTACAAGTGCCGAAGGGGGCAGCCAAGAAACCTGCCCTCCTCCAAACAATTCCTCATCCGCGAACGTATATATGGTTAGGGGTGATGCTTTAATAACAACACAATCACACGACTATAGCAAACCAAGAACTTCTGAGAAGGGCAAAGAAGCTGAACTGCCATCTCTTCCTCTTTAGATCGAGAAGACGTTGGGAGAAACAATGACATGCATTCCAAAGGGTGCATTTAAGAAAGCTTCTCACAACCCAAATGCAAGGGCCACCTAGAATTACTCTGTGGTGGAAGATTTATCACAAACCCCTTGTGCGATGTCCACTTTGGAGGTCCTCCAAAGCTGACCTGCTCAGAGGAAAGCCTTGTTAACTACTTTAGGCTCTACTGAGACTTGTAACCCAGGTACCATCATGTTAGATACAACCGACTTAAAACCTCGTCTGCCTTACCACGTTGCGTTTTAGATAGTAGTGGCTCATCCCACGAAAATTTTTACATGAAATATCTTCTACATGGTGGTCGACGAGGGCGCTTCGACTTGCGTTATGTTGTTAGCATGTTGGAAGGCCATTGGTCATCCCGCTTTGCCTCCATCACCTACTCTCCTCACTGTGTTTGACGGTCGTTCTTTTCGACCACATGTCATCGTTCCTTCTTTCCCTGTGTAGTTAGGAGGGAAGACCGTGTGCGTTGAAGTAGAGGTATTCGATGCTCCCCTCGACTATAACCTCTTGTTAGGTTGGAGTTGGACTTATGCTATGAAAGATGTGGTTGCTATAGTTTTCCGAGTCTTGTTGTTTCCACACGAGGGTCGGATAGTGACCATTGATCAATTGTCCTTCTCTAGACTTGACCCAGCTTTGGGGGCATCCATGGTTCCCATGATTGATAATCCTCAAGCCGATGTCGTTAACGTAGGAGTTGGTTTGTACCCATCCTTGATGGGTACCTTCGATTACCCACCTCCTCATGACAATGTCAAGTTTATATCTAATCACCACAAGGCTGAGATTTTTCAAGTTGTGTCGTTTCGCATGACTTACTTTGAGGATCCGTGGGTTCTTCCTTCCCCATCAGCCACGATGGATGAGACAGGGCACTCCGACATGTCCATGCCCTTGTCAGCTGCTGAAGTAGCATACTCTTTAGTCCAGCAAGCTTCAGCTCACCCTGATCCGACTCTCGCACAAGAGTTGGATCCACTTCTAGAGCCTATCTAGGCTCAGGGTTCTCTCACCAACATCGATTCGTTAGACTTAGTCTTGCCTTCTGACGAAATAGTAATCAAAGCGATGACTAGTCTAGAAAAACCTTGGGAAGATATTCATCACAGATCATATTTCCTCCCAGAGTTAAGCCGAATCGAGGCAGGAGAATTCACTATCACCATGACGGGAGATCAACCATGTCCTATTAACCTCTTAGCTACACAGGAAATTTATGTTGAGGGAAATATGGTGACTATTGCTGAAACTATACTTATCAACATCTCCCGAAACCATGGTGTTGTGGAGAATGTCTTCATCGGGGCAGATTTCTCCCCCGAAGAGATTCATATTTATACGGATCTTTTTAAAGAATTCCGCGACATTTTTTCCTGGTCTTATGAGGAAATGCCAGGTATTGATCCGAAAATAGTTGAACATGAAATCACTACGCATCCTGATGCTAAGACGGTTCGACAAAAACTTCGTCCAGTCAATCCTAAGAAAGCAGCAGTCATTAAGCTTGAGGTTGAGAAATTTCTCAAGACAAGTTTCATTTACCCTATTCATTTGACTCAATGGGTGTCGAACCTCGTTCCGGTCAATAAAAAACAAGGCATGATTCGTGTATGTACCGATTTCTGTGATTTGAACAAGGAATGTCCAAAAGATAATTTTCCAACTCCATTCATTGACCATATCATTGATGAATGTGCCGGTTGTGAAGCCTTTTCGTTCATGGATGGTTTTTTGGGATATAATCAAATCCAAATCAAACCGGAAGACCAACACAAAAAGACATTTATTTTTCTGTGGGGTACATTCGCCTATCGTAAGATGCCTTTTGGCCTCAAGAATGATGGAGCCACTTTCCAGCGGGCCATGTCTTTTTCATTTCACGACCTCAAACATATAGTCAAGGCCTATCTAGATGATTTAGCATCACACTCTCGCAAGAGAAAGGATCATCCTACGCACCTCAGACTAATCTTCGAACGTTGTCGTTAATTCAGGATTCGCTTGAATCCCAACAAGTGTAGCTTTTGTGTCACATCATGACGTTTGTTAGGTTTCATCATTTCAACAACATGGATCATGGTGGATCCTCTTAAGGTGGAGGCAATAATCCAGTTTCCTCCCCCATGCACAATCTTACAACTTCAAAGTCTTCAAGGCAAAGCGAACTTCTTACGATGCTTCATCGCCAACTATGCTGAAATCACCAAGGGCTTTATCCGTTTACTTAAGAAAGATGTTCCCTTTTTCTAGAACAAAGCCACTCAACGCTCGTTCGACGCATTAAAACACGCCCTCATAATTGCACCTCTGTTACGACCACCTAATTATAACAAAGATTTCTTATTATATCTGGCTGCCGTAGAGTCAACCATAGGCATGGTTTTAGTTCAGGAAGATGATTCGTTTTCAGAATACGTGATCTATTACCTGAGCCGAGGCCTTGTAGGACTGGAACTTAATTATTCCCATCTCGAAAAACTTGCGTTAGCAGTAGTTCATAGTGCTCAACGATGGTCATACAGGAGCTTGTGGCGGTCACTTATCTGGGTTGGCAAAAACCCAAAAGATTTTACGAGTTGGTTACTTCTGGCCCACACTTATCAAAGATTGTATCGAGTCGGTCAAGAAGTGCCATCCATGCCAAATTTTCTCTCAGAAGATGAGAGCACATCCATCTCCTATGTTTCCTGTCATCACAGTTGGTCCCTTCACTAAGTGGGGGATTGATTACACTACATGCAACCCCCCGTCCGCAAGGGGGCACTGCTATATCATCGTAGTTGTTGACTACTTCTCTAAGTGGGTTGAAGCTATGCCGACGTTTAAAGATGATGGAGAGACTGCAGCTCTCTTCTTATTAAACCAGATTATAGCATGGTTCGGTGTCCCAAGAGAGATTGTCACTGACCATGGCAGTCACTTTCAGAACCAAATGATGTCCGAATTAACATCAAATCTTGGGTTACGAAAAGAACATTCCTCACCTTACTACCCCCAAGATAATGGGCAAGTGGAAGTTGTAAACAAAACTCTTAAGACTATTCTACAACGAACTATCAACTCAGCCAAGTCAAATTGGCATTTGATGTTATACTCAGAATTATGGGCTTATCGAACATCTGTTAAGACTGCAACCAGTTTCTCACCTTTCCAACTCGTTTACGGGCTGGAGGCAGTCTTGCCCATCGAATGTCAAATCCCATCTCTGAAATTGGCAGTACAGTTATTTCCAGACACTTCTCCACTTGAAGAATGGTTAGTACACCTTGAGCAGCTTGATGAACAGCGTCGCGATGCGTCCCTGGCCAACGAGGCTCATAAACATAAGGTTAAGTGTCAATATGATAGGTCTGTTCGTCCTTGGATTTTTTTTTAGGGCGACCTTGTCCTGGTCTATGACCAAGACAAGGACCCCCTGGGGGCAGGAAAGTTGAAACCCATGTGGTTTGTACCTTTCATTATTAAAGAGGTATTAAAAAAGGGTGCTTATCGTTTAGTTGATTTTGAAGGGACTGCTTTGGCGGAGCCTAGAAATGGGCTCTACCTCAAGAAGTATTACTCATAGAAAGGTCATTGTGGGTAACTTTTTGTAACATATGTATAGTCTTTGTACTATTACTTTTTACATTTCTTTTAAAAACGTGTTATGGACGTGTCATTGATGTTATCTTTCGTCAATATGGCAGATGTCAAGTGAGTCCGAGGTGTTCATTGGGTATGCAGACGGTGCTAGTCGATACACACAGAGGCTTGCCTCCGCAGCTTGGGTAATCTTTACACCACAGGGTTAGTTGTTATCTTCCGGAGGTATATTCTTAGGTGACACCACAAATAATGTTGTTGAGTATAGTGTAGTTATTGAGTCGCTTTGTGACGCTTTGTCATTGGGTATCTCTCGTCTCTGGATCTATCTAGACACTCAACTGGTTGTGTCACAGCTAAACAGAATATACCGGGTTCATGACCCAACTTTACACCGACGATTCCTTAGGGTACATCTCTTGGAACACAACTTTTATTATATTACATATTTTCATGTTCCTAGGAGTTTAAATCAAATCACAAATACTCTAGCTAATCACATTTTAGATTGGCATCTTGCCCACATATAAAAATATCATGGACATAAACATGTAAATACATTTTTTCACACATAATCCATAAGACACAAAAAAGAAATAAAAACCATATATAAACATCATAAAATCCTTAGAGTACATAGATGGGTGCAAGCACCTCAAAAGTGGGAACAGTAACGAGTCACCAAGCTTATGCCCTCAAAAAATATATACATATCAGGGCTTGTGGCACATAAAAATTCTAAAAGTTTGTTCAGGGCCTATGAGCCCTGTTATAATCATGTACAACTTGGGCCAAACGCCTAAACAATCGGACACATGTCCGAGGTGACCCCACAACATGAGTCTGCATGGACGGCGGCAAGTCCTCTATCTCTTCCATCGGGCCTGTGCGAGTGAGCACAGTAAAGTTACGCTCAATTCGCCTAAGGACCCTCTCAACCTCTTCTGCTAGGAGGTTCCCTGCTACTGCTACTCCCCCAGCGGCGGCAGCTACGGCTTCCGGTCGTGGGTGACGCCTGTTCCGTGCATAGTTGGCAGGTCGCACGGGTCCCACATCTACATGCAATACACATTCACTCATCAAATACTCTGGTATACAAAAACATGATATATATATATATATATATATATATATATATATATATATATATATCAAAAAGACATAAAAATTACATATGCAAACAAAAAAACTGTACAGGTGGAGACTTACCCATCTCCCCTCGCTCCTCACTGGGAGGCACTGGTATCTCTGGATCTTTGGAGAAGTCGATCCCTGCATATGGGTAGTCCTCTATAGCAGGGATCTGTCATGATAGCCAAGAAAACAATTCATTGTTGAAGGCCTCCATAGTCCTTCCACCACCCTTTCGTGGCAGTAACACTGCCCATCTGCATACTTCGGGGAAAGTGGCCAGATGTCCTTGTACTGCCAGCCAAGGCCTGAAGCACGAAACTCTCTCAAAAAAGAACAAACACAGGATGGTCCCAAACCCAAAGTTCCTATGTGTCCGCTGTCGGCAATTTGTCAATTGCCTCTTCATACACTCCAACAGTGTGGTACTCCAATCAAAAATTTGTGCATTCATGCACTGGATCGCACAGTTCATCTGTGCGCACGAAGCCTGATGCACGACTGCTGAGCCGGTAATGCGCCCAATAAGAAACAGGATAGTCTGTAGTGCAAGGCTAGTAATCTTGCTAACAGGTACCAAGGAACCTCTATGATCGGTCCCAGCCTCACAGTACTCATCTATTAGCTCTGAGACCTTGCTCGGCCCCGCAGGAAAATTCTGAAAGTTGACTGGTTCCCCTCTCCTTGAGAGGCCAGTCAGAAAGTAAATATCCTCGGTGGTGGGCACCAAGGATTTCCCCTCTATCATGAACACATCTGCATCAGGGTGCCAGTAATCAACCAAGGCATTCAATAGCCTTGGTTGTGAGCACATGAATAGACATAAAAAGAATTTTAGCAAACCGCACTGCATCAGCACGGCCACAACATTCGGATCTACAACCACTAACTCATTGGCGGCCTTGTGCTCCCTTTCCCTCCACTGAACATACATCCTGCCAACACAACAAGGTAAAGGAGGGTCAATACGTGTTTTCATTTAATTTTTCATCAATTTAGGGGGGTACACGCGGCCTGTCGAGGTGACAGTCGCGTTTACACGCGTGCTGACTTTACGCTACACGCGTGTACACGTGGGCTGTCTTTGGACAACCCACGTGTACCTAGGGCCGACCTTTTTGAGGTCTATGCCCACCCACAAAATCAACTAAATGCTAAAAAGGAAGTATTGAATAGATAGATAAGGGAGTTTGTACTTACTTGGTCCAAGCAGAAGTTCATTTCATCCACTGTAGCTCCTAGAATCACGATCTTTGGCAAAGGGGATCTTTTGGCTCCAGAGTCAATTTCCAAATCAGTAATGGTGATAATGAGCTGCCAGCTTCTATTTATAGACTTTTTGGCCTCTTTTTGTCACTTTTTTGGGCCCCCTTATCAGTTTCTTTATACCAAAAACCATTTTGAGTGATCCAGGAGTTATATGGGAGGGATTTGATCAGTTATTGGGACACTTTTTTTTGAGTTTTGAAAAATAAAAATAAAAATAAAAATATATTGACGGTCCATAATTTTTTTTTTTTTTTCAAAAATCAACTTGAGCATATAGGTTAGGCTATCACCCCAACTTTTGCATCTCGTTGCCTTTTTCTTATGATATAGGATCGATCCCATCCTGTTGTGACATGGAACCTTCATATCTATTATAGAAGTGTCACGACTTGGTGGTAGAGCTTACCAAAACATGGATGCCCTAGGTAGGTCCTGGTTGCATTATGGTGTCCATGTCGTTTCTAACAACACTGTAGGTTCGAGAGTCCATATAGTGTTTCCTGAATACAAGTTTGAGCCTCATTTGCATGGGTCTTTTTCACTCTTTGTCTTACCCTTCGGACTCCCAACACATAACGGGTCTCCTTTTAAGCCCTTTTCAGACCATCTAAAAATGAAAAGATTGCCGAGTGATCTTGTGACCTTTCACGCTTGTTAAACTGAAATTTGAAGTCACGTCTATCCAGCGGTAGTTTACCCCTTTTTCGGTCCGAAGATTCAACTGTACGAACAAAGGAATACTCTATTGAATTCTTGTTCTTTAGAAGAGTATCCTCAGGTATAATTTTATTCCTTTTTCGGGCCCGAGGGACTAAATTTACGAAAAAGAAACCCCCCCGGAGTCCATAGTTAAGCTCTTTTAAGACTCCCTAAAATTGAAAAGATCGCTGAGTGACCTTATTATTTCACACTCGTTAAAATGGTCTAGAAGAACATTCCTGACGGAGTCCATAGTTAAGCTTTTTTCAGACTCCTTAAAAGTGAAAAAATAGCCGAGTGATCTTGTCCTTGTCACACTCGTTAAAATGGTTTTGAATTGACGTCTAATCGGTGCTAGTTTATCCCTTTTTCGAACCGACTAGACTATTGTCGAAAAAGGTACCCCAGTGGAGTCTCCTTTTATGCTTTTTCAGACTCTCTAAATATGAAAAACCATCGAGCTTACCTTCTTTAGACTTGTTAAACTTACATCGAAGGACGTTACCATTGTGTGTTCTATCAACCGCATTTGCATACCTTACCCATCATCCTTGTAATAGTTTGCTTTTGCGTCTTAACACCTTTGGCCACTGGAGGATTTTTCCTGAGTATCATTTCCCCAGAACATTAGTCTCATCCTTGTTCCTTGAGCTTGTATGTTTGCAGTACTCGTTCCTCCATTGTAATGTAATATTCCTTTATTATTTTTCAAAAATCACCAAAAAGAACAAAAAAATCAAATATACCCCAAAAAGAGGATGGGAAAAGTATTTTCTTTATTGGCAGCATAATGAGTCGCCCTTGGATGAAGCACATCTATCTATTTGATCATCAGACTATGGAATGTAGTACGACCTTAGGAAGCTTTTTCTCACTATATAGAGTTGTGTCCTCCACCTTTTGGTTACTCTTCCAGACATATGGAGAGTTTGTGTTGCCTCCTGCTTCGTAGACTTATGATTAACATATATGTTGCCTAAGTCTTATCACTTGTCGTGTTTTTGTCTAAGGGAAGTTTGTCACTAAGCCTGAGTCGACCCCTCTGCAATATGTCTCTTGTCCACATACCCGACCATCCTGAATGTCCAATCAAGTCTTTGTTCGAAATCACTGAAGCCTTTAGTCCGACCATCAAGATTATCAAGTCTATAACCGATGAGTTGTCGAAGACCTCTGGGTAGTGCAGTCGTACACTCATATTACACTCCTACCCGAGTTTTAGAAGATTTTGAAGTTGTTTCTTGAGCTCTGAAGTACAACCATCAGGCCGAATCAGCTTCTAGGAGATGGATACTCTATATGTATATCTTTCAGATTTCGAGATGTAGCTTCACTGTGTATTATTCGTGGCTACTCTTTATAGCTATTTGACATGGATCTACAGTGTATTTGATTGGTAGACATGGTTCTATTTTATCCCGAGCATGGGTATGCCCGCCTCGGTGAGAAATTTGTTATTTTATAGACGACACTTCCTGATTCCTGATTCTTGGGCTCACTCATTCAGCATATCAGTACAGAATGGTAAAAGATTGGTAATGTATTTTGGCCATCATATGCTCTTCTGACCTCACACAATAGGGGGCATCTATTATAACCCTAAATTTCACCACACATGCTTACCTGGCATCAGGCCAACTCATATCCCTTCATTGCCAAAACATTTGCTGAAAACCTCTTTGAAAATCCTCTTGGGTCAAGGTACACGCGCCCTAACCCACTACTGCATGCGTGTGAACGCTGGCAGGCCTACTACAGCCCGCGTTTACCTAACAGAACACAAAAATAGGAAAGTTGCCGATGGGACAAAAAGCTATGGGTCAGTTAACTAAAACTCCCGACCATGCATGGTCGAGAGTTCATCCAAAACCCTAGCTCCTTCTAGCCTATAAAAGAAGGGGTAGGGGTACCATTTGGAGGAGAAAAAATATAGCGAAGAAACTCTGCCCATTTTCCAAATCCATTGTCCCAACCCTTTAGCCTTTCCTCAAGCCTAAGGAGAATTAATGCAAAGAAGTTGGAGGACAAAAGAAGAGGAGGAGACCAAGATCAAGATCAAGGAGCGGTGGCCGGTCTCGACTTTGATTGTAAGTTGATTCATTTTGAAAATAATAAAAGAATACTTTTCCCATCCAAATGCATGAGTTATCTATGATTTGTTTAATTTATTCTTAATTTATAACCCTCAAGTAGAAAAGTAGCATGCATGCGTAGTGTTTTTCCTTGATTGCAGGATTATATTTGGAAGGAGCAGCGCAAGTAAGTGGGCAAAGCGCAACCGAGGATCTACACCAAACATCAGTAAAAGGTTAGTAGTTTCTTTCCATGCATGTATTGTGAAAGAGGGGTTTAAGTTTTGGGTGGTAGGTTAAAAAGTAATTTCTTTACGGTCAAAATATGCATGCAATTCTATTACACATTATTTTCGTCATCCCTATGATCGTTAATGATGTAAACCTATCTGTTGCCTTCAGAGGGGTCACAGTGGCCTGAGTTCCTAAAGAGAGAAGGGAGAAGAACTTCTCCTGAGAAAAGAAGTTGCATTTTCCTGTGTAAAAACCTTATAAAAAGGGATGTTCGCAGGTTGCTATATAGGCAGGATGCGAGAATGACCAATTCTCGCAGGTTGCACTATAGCCAGGGTGCGAACAGTTCGCAAGTTGCACTATAGCTAGGGTGCGAGAATGACAACACGTGGGAAAAACGTACGGTTTCTCGAATCTTCTAGAAGGAGAAGCTTCTATGGTGAGGTGGCATCCGAATGGTTTGGATCTTACTCGCTTTCATGATTTAGTGGGATCATCCT
>ML777144.1:1988242-2002669 GCA_009831015.1 Picea engelmannii
GAAGTGTGTGGGGAACGAAGGACAGTAGGAAGGGACCTTACGACATCAAGGCTCTGGTTGTAAGTTTCTCTTTCAATTAATATGATACAGTGATATATTTCTTTCCCATAAAGTGAGATCTACTTTATTACATAATTCCTTGAACATATGTATAGATTAGCTATTGGATATATTATTTGCTTTCACTTTGGTTGGTTTGTGCTGTTTTTATCTTGACCGCACAAGAGCGCTGGAGTGAAGCAAGGAACAACAGAGACCAAGGAAGCGATTACAAGGTACATATCTTCTTCTCACTTCCAATTTAATTCAATAGTTAGATCTAGGGAAAGCGGTATATTCTGTCTTGTTTTGTTCTAGATCCAGGTGGATCTAGGGAGATTGATTTGTGTCTGCACTCACGGATTTATCCAATAACAAAGTCTGACCCTAGTTTGCTAGTCCATAGGGTATTTTTCCCAACAACACCCCCTTTACAAATTAATGTGATAAAAAACTCAAATATAACTATTATACATGCTCCTTCGGACTAGAGAAACAATCCTTTTAGCTCAGTTATAGGACATATACGGTTTCAGGCGAGTGCCATTCACCCTACCCGACTGCAGCATACCATCCAGTTGTGAAAGAATCACTCCTCCTAAAGGTTGGATATCTGCAACTATAAATGGTCCCAACCAATGCATGCCCAACTTGCCATGATGCTTCTGGTACCGACTATCATAGAGTAGAACCTTTTCTCCTTGCACAAATACTTTAGTCTTAATGTGTTTGTCATGCCAATATTTTTTCCTTTCTTTCTCAACCGACTGACGGAAGTCTGCTAAAAACCTGGTCTCTTCAAGTTCTCGTAACTCCATGAGTCTTTGCACAAATGATTCTTCCTTCGACATATGTGTGATATATGCAATGTACAAACATGGAGTGATGAATTATGCAGGCACCACAACTTCTTTCCCATAAACTAACTGAAATGGCGTGTACCTGTGGATTTTCTTTATGGTTGTCCTGTAAGCCCATAGCATTGCTAAAACTCTGTCATCCCAATATTCTCAGTTTGCGCAACAAACCTTTGTTAACCCTCTCTCCAGAATCTTGTTGAACGCTTCTACTATTCCATTGGCTTGCATTTGGTAGGGGTTTCTTTTATGATGTTGTATCAAGAACTTTGTTGTAATATTTTCTATAGTTCTACTAATAAAATGAGCTCCCTGATCACTGGTTAGACCCCTAGGACTTCCAAATCGAGTGATAATATTTTCAAAAATAAACCTAGCAAAAGTATTGGTCGAGTAGTCCTGAACAACTATTGCCTTAGCCCAATGTGTAAGGTATGCAGTTGCATTAATAATGTACCTAGCCTTTGAATGCCTAGTTGTGGGGTTGATCAATCCAATGAAGTCAACCGCCCACTTCTCAAATTCATGTAGAGCTCGAACTGGTTGGAGTGGTAATTCATCTCGTCGTGATGGCTTACCCACTCTTTGATAAACATCGCATGATCTAGAATATACCTTTGCATCCTTGAAGAGTGTTTCCCACCATATTCCAGCTTGGAGAACTTTCCGCACAGTGGCCTTTCCTCCTACATGACCTCCTGCAACTTCGTTGATGCATTCCCACAGTATATCATGTCTTTCGTGGTCCAAGACACATCTTCTGAGGATACTATCTAAGCCCAATTTATACAATTTTCCTACAGTCAATTGGTAGTTCGTTTCTCTAACCACCATATGGGGTTTCTAGGTTGAGGAGTATGTTTCTGGGAAGGCTCATGTACTTAAGAAGACTATTATATCCTGCAAGTACTCTGGTATGGCCTCAACATGGAACAGATCTGCATTTGGGAGCTTATCGTCAACTGCTCCACCACTTTCCCCTGACTCTAATCTAGACAAGTGATCAGGTCCTACGTTGCATCTTCCAGGACTAATAATTACTTCAAAAGAGAATTACTGAAATAGTAGCAACCATCTACAAATTCTCCCTTCCAATATAGGTTTTTTAACTAGATATTTCAATGCAGAATGATCAATAAAGAACTTAAAATGAGAACCTAACAAATAATGTCTAAATTTATGCAAAGAATAAATCATGTCTAAACCCTCCCTTTCTATCATTGTGTAGTTGCTCTCAACTTGTGAGAACTTCCTTCTCACAAAATAGATAGGATGATCCATTGCTCCGTCTCCAGGTTTCACTAAGATAGCTCCTAAGGCAATACTTGAAGCATCTACGTGGACATGAAATTTATTTTCCCAATTTGGGAATATCAAAATCAGTGTTTTGTTGAGCTTCTCCTTTAGGGTCTCGAACGCTTTATCACATTATGGAGTCCAATGGAACATTTTATCCTTTTTCAATAGATTTTCTAGAGGTGCATTAATGTTTGCATATCTTCTGATGAACCTACGATAGTACCATGTGTGTCCCAACGTGGAGCGCAACTGCTTAGCACTCATAGGTGGCAGCATGTTCACAATGACAACAACTTTGGTTGGGTATACCAGTAATCCCTCTTGGCATACTATGTGGCCCAACAAATTTCCCTGTGGTACACAAAAGATACACTTTCTAAGATTCAATGATATCTGCAATTCTTTGCATCTGTCAAACATCAGAAGTAACAATGCTACATGTTCCTTGAGCAGACTATATATCATCCAATAATCCATATAAACTTCTATAAACTTGTGAATAAACTCTCTGAAAGGTTCTATTACAATCCTGGAGAAAACTGTAGGGGAGTTCTTTAAGCCAAATGGCATCACATTGTATGCAAAAGACCCCCATTCTATTATGAATGTGATCTTCTTTTTGTCTTCTTTGGCAATCCTTACTTGGTGGTAGCCTGAAAATACATCTGTAAATGAGTACACTTATTTCCCTGCAACTTGATCTAGCTCCTCGTCAGTAAAAGGTGTTGGAAAAGGGTCATGCACATAGGCAAATTTAAGGCTTTTATAGTCGACACAGACCCTGATATCCTCTGTGCCTTTCTTGCTCTGGATGACTATTGGGCTGACCCATTCTACCTCTTCCACTACAAAAATAAGTCCAACTTCCAACATCTTGTATATCTCCTTCTTAAACTTCTCTTTTACTCTAGGGTCAAGGCGGTATGGTTGATGCCTCAAAGGATTTGATCCTGCTTTCAATTTTATTTTCATTTCTCTCATAACTTCTTTGATACCCTTTAACTCTAAAAAGGTCTTTGGGAACAATTCCTCATATTCCCACAACAAACTCTATATTTCTTGACTATTTTTCTCATCCCAGTAATCTCCCACCATAGCTATATTAGGTTTCTTTGTGGTCCCTATATTGACTTTTCACAACTTCAGTGGGTGATCATAAGAACTATTAGTCTGACTGGGTATGCTGTTCTAGATTTCGCTATTCCCTTATGTCTCTTTAATGGGTAGGTTTCTCAATTCATCTAAATCATCTGGGATTCCTGAATCTCTGGAAATCTTATAACATTTTATAGGATTTTGTTTTGAGGTTAGGTGAATATTAGTCTGAAGTTCTCAGCTATGTTTTGCACATACCACTAGGTTTGATTTCTGGTCACTATTGTATGAAAAAAGAAATTCTTTAATCTTTTGCAGGACTACTTCAAGCTCAGGGTACTTACTTGTAAAGGTTAAGTCCTTGCAAAAGTGATCTTCCAATGGTTGCCATTCGTTGCTCTGTCTTTTGTTTTCTTCATGTATGAACCAAGATTTTGGGATTGGACCTATTGAGTGGGGAAATACCTGAACCCAGAAGTGAGAGGGTATTTTTGCAACTTGCCACTGTGTCATGCACTATTCAATATGTGCTCTATTATCATATTCTCCATTGAATAGTTGTGCAACTTGGAAATCCATTTTCCTCTTTGATTCCTACTACTCCTTATCTTGAAAACTATACTTGATAGCTTGCTTCACATCATCCCAATTTTTGAGTAAGGATTTGTGATTGGCCCACCATCTGGAAGGGGTCTCCTGAAGGGATAAATATAGTACTGATATCATTTGACCCTCTTCTACCTTTTATTCCATGCTGAGAATAAAACTGTCAGGTCTTGAGGTGCCATCATATACTGGGTGTTCTCTGACCTCGGTCCCAACCCATATGGTTTCCATGAAAGTTGTGCATCTCCTTCAGAATATTTCGTATGAGTTTTGTTGCCAACTGTCAAATTCCAGTTCTGAATCTTCTTCCACTAACTGTATACTCCTCCAACATATTGATCCATCACTAGTAGGATTTATGTAATCTTCTCTTGTTCTTGTTGTTACAATGTACAACTGATCCAAGTACTCTCCCTCCATATTGTTGTTTGTTGTCTCTATATATCTGGGAACTACATATGAATCCAAGGGTTGAATGACCTTGATCCCTTCTTCCTCAAATGTCATGTTGTATTTATTTAGGTCAATCACTACATAGTTGTCATATGCCAAATAAATTCCAAGTAGTACAGGGTAAGGGTCCTTATCCCCCATGATCTCAATCACTTCAAATTCATCTATAGTCTTCACTCCAACAACATCTATTTCCACATTCTCCAGTCTTCCTATTGGGAAAATACAATATTGATTGGCCATTCTCAGTTGGATTAGGGAATATTTAAATTGGGGTTTTCCTAACGATTCCCAAGTCTTTTTAGGAATAATGTTCACATCGGATCCTAGATCCAACATGACATCCTTAATCTCAAATTCGTCTAACTGGGATACTAGTCTGAATTCTTATTCAGTTCATACTTTCCTTCTCTGCACCCTTTGAGCACTCTTCTCAAGAAGATTGGTCCTTATTCATGCTTATGTGGGTTCTTCATTACCTAAAACTTGGTATAGTTCATTGCGCAACTTTTCTGTTAATTGGTCATTCCCGAGAATATCAAAGAATAATTAAAACCAAATGTCGACTACATTTTTAGGTTTCTCAGGTTGTCTCGGTGTGACTACAAGGTTTATAGGTGCAAGGGGTGAATAAGGGAATTGCAAAACCTTAGGGTAAACAAAAGGTTGTATGGGTTTCTCTTGCATCTAAGTGCTAGGGATATTCTGAAATAATTCTATGGCATTTTTAAAGAACAAATTTTGTTTTAGAGGGTCATACATGTCTTCTTTAGGTGTTTCATTTTGGATGTGAGGTAAATTATCAACATCAGCATCAGGAAATTGACCTTTAATAACTCTCTTGATTTCTAAACTGGTGAGGTTATTTACTCATTGACATACCAGATCTTCCCATTTTGCAATTAGTTATGGGTAGTCTTCAATTTCATTCCCATTGGTTCTGCAGTGAGAGCACCATGGCCACCTCAGATGAGGAAAATCTCTCACCAGAAGGACTTTCTCATCATAGTTGTAACATCTTCTTGGCCCTCTTCCCCTCGTTCTTCCTCCTCTGAAGTCTCCTACGGATCCACCTCTATGACCTCTTCCCGGTCCTTGAGGGTTTTCATTCACCCTGAATATTGTTTGGTTCAACCTATCTGCAAGTGCATCTAACTCTCTACATTGATTGGTAGTATGTGTGGTAGATTCCAAGAACTCAAAGTGTACAGTATTTGGTACTGTCGATTATTTATTCATAATGGGGCACTTTCTTGGTCCATGCCCATGGATTCAAAATCTCACAATACTCAACTGCTAATGTTTCTTGGCTCCCTGGAAAAGCATGATATGGGGTGGGGTTATGGAATTGTAAATTTGTAGACACTTGTGAAACTCCTCCCATGGGTCTTGGTGAGGGTCCCATCAAATTCTTAGGAGGTCCCATTCCCCTCATTCGTGGACATTCGTTCACCAGATTTCCTTTTGTATAACATTTGGTGCACCAAACCTGTGGTCGTTATGGTCTAGGTATCATCACTTCTTGAATGTTTTATGTAAGTGTTGATATTTTCCCTTGTAGTTGTGCCAGAGTTTCATATGTTGGGGGTCTAGTCACTCTCAGGCTCCTAGGATATCTCGCCATGTCTTCAATATTCATTGATTGTTCCAAGGCATCTGTCAAAGTAGTTATCCGTTGTTGCATTAGCGGAATCTGTGTCATAGGTAGAAGTCCCTGAATATACCATTCTCTTTGATGTTCCTCATGGATTGGATGTGTTAACCTCCCTATGGCATATTTAAACTTTTGTTTGTATTCTCAGGCTGATTCACCTTCCCTTTCCTGGATCTTGCGTAACTCAGACAAATCTTGTTGTTTTGACTGAGGTAGATTGAACTTCTCTATGAACCTTGTCTGTACTTGGCCAAGTGTGAACGCTTGACCTTGCATTCTTGGAACTCCTAGCTCAATAATATTCATGTACCATTTGAGAGTGTGATGTCTCAAGGTAGTCTAGAACTCAACCAACTTATTCACGTTTGGAGTCCCTCTAGATCTATAGATTGCTTCACACAAGAACCAGTTTTGCTCAACATCTTTGTCTCCCTTACCCCAGAAGTCTGGATATTGAGAAATCAAACCTCCTGTGTAACAAGCCATTGTTGATCTTGGTGCTCCTATCAAAATGAAACCTAACATTCCTACTTGTGATCTACCACGGGATCCCAATATCCTCCCTTTACTAGCACTGACTAACTAATTGTACTAGAACAGAATTAGCATAAGAGGGTAGTATTGAATTTACCACTTGTATAGAAGACACTTGGGGTATGGGCGATTTTGGGCTGGCACCACTGGCTTCGAGGCAATTTTCTTTGATATGGGGGGTCTCATTTTCTTCCATTGGAGTGATCTCTTCAACCGTATTTCCAATCTTTCCTATCATCAGGGTTGAATCTTCTCTTTATTCTTCAATATTCATGTCGAATTCCTCCTCTCTTGCTTCTACACCTTCTCCTTCTTGTCCACCCTCCTGGGGACTTCTTTCTCTCTACACTTCTCTCTCACTTAATCTTTGACTGGCTAGTCTTTCCTGTCTTCTCATCTTTCGCAACTCTTCCATCTGTCTTTCCTCTACTTCTCCTGTTTCGACTTCTTTTCGCAACTTCTCAAACTATCTTGTTGCTTTCTTTATCTTTCCATGCCACCACTTCTCAACTATGGAAGCTCTTTTCAAGGCTCCCTCATCTCTTGATTCCATTTCTTTCTATTTCCCCCTCTTATCAAAAAACCCTTCCCCTCTCTTAGGCCATGACTCTACCCCAAGCGAGGGTGTTTACATTTCCATCACAGTCAGGGACATAGTTAGCATCCCCTCTTCCATCGAGAAAACTTTAATCCACAGGGGGATTTCTCTCAACAGTCTCCCCCTTGGGTCTTTATTGAAATTTTCCTCTGCTCGTCAAAAATATTGGTGATTCTTAGCTGTAAACTCAAAAATGTATCCTTCTAATGTGGTACTGACCCATAAATCAATAGCTCGTGTGACTGGACGATCCAGCTGATGAAGTGCTGCAATATTTTATGTGTCCCAAGTATAGGTCCTCTTGACTTGTTCTTGGAACTCTGGAGCTTCTTGGAGCCTATTTATCCAGTGGAAAAGGTCTTCTGTGAAATTAACCCAGAATATCTCATACTGGTCGCTCAATCTTTCTGAGTAAAGACTGCCTCACAAGTATCTTCCACAGATTTTATTCTCAGCTCTGCTTCTTTCCATATGAAGGCATCGTAGGTTCTTTCCCACCATTGGTCAATATTAGATCTATGAATCCATGGAAGAATCCTTCCTATAGGTTCCCTTTTAACACAGGTCCTGGAAATAGAACCATTTTGTTGGCACAAGTTTGATCAGACCAGGGTCCTTCTTAGGTTACCAACAAAAGGTACCGAGTAGTCTAGAGCACTGGCATTTTCATCTCCTCTGAAGAGAAGAAGTCTCACCCAAAGCGTTGCTGAGACAAATAGATAGGGAAGGGCAAGGATAATACTTATGTGGGTTCACGTAACCTTCAAGATTCATCCTGATCTTACACAAGACATCTAACTATAGAACATATCTGAACTCATATGTGCAAGAACTTAAACTACTTATGTTGCGGAAAAGCATTCAATCACAGAGACATCATGTGGAACTTATGAACCCTAAATAAGTATTGTAAAGAAACAATGCAGAAGTATAAACACAGAAAGACACAACATATTTTGAAATTTTGGATCCTTCTTCATATATTATCTTCATATCTTTCTCAATTACAATCTTAGAGATACACAGTATCACTCTATTATAGACTCCTAGATCCGGACCCATGTCGCAGAGCTCTAATTCCCAAAATGGTGTACATATTACATTACATAACTCAAAACCTGACTTCTCAAAAATAGACAACAACAACTATGACATCAACCTAACAACAAGGGAAGAATCGAACTGAACCCTTTTATAGTCATGATCCAACCCTTTTACAATCATATTCATCCCTATATATAAGCTAAGTCGTGTCTGATGGATTTGGCTTGCATGCTTTCTTGTTCTATTGCAATCGCTTTTGCTTTGTTGGTGTTGCACTATCCTTTTCGCAACTGATTTTTGTTACTTCTCCTTACTCTATTATCCATATTCTTCTATATCTTGTGCAACTCGTACTAGGCCAAAACTGGTATTGTAGTCCTTCTTGCACAACTCCTTATCCAAAAACGAAGGGCCCAACAGTTGATAGAAACAACATACTTATCATTGAAGTATATGTGGATGAAATTATCTTTGGAAGTGATGATGATAGGATGAGTAAGAAGTTTTCCAAAGACATGCAGAATGAGTTTGAAATTTCACTACTTGGTGAATTAACATTCTTTTTGGGACTTCAAATATCTCAGCAGGATGAAGGCATTTTAATTTCCCAAACCAAGTACATCAAAGATATTTTAAATAAGTTTAGAATGGAAGATTGAAAACTAGTAAGTACTCTGATGTTGAAAAGTTGCAAGTTGATCAAATACGATGAATCTAAAGAAGCATATTAGAGACTCTATAGACCAATTATTGGCATCCTACTCTATGTGATAGCTTCAAGACCAGATGTAATGTAAGTAGTTGGACAAGTTGTAATATTTCAAGCAACATCAAAGGAAAAACATTTTCTAGAAGTAAAGAGGATCTTCAGATATCTTAAAGGAACAATAGAGTTTGGATTGTGGTATCCAAAAGGGAATGAGCTGACTATGGTTGCCTATGTAGATGCATATTGGGAAGGAAGAATTGATGATCAAAGAATTACTAGTGGAGAAGCCTTATATTTGGGTGATTTTCGGGTATCTTGGTTAAGTAAAATCAGTCTTCAATATCATTATCTACAATAGAAGTGGAATGTATTGCAACAACAACATGTTTTATTCAGGTTATCTAGATTAAGCAAACCCTGTAATATATACAAGTGAACTTTAATGAGCCCATTTCAATATTTTTTGACAACACCAGTGATATCAGTATCTCCATGAATCCAGTGATGAATTCCAATACCAAACATATTTTGATCAAGTTTCACTTTCTACAGAAACAGGTTACAGAAAAGAATATCAAGTTAGAGTATATTGGTACAAAGGAATAGATTGTAAACATCTTCACTAAACCTCTCCCAAGAGAGACATTTGAGTATCTTTTATAGAAACTTGAAATAGTTTCTACTCCACAATGATCTACATGTTTTCGTTCAAAATACAAGGGAAGAGAAATCATTTGTAAAGTAATCTTACTACAAATTCATTTCTATATGTCAATAGTTTACTTCATCGGGAAGAACCAATGGACAAAAGCATCATAAGAGAGAAAGTTCAGAAGAAGTTTGTCAAGGGGAGTTACCCTTTTCCATTGATGTCAAAGGGGGAGAAAGAAAAAAAGCATGTAGACAAGGGGAGTATTTGTCACAACGAGAGCATGAGTGTTTCGATCAATGCCAAAGGGGAGTAATTTTGGAAATTTTATTTTCATTGATGTCAATGTTAGAGGAATTCTAGAAGCCTCTAGAAGTAATGGGTATAATTGAAGAAGTCTCCAAAGTAGTCCCCTTATGGCGTATATTTAAGCATGGCCCTCATAGGAAGACACTTTGAAGAAGTCTACAAGAAACCCAAAGGTGTGTTCATGAGGCCCAAAGTTGACTGAAGAAAATGAGGTTGAAGAATACTTCAAGTGTATACAAAACCTTCATAAATGGATAGTATTCATCATGTCATTTCCAACGTTAGGTGGTATGCCACATAGATCCTCACGGTTGAGGAGTTAAGAGGTAATGAAGTTGGAAGCCTAGAAGATTGGTTAAGAAGCCCCTAAACTGTTACAACAAGAACTTACAAGTCATTAATTAAAAGGTAAAATAGTTATAACAATAAAATACGAGTCGGCCCTAAAGTGAGGAAAATGAGTCACTTGGAAAACTATAAATACACCTCAAGAATCCTCTCACCTTTACACACACAAGTTCAATTCTTATCTATATTTCATGTGATGTTTTGGAAAGTCCTTCATAGTATATATGAGGAAGCATATCTGAGGAAGAAAGGATTGTGAAAGTCTCAGATTTGCAAAGAAGGAAGGTTTTCAAGAAACCCTAGTTTCGTTGACCCCCGTGGGTTAGGTTACTAGTGTCTCACGAGGTGCCCCCATGGGTTTTTTAGTGTCTATCACACAAGGTGCTACGTGATATCTGGAATTTGTCTAGTGAGGCCAAGCCATATTTGATGAAGGATGCATGGTTCAATTTGCAGCACGGTATGATGGTACAACACAGTTGCTACAGGATCTGAGCTAGTATATATCAGTTGTTTCTTCATGAGTAAAGGTGTGCCATTTATAATTTCTGTTGAGGCTTGTATCATGGATGGTATGACACATGAATAAGGCATGTCTTGGAGGCCATTTTTTGTATATAGTTTCATATGGTTGAGGTCCATGTTTTGGTGTTATTAATATATGCTTGAGACATATCCTTGGTACTTAGTTCATGGATGTTATTGTTCATTGTTAGAGGCACATACTTGTGATATTGGCATATATTGGAGGTATATACTTGGTAACTCATCTTGAAGGTTATGGTGCATACTTGAGACACATTGTTGAGACATTGGCACATATTGGATACTTAGCATATGGTATGGTACAGGTTATGGTACATGGTTGATGTACATGGTATGGAGATGGTTTTGGTATCCATGTGAGTGGATTTGGTTATTATTGGTTGATCAATGACAGAGATAGTGACAGGTTGGATGATAGGTTGATCAGTGACAGTGGTAGTTATAGGTTGATCAATGGTAGCGACAATGAGTCTACATTTATATTTCAGGGAGGCAGGATGGGGCAAGGAAAGGGGGTTGTAGCCTCCTTCTGGTTGGTGTCGGAGAACTTAGGGAGTTGGAACTTCCTTCGGGTTGGTGCCTGTAAATCAGGGGATCGTATCTTCCTTCCAGTTGTAGATGGAGAATTCAAGGAGTTGGAGCTTCCTTCAGGTTGGTGCCTATAAATCAGGGGGTTGGTGCCTCCTTCCAGTTGGTGCTGGAGAAATTGGAATTTGGTGCTTCCTATGAATGTAATCTTTGACATATAATAAATCATTCTGTGGTTTTCTCCCATTTGGGTTTCCACATAAATTCTGGTGTATTGTGTATCTATGGTTATTTTTTATGTTTTATTGATTGATACTACTCATGATATATTAATGATATATTGACGATAAATTTAATGATTACATGTTCTAATTAAAAGTGGTAAAATATTGCATAATATTGATTCACCCCCCTCTCAATATTCAATCGTTATTGTTTGTATATTAATATCTTATAGAACTTGGTCTTGCTATAACTCACTATTGATCCTACCCAATCACATCTTCTAAGGACAAATTCTTATCACATACTTGATGGTGGTGATATACATGTAAAATGTAAGGAATATGGCACCTCTTCCCGTGAAAATAAGATTTCCTTGTCTGGTCAATCTTGTACATGGGATGAAGGAAATGATATAGCTCATATACAACGAACCAAGTCATTTTTAGTCTCAAATCTACCTTTGGTTAATGGGAAATCTTGTGATCTAAGGAATCAACTGGATGTGATCAATAATGTTACGGACTATCACCATGTTACTAATGATATATTTTACATGGTGGTGGGAGATGATTCATATAAAATAATTTATGTATTTCAAATAGTCAATTAGGTAAAATGTAACCCCATGAAGACTTGTCACGATAACGAAACACTTTGTCCCACACTGATGGTTATGTTAGGTCCTTGTTATTTTGTCTTTTTTTCCAAGGTTAATGACAACCTCACCATTGAATCTCTCTCACAAGATTCATTTCTAATATATTCCGTACATGATCCTACTTTGGTATGTTATATCCTCATAAGTTCCCTCCATCAAACCTTTGACAGTCATGACATGTTTTGTGACAGAATTGAGACATGGATGGAGGTGTCCTACCTAAATAGATTTCCCATGAATTATAATAGTCTTATCGTTTTGTGTAAGGAAGAGAGGTTTCCTTGATTTAATATCGCATATTTCTCATATGTTATTTCTTCATAATTTCTTGTTAATTTCCAATGAATATCTTAGTGCGGGACTACAAATGTATAATTGGATACACTCGTATTTTGATTTCACATAGCTTATTTCTAGACGATCTAGCATAGGGTAGGGGTAGATTAGAATTAGTTCTCTTTCCTTACACATATTGTCACTAGCTTTAATTTATCTTTCAATAATTTCATCCATGAAGGGTAAGTGGTGGTAAAAGGAGGCATCATTCTCCATAGAAATATGCCTCATACATATAGACACTCATTGTTGATTTTGATGATTGAAGTTGTAGGTTGGTTCAGTTACCTTGAATTAGGTTCTTAGTTCATAGTGTGTAATTGATTGTTCTTTTCCCTTTGTTTCCAATACCATTGACTGTTCCAATCCATTTTCTTTATGCAATCAACTTTTAAATTGTTGATTACCCATCAACTCTTGTAGCTTGGTTGATTCATATCTCCCCTATATTATGACAAGGGTAACACTAGTCCATGAATCCATGAATATTTTTGTTGAAATATATTATAGAAGCCTTCACTAGGATTACTTATATTATTCATAAACTCAATTATGGACCACAGGACTAACCTCGGTCTGTTAATCAAGGGAGTACTCAAACGTGATCCCTTCTCAACAAATTTATTTCCATCTAGTAAATTTTCTAATTTCTGGCTATTCTCTCGGGTCAGACGAGTGATGGATCGAGTATTTTCATGGCCTAGTTCACCCTTTCACATAATCCTCACTGGAATTATTAAATTGTTTGAAGTTCTGAAACATCATTGTGGAATTTTTCCCATGCAACTTTTCATTGTGCGCCTAGATACCTCAACTCATAATTCCACCTTAACACAATTTATATGTTTTTAGGACATTATCCTTTTCAAAATGTGGCTTATGTGCTTTTTGTAATTCTGTCATTCTTGAAATTCCAAAAATCTCAACTCATAATTTGATACAAAGTTTAAGTTTTTAGTTGGGATCAAGGAAGTCAGATCTTTATTTGTTTATTGGTGGTGCACTTGAAATCTTATAAGATCATTCCTATAAATTTATCCATTATGTTAAGCACAAACTAATCAATTGTCACATCAAGAGGTTTTAAATTCCTCCATGTCCTCAATATCTCCTTATCACCTCCTAGGACATAAGGGATAAGTACATGAATGACCTGTGTTAGTATCTTCAACATCCATGAAAGTGAGCATAATGGTACATGGAGTAACTGGACTTTGAATCAGGTATTTATTTATCTAATGTGCATGACCCAAGAATGGTAACCAATAGATATCATGGAGTAATAAAATCATTGCTAAATGAAATGAAAGTATTTTCAAGGGGTGTTATGAATGAGCTAGGTTAGGAATAAAAAAATATATAATGGTGGGCCCTTGATTTTGAATACCGCCAAGTTTTTCGGGTGTATAAAGGTTTTGTTGAACAATATAACACACTAGAAATGGATCCAAGTGGCAGAAATATAACTTCCACTGCACTAGCAAGGAAAACAAGTGATGAGTCAGCTGGAAAAAGAAGCAGAAAGATATGGAACATTTGAGTGCATGAAAAAAGGACATGGAATCAATAAAGTGTAATAGTGAAATTAAGAATCCAATAAGCCCCACAAAAAATTTATAAAGCATGGAGTTATGTAATGGGTTGGGGGTTTTCTCTAAGTTTATGTTTCGGGTTTTCCATTGGTTATGTTGTTGTTGTTGTGGATTTTTTTGGTTTTGTTGTTAATGAGCATTATTGAGCAGGAACTGTGTTAAGAACCAAACATCAATATAGCATAGAAAAACCTTAGGAAAAGTGCCCAACGCCTTGAAAAAGAGATAATTTCAGATAATAAGCCTCTTCGAGGGGGCAACCTCCTTTTACCCCACTTAAATGTTCAAGTACAAGATGATTCAAAATGAAAATGTCTCCTTGGTATATATAGGAGACTAGGAGGTATA
>ML777144.1:2020689-2031522 GCA_009831015.1 Picea engelmannii
AGCCTTAAGGAGTGCGAAGGTGATCTTTTCCTTGTCTGAAAATTATGAACAGAGAAATAACCTTCTAGCATATTTAACCATTTATCTAGGGCATTTGCATCTATTTGACCTTCAAATACGGGAATATCAAAATTAACCTGTACCTTGAAAGGTGAGGTGCCTCCAAAGTGGTCGCTTGATGAAGATGTTCCTGATGTTATTGGCAGGCGTTGAAGGATGTGGGAAAAATTCTCCATCATTTCGTCCCTCTGTCACGTGAGAGCTTGCTCAAGAAACAGACTGATAGGATTGTCTGCTCCATCGTTTTTATTTTCTTCCGCCATTAAGGGTTTCTTGGGTGTGCGAGAATGATTGTCCTCAAGAGAGACAAGATTGAGACCCAACTTGCTATACTCAGACCTCGTCGGGGACATGCACTGAAAAACGATCAAGAGCATCCTCCTCTGATACCACTGATCCAGATTATTTTCGGCACGAAATGAGAGCGGAGATATAATAAAGAAATGCACAGAGATATTGCGTATATCCAGTAATATAACAGAAATATATCATAGATGCAACCATAAACACAGAGATATAGTAATACACGATTTCTATTAATGAAATAAATGTACAGAGACTGTAAAAATACAAAGTGAAAGACTCGCTAGAATGGTGGCAACTTATCTCTGAGAAGAGATGTGACGGCTACTCGCATTCGCAAGAAGATGGTTACAATGAGGCTCTGAAGGCCCTTTTACAATAAACAGGAATGCCAAAAGTCCTAGACATCCAAAAACCTAACCCTAGGAGATGAAGCGCCAAAATTCATGTGGGCCCTGTTTGGGTAAGTTGGTGCATCAACCTCCCGGGGTCGTAACTTTTGCATACAATCTCCGTTTTAGGCGTGTGATAGCTCGTTGGAAAGGTATCATCGAGGAGATTCATTTTGGGGGCTCAATCATGCCTTTGGCTATCATTGAGGACATCGTCTTGAAAAACCTTCATTTAGGCCCTCAAAATGGCCCCGGAAGTTAAAACCTGCTAAAAATAGTAAATTTCCAAAATTGCCAGAAACATGTTTTGGGCCAGTTGGAGAAGGTGGGTGGCCACCGATATCCACCTGGATCACTCTTCCTCTACAGATTGAGAATATGTTGGGAGAAACAATGGCACGCATTCCAAAGGGTGTATTTAAAAAATCTTCTCACAACCCAAATGCAAGGGCCGCCCAGAATTACTCTGTGGTGGAGGATTTATCACAAACCCCTTGTGCGATGTTTGCTTTGGAGGTCCTCCAAAGTTGCACTGCTCAGAGGAAATCCTTGTTAACCACTTTGGGCTCTACTGAGACTTGTAATCCAGGTACCATCATGTTAGATACAACTGACTTAAAACCTCGTCTACCTTACCAAGTAGCGTTTTAGATAGTAGTGGCTCATCCCACGAAAATTTTTACATGGAATATATTTCGCACAGTGGTCGATGAGGGTGCCTCAACATGCATTATTTCATTAGCATGTTGGAAGGCCATTGGCCAACCCGCTTTGTCTCCATCACCTACTCTCTTCACTGCTTTCAACGTTCGTTCTTTCCGACCACATGGCATCGTTCCTTCTTTCCCTGTGCATTTAGGAGGGAAAACCGTGTGTGTCGATGTAGAGGTAGTTGATGATCCCCTCGACTATAACCTCTTGTTAGGACAGAGTTGGACTTATGCTATGAAAGTTGTGGTTGCTACAGTTTTCCGATTCTTGTTGTTTCCACACAAGGACCGGATAGTGACCATTGATCAATTGTCTTTCTCCAAACCTGACCCATCTTTGGGGGCATCCACGATCCCCATGATTGATAATCCTCAACCAAGTGTCGTTAACATAGGAGTTGGTTTGTGCTTGTCCTTGATGGGTACCTTTTATTACCCACCTCCTCATGACGATGTCAAATTTATATCTAATCATCATAAGGTTGAGATTTTTCAAGTTTCGTCGTTCCGCACAACTTACTTTGAGGATCCTTGGATTCTTCCTTCCCCATCAGCCATGATGGATGAGACAGGGCACCTTGGCATGTCCATGCCCTTGTCGACCGCTGAGGAAACATACTCTTTAGTCCAGCAAGCTTTAGCTGACCCTGATCTGACTCCTACACAAGAGTTAGATCCGCTTCTAGAGCCTATTTGGGCTCAGGGTTCTCTCGCTAACGTTGATTCGTTAGACTTAGTCTTGCCTTCTGACGAAGCAGTAATCGAAGCAATGACTAGTCCGGACAAACCTTGGGAAGATCTTCATCACAGATCATATTTTCTCCCAGAGTTAAGCCGAATCAAAGCAGGAGAATTCACTGTTACCATGACAGAAGATCAGTCATGTCCTATTAATCTCTTAGCTACGCAAGAAATTTATGTTGAGGGAAATATGGTGAATATCGCTGAAACTATACCCATCAACATCTCCCGAAACCCTGGCATCATGGAGAATGTCTTCGTCGGAGCAGATTGTTCCCCCGAAGAGATTCAAATTTACATGGATCTTTTCAAAGAATTCCGTGACATTTTTTCCTGGTCTTATGAGGAAATGCCAGGTATCAATCCAAAAATAGTTGAACATGAAATCACAACGTATCCTGATGCCAAGCCTGTTTGACAAAAACTTCATCCAATCAATCCTAAGAAAGCAACAACCATCAAGATTGAAGTTGAGAAATTGATAAAGGTGGGTTTTACTTATCCTATCCATTTGACTCAATGGGTGTCAAACCCTGTGCTGGTCAATAAAAAACGAGGCACGATTCGTGTATGTACCAATTTCCATGATTTGAACAAGGCATGTCCCAAAGATAATTTTCCAACACCATTCATTGACCAGATCATTGATGAATGTGCTGGTTGTGAATCCTTTTCGTTCATGGATGGTTTTTGGGGATATAATCAAATCCAAATCAAACCTGAAGACCAACACAAAACGACATTCATTTTTCCATGGGGTACATTCGCATATTGTAAGATGCCTTTTGGCCTTAAAAATGTTGGAGCCACATTCCAACGGGCCATGTCTTTTGCTTTTCATGACCTCAAACATATAGTCGAGGCCTATTTAGATGATTTATCATCACGCTCTTACAAGCGAACGGATCATCCCACGCACCTTAGACTAATCTTCGAACACTGTCGCTACTTCAGGATTCGCTTGAATCCAAACAAGTGCAGCTTTTGTGTAACGTCAGGATGTTTGTTAGGTTTCATCATATCAACAATAGGGATCATGATCGATCCTCTTAAGGTGGAGGAAATAATCCAGTTGCCCTCCCCACGCACAATATTACAACTTCAGAGTCTACAAGGCAAGGCGAACTTCTTACGATGCTTCATCGCCAACTATACCAAAATCATGAAGGGCTTTATGCATTTACTAAAAAAAGATGTTCCTTTTTTCTGGGACAAAGCTGCTCAATGCTCCTTCGACGCATTAAAACACGCCCTCACAACCGCACCTCTGCTACGACCACCTAACTATAACAAGGATTTCTTATTATATCTGGCTGCCATAGAGTCAACCATAGTCATGGTTTTAGTTCAGGAAGACGATTCATTTTCATAATACGTGATCTATTACCTAAGCCAAGGCCTCGTAGGACCGGAAATCAATTATTCTCATATCGAAAAACTTGCGTTGTCAGCAGTTCATGTTGTTCAATGGTTCTGTCACTATGTTCTGTTTCGCAAGACCACCATCATTGCTATCATGAATCCATTCCAGTACATGTTGACACAAAGAGTTATAGGTGGAAAAATCAGTAGATGGATAGTCATCCTCCAAGAATTTGACGTAGACTTCGTTTCAGCCAAGTCCAAGAAGTCATTGGTCTTTGCAGAGCTTATTTCGGAACTTCCGGTTGAGTCAGGTGACGTTGTGATTGAGAAATCACCTATCCGGGGAGATATGTTTTTGATTGCATCTTCAGACCCCTAGTACGGAGATATACTTATCTATCTCCAGACTTTGAAGTACCCCACCTCTGCTTCTCGTGATGAACGTCGACAGATACGCTATCAGGCTAAGAATTATCTCATACTCGATGATACGTTGTATCAGAGAGGTGTAGATTGCATCTTGCGTCGATGTCTCACTCATGAGGAGGCCATCATAGTGATCAATGATTTCCATACTGGAGCATGTGGTGGTCATTTATCTTGGTTGGCAACAACCCAAAAGATTCTACGAGCAAGTTACTTCCGGTCGACACTTATCAAAGATTGTATCGAATCGGTCAAGAAGTGCCATTCGTGCCAAATATTCTCTTGGAAGATGAGGGCACATCCCACTCCTATGTTTCCTGTCATCACAATTGGTCCCTTCACTAAGTGGGGGATTGATTACACTACATGCAACCTGTTGTCAACAAGGGGGTACCGCTATATCATCGTAGTTGTCGACTACTTCACTAACTGGGTCGAAGCTATGCCAATGTTTAAAGATGATGGAGAGACTGCAACTCTCTTCTTATTCAACTAGATCATAGCAAGGTTCGGCATCCCGAGAGAGATTGTCACTGACCATGGAAGTCACTTTCAGAACCAAATGATGACCAAATTAACATCAAAGCTTGGTTTACGACAGGAACATTCATCACCTTACTACCCCCAAGCCAATGGGCAGGTGGAAGCTGTAAACAAAACTCTTAAGACTATTCTACAGCGAACTATCAACTCAGCCAAATCAAATTGGCATTTTATGTTATACTCAACATTATGGGCTTACCGAACATCTGTTAAGACTGCAACCGTTTTCTCACCTTTTCAATTTGTTTACAGGCTGGAGGTAGTCTTTCCCATCGAATGTCAAATCCCATCTCTAAAATTGGTAGTACAGTTATTTCCAGACACTTCTCTGCTTGAAGAACAGTTAGTACACCTTGAGAAGCTTGATGAGCAGCGTCGCGATGCGGCCCTGGCCAATGAGGCTCACAAACATAAGGTCAAGTGTCAATATGATAGGTCCGTTCATCCTCAGATTTTCTCTGAAGGCGACCTTGTCCTAGTCTATGACCAAGACAAGGACCCCCTGGGGGTAGGAAAGTTTAAACCCATGTGGTTCGGACCCTTCATTATAAAAGAGGTATTAAAAAAGGGTGCTTATCATTTGGTTGCTTTTGAAGGGAATGCTTTGGCGGAGCCTAGAAATGGGCTCTACCTCAAGAAGTATTACTCATATACAGGTCACTGTGGGTAAATTTTTGTAACATATGTATAGTCTTTGTACTATTACTTTTTAAGTTTCTTTTAAAGTGTTATGGACGTGTCATTGATGTTGTCTTTCGTCAATATGGCAGATGTCAAGTGAATCTGAGATGTTTGTTGGGTATGCAGATGGTGCTAGTCAACACATGCGGAGGCTTGCCTCCACAGCTTGGGTAATCTTTACACCTCAGGGTCAATTGTTATCTTCTGGAGGTATATTCTTAGGTGACACCACAAATAATGTCGCCGAGTATAGTGCAGTTATTGAGTTGCTTCATGACGCCTTGTCATTGGGTATCTCTCATCTCCAGTTCTATCTCGATGCTCAACTGGTTGTGTCGCAGCTAAACAGAGTATACCGGGTTCATGATCCAACTTTACACCGACGATTCCTTAGGGTACGTCTCTTAGAACGAAACTTTGATTATATTACATATTTTCATGTTCCTAGGATATTAAACCAAATTGCAGATACTCTAGCTAATCAAATTTTAGATTGGAATCTTTCCCACATATAAAAGAACATGGACATAAACATGTAAATACATTTTTGCACACAAAATCCATAAGACACAAAAAGATAAAAACCATATATAAACATCTTAAAATAACCAGAGTACATAGATGGATGCAAGCGCCTTAAAAATGGGAATAGTAACAAGTCACCGGGCTTATGCCCTCAAAAAATATATACAAGTAGGTGCTCGTGGCACATAAAAATTCTAGGTTTGTTCAGGGCCTATGGGACCTGTTATAATCATCCACAACACGAGCTAAACGCCTAAACAATCGGACCCATGTTCGAGGTGCCCCCACAACAAAAGGTTGCATGGATGGTGGCAGGTCCTATATCTCTGCCATTGGGACTGTGCGAGTGAGCGCAGTGAAGTTCCGCTCAACTTGTCTAAGGACCCTCTTGGCCTCTCCGACTGGGAGGCTCCCTGCTATTGCTGCTCCCCTAGCGGTGGTAGCCGTGGCTTCTAGCCGTGGATGACGCCTGTTCCATGCATAATCGGTAGGTCACATGGGTCCCACATCTGCATGCAACAAACATTTACCCGTCAAATACTCTGGAATACACAAAATGATACATATAACAAAAATACATAAAAATTACATATGAAAACAAAAAAACTACAAAGGTGGAAACTTACCCATCTCCCCTCGCTCCTCACCAGGAGGCACGGGTATCTCAGGATCTCTAGAGAAATCTATCCCTACATACGGGTAGTCCTCAATCACAGGGATCTATCGTGACAGCCAAGCAAATAAATCATCGTCGAAGGACTCAACGGTCCTTCCACCACCCTGTCGCGACAGTAATACTGCCCATCTACACACTGCAGGGAAAGAGTCTTGATGTCCTCGTACTACAACCCGAGGACTGAAACTCGAAACACTCTCAAAAAAGAACGAACACAAGATGGTCTCGAACCCGAAGTTCCTCTGTGTCCGCTGTTAGCAATCTATCAATTGCCTCTTCATGCACTTGAGCAGTGTGGTACTCCAGTCAAAAATTTGTGCATTCATGCATTGAATGGCACAGTTCATCTATGCGCGTGAAGCCTGATGCAAGGCTGCTGAGTCGGTAATCCGCCCAATCAGTAACAATATAGTCTGTAGCGCTAAGTTAGTAATCTTGCTAATGGGTACCTGGGAGCCCACACGGTTAGTCCCAACCTCACAATGCTCAGCTATCAATTCCAATATCTTGCTCGGCCCCGCAGGAAAAGTCTGGAAGTTGACTGGTTCCCCTCTCCTTGAGAGGCCAGTCAGAAAGTAGATATCCTCGGTGGTGGGCACCAGTGCTTGCCCCTCTATTATAAATGCCTTTTCATCAGGGTTCCAGTAGTCAATCAAGGCATTCAGTAGCCTTGGTTGTGCACGCATAAATGGACATAGAAAGAATTTGAGTAAACCACATTGCATTAACATGGCCACGACATTGGGATCTTATGCAACCAACACACCGGTTACCTCATGCTCCCTTTCCCTCCACTGAACATACATCCTACCAACACAACAAGGTAAAGGAGGGCCAATACTTCCTTTTAGTTTGCTTTTTCATCATAAAAGGGGGGTACACGCGACCTATAGAGGTGACAGTCGCATGTACACGCGAGAAGACTTTACTCTGCCCGAATGTACACGCGCCCTGTCCAGAGATAGCCCGCGTGTACCTAGGGCCGACCTTTTTAAGGTCAACGCCCAACCAAAAAATAAACTAAACAACAAAATTGAAGTATTGAATAGCCAGATAAGGTAGTTTGTACTTACTTGGTCCAAGGAGAATTTCATTTCGTCCACTGTAGCTCCCGGAATCACCATTTTTGGCAAAGGGGGTATTTTGGCTGCAGAGTCAATTTCCAAATCTGCAATGGTGATAATGAGCTACCAACTTCTATTTATAGACTTTTTGGCCTCTTTTTGTCACTTTTTTGGCCTCCCTTATCAGTTTCTTTATACCAAAAACCATTTAGAGTGATCCAGGAATTATATGGGAGGGATTTGATCGGGTATTGGGACATTTTCTTGAGTTTTGAGAAAATATTGATGGTCCATAAAAAGAAAAATTCAAAAATCAACTTGAGCATATAGGTTAGGTTACCACCCCAACTTTTGCATCTCGTTGTCTTTTTCTTCTGCTATAGGATCGATCCCATCATGTTGTGACACGAAACCGTCATATCTACTCTAGAAGTGTCGCAACTTGGTGGTAGAGCTTACCAAAACATGGATACCCTCGGTAGGTCCTGGTTGCATTATGGTGTCCATGTCGTTTCTAAAAACATTGTAGGCTCGAGAGTCTGTATAGTCTTTCCTAAATATGAGTTTGAGCCTCATTTGCATGAGTCTTTTTCAGTCTTTGTCTCACCCTCAGGACTCCCAAAAAATAACGGGTCTCATTTTAAGCCCTTTTCAGACCCTCTAAAAATGAAAATATTGTCGAGCGATATTGTGGCCTTTCATGCTTGTTAAACTGAAATTTGAAGCCACATCTGTCTGGCGATAGTTTACCCCTTTTTCGGTCTGGACGGTCAACTGTACGAACAAAGGTATACTCTATCGAATTCCCATTCTTTAGAAAAGTACTCTCAGGTATAATTTTATTCCTTTTTCGGGCCTGAGGGACTAAATTTACGAAAAAGAAACCCCCACGGAGTCCATAGTTAAGCTCTTTTCAGACTCCCTAAAATTGAAAAGATCACCGAGTGACCTTATTCTTTCAAACTTGTTAAATTGGTCCAGAAGAATATTTCTGACAGATTCCATAGTTAAGCTTTTTTCAAACTCCTTAAAAGTGAAAAAATAGCTGAGTGATCTTGTTCTTGTCACACTCGTTAAAATGGTTTTGAATTGACGTCTAATCGGTGCTAGTTTATCCTTTTCTCGAACTGACTAGACTATTGTCGAAAAAGGTACCCCAATGGAGTCTCCTTTTATGCTTTGTCAGACTCTCTAAATATGAAAAACCATCGAGCTTACCTTCTCTGGGCTCATTAAACTTACATCGAAGGACGTTACCATTGTGTACTCTATAAACTACATTTTCATACCTTATCCACCAGCCTTGTGACAACTTGCTTCTATGTCTTAACACCTTTGGCCACCAGAGGATTTTCCCCGAGTATCATTTTACCAGAACATCAGTCTTGTCCTTGTGCCTTGAGCTTGTATGTTTGCAGTACTTGTTCCTCCATTGTAACGTAATATTCCTTTATTCTTTTTCCAAAATTATCGAAAAGAACAAAAAAATCAAATATACCCCAAAAAGAGGATGGGAAAAGTATTTTTCTTTATTGGTAGCATAATGATTCGCCCTTGGATAAAGAACATATATCTGTTTGTTCATCATACTATGGGATGTAGTACGACCTTAGGAAACTTTTCTCGCTATATAGAGTTGTGTCCTCCACTGTTTGGTTATTCTTCCAAACATATGGAGAGTTTGCGTTGCCTCCTTCTTCGTAGACTTATGATTAACATATATGCTACATGATTCTTATCACTTGTCATGCTATTGTCCAAGGGAAGTTTTTCACTAATCCTGAGTCAGCCCCTCTGCAATATGTCTCTTGTCCGCATACCCGACCATCCTGAACTTCCAATCAAGTCCTTGTTCGAAATCATTGAAGCCTTCAGTCCGATCATCAAGATTATCAAGTCCATAACCGACGAGCCATCGAAGACGTCTGGGTAGCGCAGTTGTACACTCATATTACACTCCTACCCAAGTTTTAGAAGATTTTGAAGTTGTTTCTTGAGCTCTAAAGTCCAGCCATCAGGCCGAATCAACATCTAGAAGATGGATACTCTATAAGTATAACTTTCTAATTTTGAGATGTAGCTTCGCTGTGTATTATTCGCGGCTACTCTTTATAGTTATTTGACATGGATCTATAGTGTATTTGATTGGTAGCCATGGTTCTAGTTTATCCCAAACATGGGTATGCCCACCTTGGTGAGACATTTGTTATTTTGCAGATGACACCTCCTGGTTCCTAATCCTTGGGCTCAATCGTTCGACACATTAGTAAATATTGGTAATGTATTTCGGCCATCAGATGCTCTTCTGACCTCACACATTAGTGGGCATCTGTTATAACCCTAAATTGCACCACACATGATTACCTGGCATCAGGCCAATTCATATCCCTTCTTTGCCAAAACTCTATTGACGAACTCTTTGAAAATCCTCTTGTGTCAAGGCCCACGTGCCCTAACCCATTACTGCACACGTGTGCACACTGGTTGACTCACAACAGCCCGCGTGTACCTAACAGAGCATGAAAAAATGAAAGTTGTCGACGGAACAAAAATCTATGGGTCAGTTAACTGAAACTCCCAGCCATGCAAGGTCGAGGGTTCATCCAAAACCCTAGCTCCTTCTAGCCTATAAAAGAAGGGGTAGGGGTACCATTTGGAAGAGGAAAAAATATAGCAAAGAAACTCTGCCCATTTACGTAATCCATTGTCCCAACCGTTTAGCCTTTCCTCATGCCAAAGGATATTTAACGCAAAGCAGTTGAAGGACAGAAGAAGAGGAGCCCAGGATCAGGTTCAAGGAGCGGTGGTCGGTCTCAGCTTTTTTGTAAGTTGATTCACTTTCAGTAATAAAAAGAATACTTTTCTCGTCCCAATGCATGAATTGTCTATGGTTTGATTAATTTATGCTTGATTTCTAACCCTTGAGTATAGAAGTAGCATGCATGCATAGTTGTTGTTTGTCTTGAGTGCAGGTCATCTGTGGAAGGAGCAGTGCAAGCAAGTAATCAAAGTGCAACAGAGGATCTACATCGAATGCCGGTAATAATGTTGGTGGTCCTTTCCCATGCATTTACTGTGAAAAAGGGGTTTAAATCTTGGGTTGTAGGTAAAAAAGTAGTTTCTATTTGGTCAAAATCTGAATGCAAGTCTGACCCTAGTTTGCTAGTCCGTAGGGTGTTTTTCCCAACAACACTTATGAAGATTGTCTTTGTTCCAAGAAGTATTTAAGACTATCATGATTTGTTTTGACCTTGAAGTGCCTACCTATTAGGTAAGGACACCATTTCTTCAATGCATGTAGTATTGCCATCATTTCCTTCTCATAAATGGGTTTGTGTAAGTCCTTT
>ML777144.1:2032059-2044618 GCA_009831015.1 Picea engelmannii
TCTATAGATTAGTATATCATCAAAAAATACTAACACAAATTTTCGAAGGAAGGGATTGAAAATGGAATTCATCAACCCTTGGAATGTGGAAGGTGCATTTGTAAGACCAAAAGGCATGACCAAAAATTCATAATGGCCTTCATTAGTTCGGAATGTTGTTTTTGGGATATCTTATTCCTTCATTCTAATCTAAGAGTTTGGGATATATGTTTTTGGGATACCCTGAATGGAGATCCAACTTTGTGATATAGATTTCTCCATGTAGTTCATCTAATAATTCATCAATGATGGGAATGGGAAACTTATCTTTAATAGTGATCTTGTTGAGCTCTCTATAATATGGAAACATATGCCATGAGCCATGTCCATTACCACTGGTGTAGAGTAAGAACTTTGACTAGGTCTAATAATGCCAGCCTCTAACATTTGTTCAACCATGCACTCAATTTCACTCTTCTAGGCATAAGGGTATTTGTATGGCCTGATGTTAGGAGGAAAACTCCTGAGAATTAGGTGAATATCATGATCATGATTTCGAGTGGGTGGAAGACCTTTGGGAATATCTTCAAATACTTTGGAATTCTTATCAATGATCCCTTAGATATCTAGAGGAATAGATGGCTTAGATGTTTGAACATCTAGTGAGCATAGTTGTGCAATAACACCTTGATTCCCCTTTTTCAATAATTTTGTCATGCCATTAGAGATTATCACCTTACTGGGTTTTCTTGTGATACCTCTTAACTCAATTTATTTTCCTTCCAATGAAAATTTCATGAAAAGTTCTTGAAAATTAAAAGCCATTGCTCCTAATGATTGTAACCATTGGATTCCTAGTACAACATCAACATCACCCATGGGTATAGAAATCATTTGACTATTCATTACATATTCCCCCATAGTAAGATTGATCTTATTGCATTTTATTGAGCAATTGATAGTTCCTCCATCTGAAATCATTACTTGAAACTATGGTGTTGGATATACAAAGAAATTGAAATCTTTGGCTAATTTATAGTGAATGAAATTATGAGTACTGCCATAATCAATTAGGACTATTACCTTTTTCTTTTTGATATATCCTTCGATCTTGAGAGTTTGAGGAGTGATAATTCCAAACAATGCATTACACGATATCGTGGGAGTCAACTCTTCAGACGAAATTGCTTCTACGTTTTTATCTTGAGATCTTTCTTGTTGTTCTTCTTCTTCTTGCTCCTCTTCACAATCTATGTAGAATAATTTCTTCTTTCCACACTTATGTCCCTGACTATACTTGTTGTCACAATTAAAGAATAAACCTTTTGCTTTTCTTTCCTCCAATTGTTGAGGTGTCAACCTTGTAGGTTGAGGTGTTTTAGAAGAAGGAGCATTATTCTCTCTATAGATGTTAGGATTGGTCCCTCTAGTAGCCATAGCCATATTTTTACTTTCAACATTTCTTGCCACCCTAAATGCATTCTCCAATGATTTGGGTTCCCAAAGATGAACCTTATGTTGAATGTTATCTCTTAAAGTTCCTATGAATACATCAATCAAGTGCTCATCTGGAATATCTATTACCTTTATATTCAATCTTTGGAAGTTCTCAATGTAACTGAACCCTTTTGCTTGAGATTTATCAATTGGATAAAGAAAGTATTGCTCCTTGTATCCTCATAGTGTGCTATTATTTATTTTGTGAAAATTTTCCAAGTGACGAGTGATTTGCGATAAAAAATCCATTGATACCATACAAATTGATTGGGTTCTAAATATAAAGAAGAAATTCATACCTTTTGTGTATGTGGCACATTATGCAGATCAAAGAATTTCTCCATATGAAGTATCCATGTGATAGGGTCCTTGCCATAAAACTTCCTCATATCGATCTTAGGAACGTGATTGGTCTTCAACCCAAAGTTGGAGTTTCTCCATTCTTGATTCACCTTCCTTTTGTCCTCATCATGAATTTCATGGGATACATTTTCACTTTCAGGTGTCCTCTCTATTACGAGATTTTTCAATCCTTCCCTGATCTCCTCTTTTAAACCATCCATCTTTGCCTCCAACTTAGCTTCCATCTCTTGTAGTTCATCTTTTGTTATTGTCTTATTTTGTAAATCATTTATGTCCCTACACATTTCTTCACCTTAATAAAGAGTCCAAGTAGGATTTTTTGGAGGCTTATTTAGTGTAGAAGTTCCCTTTTTTGGTGGCATGTTGGCCAAGTATCACTTTAAACCTTGATTTTGAGGTGGTTCTATTAGACAATCTTCCTTTTATTATATCTCCAAAATTTTGGCCCTTCTGAGTATGAAATTTTATTTTTTGTAGGTATCTGATATTTCTTCTTTGCAATGCCATAGGTCTGATCAAAATTGGATGTGCCAAGTGGAATTTATGGTAACTTCCCCACAACTTGCTGATTTTTTTCCTTTCTAGGAGATCTCACTTGTATAGCGTGCCCCATAAAAAATAATAGATATTAAATTCTAAAACTCATACTAGAACTACTAAGATCTATCCACTATCCAATTCAACTAGTCTCACTCAATTTGGATACTCTAGGAATACGTTATGATTTTTTTACTCGGAGCACCTGCTTGAGACTAGTCAATAGGACTAGTCAGATCCCCTATCTTCCACAGGGTGTATCTAGAAATGTAAGATGACCCAGAAGCTGAAATTGTTACCACAAATACCCTACTAATTTCTTTGAATATCCTCTAGATTTCAGGGTCTGAAACGTTACATAAAACAATTTATAGCGAAAATTACGCAATGACTCAATTCAGGATGATTCTAGAACCCTATCTTAGAAAGGTTGTATCTCCGAAAGTATAAGGCCTAAGGAGATGAAATTTTAACCCAACGTACCTTGAGCTGTCTGATAAATATCCTCCAATCTGTTCCTTCTGAATCGTTGTATAAAACAAGTTATAGAGAAAATTCCAAGGTGTCTCAGATGTAGCAGCGAAACCCCAAGACATTGAGCTCTGATACCATATGTTAGGAACCAAATATCAATATATCATAGAAAAACCTCAAAATAAGTACTCAACACCTTGAAAAAGAGACAAATTCAAATAATAAGCCTCTTCGAGGGGGGAACCTCCTTATTCCCACATAAATGTTCAATTACAATATGATTCCAAATGAAAATGTCTCCTTGGTATATATATGAGACTAGGAGGTATAATTACAACTAATGGACTAAAGCCGACATAAATAAAATAACATTAATAATGTAATATGCCCCAATTAAGGGGTAATGAGCCACTATTTAGGGCTTAATAGGTCAACTTCGAGTTTATAGAAATCATGGGGGAGAAGGAACCATAGCCATCATTACTAGGAATTGATTGGTCTTATGAGAATTTTTTTGTTATCGACCTTAAGAAAGAAATCATGACCTTTGAAGAAGATGGTATGAAAGTAACCCAACCACTAGATTTGTACCAATGTCCTCGCTATATAGATCTAGTAGGGGGGATATGGAAAAGGATACCCTGGATCATCTCTACATTATGGTTGCAGGAAAGGGGGTCAATTATATTAACCTGACTGCATATGGATCGATAAGTTGGCGTAGTATTTAGTCTGTAGGGGAGGATTCAGAGGTAACATTTGAAAAATAGAAATAGGGAAGATATGAGAACTTCTCACGACATTGCATGACAGGACTAGCATGGACTCCCAAGCCTAAAGTCATTATAGAGAGCATGGACGCCAAAATGCAACAAGGATCTGTCTAGGGAATCCATGTAAAGGTAGGCTCTACCACCTAATCATGACACTTCTAAAGAATCAATGACGGTTCCATTTCGCACGTCGGTGGGATCAATCCTATGGCAAAGTGGAAAAGACAACAAGATGCAGAAAGTGGAGGTGAAATAATAACTTATATGAAAATGTTGGAAAAAACAACTTTTATCAAACTATTTTTAAAGTGACCCACCTCCCCAAAAGTTACCAAACCAAAAGGCAAAGTGTATCATAACATCCAATAAGAAAATCAAGAATGGAATTAAATGGTTTCCAAGCCAGAAAAAACAATAAAGGGGGTCAAAAAGGTGGCAAAAAGGGCCAAACAATTCTATAAATAGAAGCTGACAGCTCATTTTCACCATTGCAATTTGAAAATTAACCAAAAGGTAAAAAATACCCCTTTGCTAAAGAAGTTGATTTCGGGAGCTTCAAAGGATGAAACGAACTTCCGCTCAGACCAAGTATGTACAAATGTATCCCTCCTGCATTTCCATTCTTCCTTTCTACATTTGTTTTTATTTTTTAGGGGGCATGCTCTCCCAAAAAGAGAGGCCATGCATGTATGCGGGTTTTCCAAGGACAACCCATGTATGTACAAGGCATAAAAAAGTTTGCTAGCGTACATACACAAATGTGGCCAAAAAAACTCACGTACACCCTCAAAAGGCTTGAAAAAAAATAGAATGCAAGAGCTAAATTCCTTTTGATCTGCCATGGAACAAGATGTATGTCCATTAGAGGGAGAGGGAACATGAGGACATCGATATATTGGTCGATGAGGACCCTACTGCCATTTCCAAATTGAAACAATGTGGGCTATGGAAGTTCTTTCTGTGTCCATTTATGAGGGCACAACCCAAGATATTGAATACCCTGGTTGACTATTGGCATCTGGATGTAGAGGCATTCACAATAGAGGGGAAGTAGTTGACTCCAATGATTGAGGATATATACTTCTTGACTAGCCTCTTGAGGAGAGGGTAACCAGTCAATCTGCGCACCTTTCCCTCTGGTACTTTCAACATTGAGGATTGTATCAGGATGTATTGTGAGATCAACACTGCAAAGATAGGTTCTGAAGTGCCCATTCACAAGATCACCAATTTGAAACTGAGGGTGATCTTATTACTTATTGGGCAGATTACTGTATCCGCGGTCCTTCACCAGGTTTCCCGAGCACACATGCATTGTGAAATTTAGTGCCAAGAGGTACATATATATGACTGGAGTATGACCATGCTCACATGAATGAAGAGGTAGTTGATAGAGTTTTGAGAGCGTAGCAACAAGAAATTTGGGTTTGGAACTATCCTATGCTCATTCTTCTTCAAGAGGGTGCCCAGTATGAGTCCCAGGGAGACTGTATGGGCGCATGTAGCCTCCTTCCCAATAGTATGTATATGGGTAGCATTGATTCCATGATAGGGGGAAGGGAGGACAATAGAGTCCTTCAATAACAAATTCTTCGACTGGTCGACATGACAGATTCCAACCATAGAGGACTACCCTTATGCTGGAATCAACTTTTCCAGGGATCCAGACATGCTCGTATATCCCAGAGAGGAGTGAGGAGATCTAGATACATGTTTTTTAAAGTTATTTAATTTTTAATTGTTTTTATATATATTATTTTTATATGCATCAGAGTACTAAATTTTGTATCTGTTATGTATAGACGTGGGACCAGTGTTCCCGATGGACTTCACGAAGACTCAACAACATCCTCAACCAGAGGTGGGACCAGTAGCAGCTGGTGGACCAACATCTGCATGGGGACCTCCAATCGGAGAGGCTGAGAGAATTTTGAGGTGGGTGGATCAAAACCTCACCGAGCTCACTCGTATAGTTCATATGGCCGAGATCGAGGATCTCCTGCCTTCCATGCAACCTCATGTAGTGGGGGTACCATGGGCTTGGGTCAATATTTTTCAGCGTTTGTCCAACATTGTCATTAACTATGGTAGGGCCAAAAGGTCCCAAGATTAGATAGGCCGTACTATTATATGCCAAGGGCACCATTTGTATATTTTTGAGGGCATAAGCCCCATGATGTATACTAAACCTTATTTTTTGAGGCATTCACGCCCACCTATGTACTCCTGACATTTTGACATATGTGTGTGTGTGTGTGTGTGTGTGTGTGTGTGTGTGAGTGCACGCTTCTTTTTATGTGTGTGACACATGCCAATCTAATACTTGATTAGCTAGAGTATCATTCATTTGATTTAATCTCCTAGGAACATGGATATATGTAATTTAATCAGGGTAACATTCTAAGAGAAGTGCCCTAAGGAAACGTCATTGTAAAGTAGGATCATAAACACGGTAAACTCCATTTAACTGGGATACAACTAGTTGAGCATCTAAGTAGACCCGGAGGTGAGAAATGTCATGTGACAAAGCGTCATGAAGAAAATCTATCACTGCACTGTACTTGATGACATTGTTTGTGGCATCACCTAGACAGATACATCTGGAAGATAGAAATTGGACTTCAGGTGTGAAAATCACAAAAGTTGTGGAAGCAAGCCTCCGAGTGTGTCGGCTAGTGTCATCTGCGAACCCAAAGAACACCTCTGATTCACTTGACATATGCCATAGTGAAAAATATGATATAAATAATGACACGTCCATAAAGAAAAAAAGACAAAAAAAAATTGTATAAAAACTATACATATGTACAAGAAGTCACCCAGGCGACCAACCTAAGAGTAATACTTCTTTAGGTAGAGCCCATTTCTAGGATCAACCAAGGAATTTCCCTTGAATTCAACCAGATGGTAAGTTACCTTATTTAAGACCTCTTTCATGATGAAAGGTCTGAACCACATGGGCTTGAAATTGCCTGCCCCTAGGGGATCCTTGTCTTAATCATAGACTAGGACAAGATCTCCTTCAGAAAAAATCCAAGGATGAATGGACCGATCATATTGAAACTTGACTCATTTATTATGAGCCTCATTGGTCAAGGATGCATCATGGAATTTCTCATCGAGCTACTCGAGATATAATAGGCATTCCTAAAGCGATGAAGTGTCTGGAAATAACTCCACTGCCAACTTTAAAGACGAGATATGGCACTCAATAGGCAAGATTGCTTCCAACTCGTATACGAGTTGAAAAGGTGACAAACTGGTCAAAGTATTTACAGATGTTCAGTAGGACCATAATGTCAATTACAACATCAAATGCCAATTTGACATGGCAGAATTGATCGTTCATTGAAGAATATTCTTGAGAGACTTATTCATAGCTTCCACCTAACCATTCGCTTGTGGGTAGTAGGGTGATGAATGTTCTTGTCTCAACCCAAGCTTTGATGTTAACTTGGACATCATTTTATTTTGGAAGTGACTACCATGGTCATTGAAAATCTCCTTCGGGATGTCGAACCTTATTACTATATAGTTAAAAATGAAGAGATTTGTCGTTTCTCCATCATCGTTAAATGTTGGCATAGCCTTGACCCACTTTGTGAAGTAGTCTACTACTATGATGATATAACGATGACCCCTGGCTAAATCTGGTTGACATGTGGTAAAATAAATCCCCCACTTAGTGGACAGACCAACAACAATGACGGGAAACATGGCAGAAGGATGTGCCCTCATCTTCTGAGAGAAGATCTGACATGGGTGGCACTTCTTGACCGAATCAATGCAATCTTTGATTAACGTAGGCCAAAAGTAAGTAGCACATAGAATCTTTTCGGTTGTTTCCAACCCAGAAAAATGACCACCACATGCTCCAGTGTGGAACTCATTAAGAACAAGATCTACTTCCTTGTGTATAAGGCACCGATGAAGAATGCAATATACACCTTGATGATACAAAGTGTCATCGAGTATGAGATAGTTTCATTCCTGATGGAAAATTCATTGATGCTCGTCGTGGGAGGAAGAAGTGGGGCACTTCAAAGTCTAGAGATAGACTATTATATCTCCATACCAAGGGTCCGAAGATGTGATCAGAAAAATATCTCCTTTGATAGGTAATTCTTCAGGCGTAACATCACTAGATTCAACCGGAAGTTCCGAACTAACTTCCGCAGACACCAATGACTTTTTGGATTTCGCGGAAACAAAATCCAAGTCAAATTCCTAGAGGATTACAATCCATCTACTGATTTTTTCACCAATGACCTGTCATGTTAACACATATTGAAAGGGTTTCACAATGACAATGATGGTGGTCTTGCGAAGCAGAATGAATGAAGGAACCGCTAGTTAGCATGCACTAATGCCAATGCGATTTCTCAACATGGGAATAGTTGAGTTCCAACCCAACCAGGCCTCAGCTCAGGTAATAAATAACATTCTCCTTGAGTGGATCATCTTCTTGAACCAAGACCATGTTGATGGTTGACTCTGCAATAGCCAAGTACAAAAAGAAATATTTGTTATAATCAGGAGGTCGAAGCAGAGGGGAAGATGAAAGGGTGCATTTCAACGCTTCAAAAGAGCATTGAGTGGCTTCATCCCAACAGAAAGGGACTCCCTTTTTCAATAAATGCATGAACCCTTTAGTGATCTCAATGTAGTTTGGGAAAAAAATCCGAAGAAAGTTTGCTTTCCCCTGTAAGCTCTGAAGTTGGGGTATTGTGCACAGGGGAGGCAACTGAACTATCACCTAAACTTTAAGAGGATCGACCATGATCCTTGTTGTTGAAACAATGAAACCTAAGAGATGAACTGACGTCAGACATAAACTACACTTGTTAGGATTCAATCGAATATGATAGTAGCGATATCATTCGAATATTAGTCGGAGGTGTGTGGGATGATCAAATCTCTTGTGAGAGCATGATACTAGATCATCAAGATAAGACTCGACTATATGTCTAAGGTCGTGGAAATAAAAAGACATGGCCCACTGAAAAGTGGCTCCAACATTCTTCAGGTTAAAAGGCATCTTGCGATAAGTGAATGTGCCCCAAGGACAGATAAAATTTTTTTTATGCTGGTCTTCGGGTTTGATCTGAATCTGGTTATATCCCGAAAAACCATCCATGAATGAAAATACCTCACATCCTGCACATTCATCAAAAATATGATCGATGAATGGGGTGGGAAAATTATCTTTCGGACATGCCTTGTCAAAGTCACAGAAGTCCATGCACATGTGAATTGTACCTTGTTTTTTGTTAACCGGAATGAGATTTGACACCCACTTCATCAACTTTATGGGGTAGATAAAATCGGCTTTAAGAAATTTCTCTACTTCAACCTTAATCATTGTCTCTTTCTGAGGATTCCTCAGACGAAGCTTCTGTCGAACCAGCTTGGCATCAAGATAATTCATTATCTCATGTTCGACGATTCTTGGATCTATGCCTGGAATTTCCTTGTAAGGAAAAACATTCGCGGGATTCCTTAAATATCTCTGCATAAATGTGAATCTCTTTGGGGGAAAAGTCTGCTTCGACAAAAAAATTCTCCACGACGTCAGGGGTTCTAGAGATATCTATAGGGATCGTTTCAGTGATACTCTCCATATTACCCTCGGTGTAAACTATGTGCGTAGCCATGGGATTAATAGTACAAGACCTATCTCCAGCCATAGTCAACACAAATTCACCTACCTCTATTCTTCTTAACTCCAGGAGGAAATAATATATGTGATGGAGATCATCCCAGAGTCTGCCTTGACCAATCATTGCCTCAATAATCACCTCATCTGATGGAAATACAAGGTCTAAAGAATATGTAGTAGTAATGGAATCTTGAGCCCAAATAGGCTCAAGAACTGGATCTAACTCTTGTGTGGGAGTTGGATCAGGGTCGGTCGAAGATTGTTGGACAATGATGTACACAAATTTTTTCACGAACAAGGGCATGGCCATGAAAAAATTCCATGTCCCTTCCATTGAGGCTGATGGGGAAGGAAGATTCCATGGATCATGAAAGTAAGTCGTTTAGAACGATGACATTTGAAAAAATCCATCCCTAGGTTGGTCGAGGGCAGTCGATATAAGATTGACATCGCCAAAAGGAGGTGGGTAATTGAAAGTACCCATCAATGATGGGAACAAACCAACCCCTACATTGATGGTGTCGAGCTGAGGGTTATCAATCATCAGGACCATGGATGCTCCCGATGAAGGGTCAGGATGGGAGAAGGATAACTAGTCAATGGTCACGATTCATCCCTCGTGTAGAAACAACAAGACCTGAAAAACTGTAGCAACCACTGCATGAATTGCATAGGTCCAACTCCTTCCTAACAGAAGGTTGTAGTCGAGAGGTGCATTGACCACTTCAACTTCGACGCACATGGTATTTCCTCCTAACTGCACGGGGAAATAAGGAATGATTTTTTGTGGTCAAAATGAATGATCATTGAATGTTGTAAGGAATGTAGGTGACAGAGACAAAACAGGTTGGCCAATGGCCTTCGAACATGTCAACGACATCACGAAAGTAGAATCGCCCTCATCAACCACCGTATAGAATATATTTCAAGTAAACGATTTCATGGTGCAAGCCAATACTATCTAAAATGCAATGTGGTAAGGAAGACAAGGTTTCAATTCAGTTGGATCGAGAACAATCGATCCCGGGTTACAAGTATTTGCAGATCCCAAGGTGGATAACAAAGCCTTTCTCTGTGAAGGGAATCTATGGAGGACCTCCAAAGTGGACATCGCACAAGGGGTTTATGCCAAATATTCCACAACAAAGTAGTTCTGGGCAACCCTCGAGTTCAAATTATGAGAATCTTTCTTGAACACACCTTTGGGGATGCATGTCATTGTTTCCCCGTCATCTTCTCAATCTGAAGAGGAACTGGTGAGTTTGTGACTTATTTACCCTTTTTGATAGATTCTAGAATTATTTAATCTTGGTTCCTAGTCTTTATATGAGCGTCACCTTTCAACATGTAAACATTCACGGCTGAGGTATTACTAGTAGACGTGGGGGTCCATGACTGCCCCCTTCCTCGCTCGAAAATGATAAGGCTTGAGCCATGTTTTTCCCATGTGGAAATGGGGTCGTTAGGAAAACAGGTTGTTGTTGTGCCAATAGCTTCTGGGCCTCCGCAAGTCGAGGGAACAGGTGAGTCAGGTGGTCCTCTGTGAAAAGGTTACACGGATACTTTGACTCTCTCTTCTCCGTGTTTCCCCCACCAACATTGTTATTAGCCTTTTTTGCCCCTTTACCCTTCTTGTTTCGTTGTTTTTTCTTTCCTTCAGGCTACTGGTTTTCCTTTGGGTTCATCTCCTGCGCACTTTGTATGTATGACATTTGGGTAAGGGGAATAGTCGAACCATAGGTATGGCTAGAAATCATTTGTTGTATCGAAAATTGTTGCAATTTATTTGACAATAGATCATTGGACGTTCCTTGTGTTGAACCGACTATACCATCGACATGTGATCCAAACTTTGGTTTGGCCTTGTCGAGGATGGACCATGGCGCATCTGGAAAGATCTCACAGAGTAATCCAGACTGAGATTAAACCAGTTTGAGTTGTTGCACTCTCATTATCACCTCCTCCTCTAAACAAACTCCCAAAGTTGCAACATATTTGAATAGAACTAGTACCAAAGACTTCAGGAAAAATTCCAGTGAGAAAATTGGTGGTACATGTACCTTAATCAATCTCTTTCGATGTTGTCATTCTTGGATGTGATCAGAGATATGATCGACCTTAGCCTGCTCAAATTTGGCCAGCAACTCAGTATCGATATTGTATCTCATGGGTAGTTGGAAATGGTTTAGGAATACCATTGCCAAGTCACTAAAGTAAGAATACCTTGAGCGGTCGAGCTCAATATACCATTTCATGGAACCCCCAATAAGAGTGCGCTGAAAATTGCGCAACTATACGAAGTCGTCTCACAACAGTTTTGATGAGCACCATAAGTGGAAGGTTGTTACGTGATCACCCGGGTCTTCACCAGTCTTCCCTTCAAATTTCGAAATATCTGAGGGCAACTTAGTCGGCATGGGGGAGGCAATGTGAATCATGACAAATCGAGTCGTTAAGCAACCTTGACAAGTCTGGAAGATGTAGTGTTGCCAGAAATGGTAGTTTGGGTTAGGTGATATGTACAGGAAAAAGGGGGCCTGGAGTTTGACTCACGCCAGGTTGCCAAGAAAAGTTGGGTTGCTGGCCAGAGTTATGGTAGAAACTGTGGCCTTGACCAGTGTACAGAAACTATGTTTGTTTGGATATCGTCGACTGATTCCCATAATTGGATGACGTGGGTTGGGAGGGGATTGATCCTTGTGTTGTGTTCCATGGATTTTGGAAGGGGATGCCCCCAGTTGATCCAATGGGCATAGGTACTGAGCCTTGCTCGGGGTTCCATTGACCATGGAAGGGGCTTCCCCCGATCGACATCCATTGTGATGGAATTGATCCCTACTAAGGATTCCAAAATCCTTGTGAGGAGAAAACTCATGTACTTGCCCCTTGTGTAGGAATAGTACCCTGTGCAGGATTCTGCTTCTCGAAATCTGGGTTTCCCCTAGCCGAGACAGCATCCAAAGAAAAACCATTATTACCAAACACGTCGAACAAAGAGAAAAACATGGATCCCATCGGCATAGTGTAAGATGAAGGTCCTAAATTTCTTGCTACAAACAAGATGTAGTTAGCATTGGGCTCGATGGGTTGCCAGAAAGCACCACCAAGCGAGGGGGACAAAGGAGGTATATGACCCCCTGTTGATGGGAGAAATTGACCATCTACCAACTGGGAGAACGAGTCTGGTCTGGGGTTGTCTAAGTAACCCAATATGTTTGGTATAACTTGTTCTGACGGGTTTAATGGCTCTGTTAGCCAATCTAAAAATCCTAAAAGA
>ML777144.1:2044624-2055528 GCA_009831015.1 Picea engelmannii
TATATATATATATATATATATATATATATATATATATATATATATATATATATATATATATATATGTACATATGTATAATGTAACAGTTGTAGTTATATTTAAGCAAGAGATATACAAATCTTACTTATGTACATGATTTACAAACTGCAAGTTTTAATCGAAACTTACGAAAATCAATGTGAAAAATGATTGCTTCTAGGAAGCATATAAAGAAAGAACATAAAAATATTTTTTGTTTTTCCTTTATAAATATGAACTAATATGGAATTAAATAAACTAAGAAACGCAAACATGTAGGTAGTCGAAAGCTGAACTATACGTTCTAGTTTCACTAATATGTAAATGACAAAAAAATATAGAGGATCTAACCTATTAGTGAGTTAGTGAGGTGTATCCAAGCATCTGCATGAGTGGAGAAAATCCAACTGCCCTATCCAAGAGAGAAATCTATGAGGAACCTTGTGACTGTTCTAAATAAATTTAAAACCTGTATTAGCAGTTCAGGTTTCAATGATAGAAGAGGGAACACAAACATAAACCTATGATCTCATAATTGCACTTGATTACAGTAAGATAAATCTAAAAGTAATCTATGCATTTCATCATCCGATTAAAACTCAAATATAAATCCTATCAATTTAATTGAAGATATGATCACGGTATTTATATTTTGAGAAGAAAATTATAGATTGTATTTATAATATAACATCTTGCACATCACAGATCATTTAATCTAAATATATCAGACCTATACATGTGGTGGGATTAAAAAAACATAAATGACAACATTATAAACAAAAGGCTAAAGCCAAGATGCATAAATGTTGTTTCATTAAGTTCTGGAATCACTCGTCCATATCTTACTCTTAGCCAAGATGATTTCCATTACAAAATACGGAGTATTTAAAGAGTTCAAGTAAGCTAAACATCCTATCTTCTAAGATAGGATTAGATCTCAAAAGGATCTAAAAGTTACAAAGATAGAGGGTCTAAAAACCACTCAATATCACAACATATCTTCAAAATTATGAAAGTTTTGTTTTTTATTTACAAAATAAGCCAAAAGAGATGGCTAATTAACTAAGTCCAGCATGCTCCATCTCATGATATCACCACAAGATACATCCTATCCTGAAAGAAAAATGAAATGAGCAAATTAAATATTTATTTAACTAACATTTTCCAAATTTTATATGAGAATTGACTTGGCTACAGAATCTCACGATTATGTAGCCAGTGTTATTATTTGCAACATAAATCCAAATCAATCTAGATTAATTAGAAAAATAAAAATAAAAAAACAATTAAGATAAAAAACAATCTTACCATTCAACTGATAAAAAAAAATTGAATTACAATATCTCAGAGTTGATCACAGCCTTGACACTGTCAGCGTTTTTAATTATGATATTGTCTATCCTTTTCAAATGTTTTCCTTGTCTTTGTGCATTGATCTTGAGCTCACAGTTTTCATTTGTCAATGAGACATTTTGAGTCGTAAGAGCCTTGATATTTGCTTGAAGGACGGGGGTGTCTATGTAATACTAACCTATCCAATGTAAACAAACTTCAAAATGTACAGCAAGGGAAATCGGTTGAGAAAGTACGTGACTGTGTGTTAAAGAACTACCACTATCCATTGTCGGCCTTTGACCGATTTTGATACTCGTAAATTCCTTGTTGTCTTTCAAACATGGTGGGAGATTATCCACATAATTGAATGGTTCATCAGTTTTAATGCAATTCATATCTTCTTGTGCCACAAACCTCTTGATCTCTCACAATTGTCATGGATCTCAATCGAATCGATCGAGCTCACATGAGATTTGGATTTATTTCACAAACTCCTTGAAATGAGTCGGCCATGCCTCTTATTACGAAACCCTATCTCTTGATTTTTCTTTGACTATTTGCACACATGTTTGTTGTTGGTTTTTGCAGTGGGATTAGGGAAAATGATTTTTTCATGCTCAGAAGTTTTAATAAGCCTAGAACTAGCATATTGTTGTTCACACAAAGGTTGATCGGGCAATGCCCTTTCACAAGGGTTTTCACACAAGAAATATGGCCCGTCACTGGAGGGAATAAGAGGATTGTCTATCATCATCTTATCCATTATAGGAGTCTCTAGAAGGTTTATTGTAATGAAACCATTACGGGGTACAAAATTGTCCCAGTCTTCACCGAGCGTTTTCAAATGATGAACTACCAATAATTTAATCAACCCATGGTGAAAAAGGCTTGAAAACAAGCTCTGTTTATTATACCTCTTTGCCTTTTTATACAAACTTCTTAATAAGTAAAATGACATGTTTAATTGGAAACCGATAAAATGCATGAACATTCTTATGTGGTAAAGGAACACCAAACCAAAATGGCCTTCACAGGTGACAAATTGTCTTAAAACTACCAACAAACCATGCCATCTAACCTTGAGTAAGGAGATCATAATACCTTTGTCACAACATTGAATTTATCGAGAGGTGATGAATAGACTCCATGGTACCTCATCCAACTTTGAGTTTTTAAACCATTTTTGACCAGTGAGGGGGAGGCCTGTTGCTTCACTCAAAAAAATTTCAGTGATCTCCAACTGGATATCACCCACCTTGGCTCTACATCCATCAAATGCAAGGGATAAATCTTTGGCCACTTGTGAGTTATAACCCTGGAATTTCTTGATAAACACATCCCATCCTATAATATTCATATCCTCACTCACATCATCATACAACAACAAAGTTTGGGATCCATTTGGCTCAATTCAGACGATGGGGGCCATAAGGGTTCGAACAGAGAGTCACGAAGGCGACAAGAACTTGTTGTGGGCTTAAGAGGTAGCAGCAAAAAGGGAAAGTATGAGCCAAAAAAAAAGGAGTAAAACTAGCAGTCATCCCAACATGACCATAATGTGAGCATAAGGGGTTTCAAGCCATGAAAATCGGGCGTTTCAGGTAATGAATGCTTTGAGTACAGAGTAACTCAAGACCCTAGCTCGTACTGAGGGATCTGTCAATTCAAACTAACAACTGAAACGAATTACAGGGTACGTTCCAGGTGTGTTTAATTTTCATCAAATGTAATGGGTGAAGTCGATTTGCAAAGGTTAGGAAAAGATGCGTTTTACAAGCCAAAATCATATCGAAAATTTAAAAACAAAGTCGATTTGCCAAGAATTTTAAATGAAACAAGCCTATAGTCCATTTTCCAATCGATTCTTGGTATACAAAGCATCCAAGATATAAATTTCAATCCAAGAAAAACTCAAAATAAGTGTTTCATTGATATATGATAAGCTCAAAGAAAAACAACATTCATTAAAAGAGGTTTAAACACATTGACCCTTTTAGGACCAAGCCTTAGATTAAATTGCGATACGATTTAAAGTTTTAATGATTCATTCATGCTTTCAGTCATGAATGAAGCATGAAAATGCAAGATAAAAATAAGTAGTAACAATCAAAACACCCCTTTTACAACCGAATAGTCATCTTCAAATAGAAATATTTACAGGATCAGGCGTAGTCAGCTACAGGAATTATCATTTGTCACTTGAAAAAGAAAAAAATCATGTAGGGTTGCCAACAATGGCGACTTACTGGGAGAAGCAATTATCTCTGCATCACCGATGAGTTCATGTTGGGAATTTTTAGAATGGTTACACATCAAAGAACAGTTGAAGGACACCAAGCATCTTAATCAAATTCCAACAACCATTACACAGTCCAGCTTCAGATATCTTCATGTTCAAATGAAATGCGGTGACAAATTTTAATTACGAGAGAAACGATATTTTAAGCCAATGGCTATGATACTATTGACAGGGCCATTGTTTCCAGAATACATCTATAGCCTCGAAAGGGATGTCAATTAACCCACTCTGATGCCTCTACCCTATCCAAGAAGTTTCAATTCAACATGAAGGGCGTTTATAATTAATATCAAAATTTACACCTGATAATTTTCTTGAACCCGACATTGACTTGCTGCTAGCGGGCCTGTTCAATACCCCGGTGAAGTTGTGTTGGTACCATGCATGCATTTACCCGATGCCAGCAGACCTGTTCAGTATCTTGGTGGGTTTACAAACACTTCCCACAACTCTTGAGAAATTATTTACAATCTGACATAAGTTTAATGATATTCAGAAGAGGGGTGATGCTGAAAATTTCAGTCTTCAGAACACTGGACATTTTCCATCCTTTAATTCTTTTGTTTGACAAACTTCATTATGATCTGAAATTAGTTTTCTGATGAAACAAATTCTTAGAGGACAAGAAGGCATGATTAAGTCACTTTCTTTAAAAGCAGGGACAATGTAAAGAGTTTTGATGATGGTCTTGTCTGCTCATAATTATAAAGTGAAACCATGAAACCTATTTTGCACAGAAAACTTTTTAGCTAGTCTGCGTTTCAGGAAATTACAACATTGATTCTCTAAAAGACCTTGAATGTAGCTTCATAATGAGGCATTATGGTTTCCCTTCAGGAACTAAAATGTGACACATGCATGGTTTAACCAAAAATAAAGAAAACAAAATGAAAACAAAAAAAATATGTACAAAGGTGGGTATGAAATTTATCAGGAAAAATACCTCTTGAGAGCTTGTCCATTCACTGGGAAGGTGTCTGTATGTCCCTCCAAACTCTATAGGAGGAAGGAGCTAGGACCTAGTTTTTCAACAATTACAAAAGGCCCCAACCACAAGTTCTAGAACTTGGTGTGTTCCCCTTTTCCTTCATGAGGTTTATCCCACTTGAGAACCAAATCTCGTACCTCAAAGTTTCTATCCAAAGTAGAGTTAGAATCAAACCAACCTTTCACAATCTACTGATGTTGATCTAGTCTCTCCCTGGCTTGTGCTCTTACTTCTTCTAGTTTCAATAAGGCATTAATTCGACTTTCAAGAGGAGGGCGGTACTCTTCCTAAACTTTCTATGATAATTGCAGAGAGGGAAGAAGAACATGGGGAGGGAGAATCGCTTCTCTTCCGTAGATGAGAAAGAAAGGAGAATTACCAACAGAGGTTTTTGGAGTCACCCTATCATCCCAGAGTGCATTAAAAAGTGTGTTGTGCCAATTCTTGTAGTTTTCAGAAATTGTCCTCTTGATGATCTTGATCAAATTTTTATTCATTGATTCTGCTAGGCCATTTCCTTGGGAGTAATAAATGGCAGAATACTTAAGTTTGATCTATTTATCCAAAGAAAAATCACTCATATCGAGGGATGAAAAGTAAGAATCATTATCAAAAACCAAACATTCGGGAATGCCGAATCTAGTAATGATATTCGTATCAAGGAAATATATCACCTGATTAGTGTTTACCACTTTCAACGATGCAGCCTAGAACCATTTGGTAAAATAATCCATTGTTGTAATGATGTATTTATGCTGCTGTGAAAAAGTGGGGTTAATTGGCCCAATGATGTCAAGACCCCATTTCTAAAAAGGTGAATCTACCGAAACAGACTATAAAGGAAATGTTGCATTTTTTACTCGTCCAATGGACTTTTGGCATATTATTCATTTACGACATAACGCTTGGGCATATTTGAACAATGTGGGCCAATAGTACCCAGCTCTTAATACCTTGTGAGCATTGGTGTATCCACCGAAGTGCCCACTAGCTACACCTTCATGTAGTTCAGATAATACTTTCTCTGCTTCATCTCTTTCCAAACAACGCATGAGGACATTATCAAAATTTTTACGGAATAATACATCATTTACCAACTGGAAAGGTGCAAATTTTAGTCTTAATGCTCTTCTCTTTTTTGGATCGAGATGGTGTGGAGAAGAACCGTGTGTTAGATAAAACTTAATATCATCAAACCAAGAATTAGCAACAACTTGTGTACAGTAGATTTGACTTTCATTATGCTAATTTATAACTGAGACGTCAATTTGACTTTGTTGTTCTTCAACTAAATCAACCACTAGTTTTCATAGGCCTTGACCTATGACAATTTGTGAAGGGGTTATTTCAAGGTCATACTCTTGTAAAAATGTCATCCAGTTTGCCCGTTTTTCACCTAATTCTTTTTGTAATAACAAGTTTCTGACAGCAGGATAAGACACAATGACTTTAGTTCTGGATTTCAGCAAATATGATCAGAAATGTTTCACTTCTTTGAAAACTGCATAAGTCTGTTGATCTACAGCCGAGTAGTTAAGCTCTACTCCTTTGAAGGATGAGCTCATGAAGGCAATGGGGATTTCATTTCTTTCAACTTTATTTTGGGTCAACACAACAGTATAATATCGGTCATAGGTGAAAGTGTAAAGAGTGAAATCTTGTGAGAAATCAGGACTCGTCAAGGAAGGGGCTTCCACTATGGATTTTTTGATGGATTCAAAGGCTTGATTTTTCGGTGGTCCCCAACGATACTGAAAATCCTTTTTAATTAATTTTTGCAATGGCCTTGCCATTTCTAAGAAACTTGGGACAAACCTTCTGACAAAATTAATCTGGCCTAAAAAGGATTGCATAGATTTTTTGGAGGGGGGAGGAAGTTTGGCAATGGCTTGAGTTCTTTCAGGATCGATGATCATCCTGTCACTGGATACTATGAATCCAAGAAGGTTGACTTGTTCCACTGCAAATATTGACTTCTTAGGGTTGAGATATATGTCGTACTTGTGACATCATTCAAGGACAGACCTAAGGTGAGACAAGTGATCTTTATTTTTTTTGGAGAAAACAGTAACTTCATCAAGATAGACCACTATAGATTGATTTAGGAGACCATAAAAAGAAATATCCATTCCCCTCTAGAAAGTGGCCCCGACATTTATAAGCCCAAAAAGAATATTCATGTAGGCGTAGGTGCTGGATGGGGTACAAAAAAGTGGTTTTTAACTGGTCTGGTGGAGACATGAGGACTTGGTTATATCACAAAAAACGGTCTAGCAGTGATAGTCTTTCAAAACCAGATACTTGCTGAAGAATTTATTCCATTGGAGGAACAAGACAATTATCTTTGTTAGATGCTCGGTTCAAGTTACGAAAATCGACACAGAGTCGAATTTCGCCACTTTTCTTCCTTACAGGAACTAGATTATACACCCATTGTGTGTGTCTGACTCGGAAGATTATCTTCACATTCAATAATTTATTTAGTTCTTTCTTGACCGTTGGTTCCAACTTAGGGTGCATCTTTCTCAGCTTCTACTAAAAAGTTTGAGTTTGGGGTTTCATGGGGATGATATGTTGTATTATATTAGGGTCAAAAGTTTTTAAATCATCATATGTCTAAGAGAAGACATCCTTGAATTCTTTAAAAGTTTTATAAAAGTGGACCGTTCTTTCGGAGCATCCCATTCCCAAATTGATATTTTGTGGATTATCTTTAGACCCTAGATTTATCATTTCATGAGTCAAGGAAGAACTGTTCATTTTACAATTTAACGACCCTCTAAATTTGTCATGAAAATCATAAAACTTCTCTATTCTTACCATGGATTTAGGAAAGGAGTTTACCAGATCAGATGTTGATTCGGGAGATCTAGGCTCTGATACTACTGTGAAATTGCGGAGATTTTCATCATAAGTGCCTTCATGGATAATTGCACCTTGGAAGGTGTCCTCCATATGCAAGAAGTTGATGATCTGTTTATCATCATCAAATACTCTCCAATTAGTGATGTTTTCTGGGACCGATGGTCTGAACAATAACTCAATCGAAAATGCATTTGAAGAAAGACCATCTGCGGGAAAAAATTTAGAAACAACGTTAGCCAATAAGTCATCTTTAGAAATGCTTAATCTAGTAATGGAATTGATGTTAAATGATGAACATTTGTGCATTAGATTCCATGCCTCAGTTTGGTAACTTTTCAAGTGTGGTGATAAGCAATGTATGGAATTTCTTACCTGCCTGACCACAATTTCCGAATCATTGAATACCATTAAGTTGTTTACGTCCATATCTACAGCTTTCCTGAGTCCTTGCAAAAGCTCCTCACATTTGGTAGTGTTTTGTGTGCATTCAAACTCTAATCAGCAGGTGATGAAAGTTTTATTACCTATTAGGTCGATGAGTACACATCCTTCACCAGCTCCTTCTTTGGATTTGGATCCATCGAAGTAAAGTGACCATATCTGAGATTCGTCAACAGTGTTTGGCACATTTGATAAAGTTTTTGACTGAGTACATGTCATGAGCTCCAACTGTTGTTCCAGATTGGTGATGGGGGAAGTTTCTTCCATGAAGTTACCAAAGAAGGTGTTCATTCCCTGCATTTCAAGTGAATTAGTGGAAGTAGTAAATGGTTCATTAGCATCATTCAAATCTGTCAAGTTGTGCTTGAGGTAATGTTCATGGTTAATCCAAATTTTGTTTGGCTATCCATTTTCTAGGAGCCATAAATGTGACCAATCTGTTGCAAAGTAACCATGTAATTTCTCAGACCAATCCCTAATCAAAAATAAACCATAGACTTCGGGGATGTCAACAACAATGATGTCAATAATCTGGTGAACTTTAGGATTATAAGATAACCTAACGAGCACATTTTGTAGTTCACCAATTACCTTAACATTTGTCCAATCAAGCTGAATAATTTTAAGACTAGAAGGATGAACTTATCTTTTGGAAAACAGACAAGGGCATCACATTTGATCGTGCACCAGAATCTACCATGCAATTATGTACATTCCTATTGAAAATTTCAAAAGTTAATAGAAAAGGTGGGATGTTTTTGTGAGTATTAATAGTAGAATTCTGCTTATTTTTAGTCGTTGTCCCTGAAACTACTTTATCCACATTTGATACAGTTTTTTCAGTGAGATCCCTTTTATCTGGGGGTTCAAGTGTTGTTTTAGCAGGGACCTTTTCAGTTGTTTTAGAACTAATTTCTGTAATTTTCTTGTTGTTCAGATTGTTGTTTTTACTACTTTTTACGATGTTCTGAAGAATTTTCTACAGAAGAAGCGGGAATTTCAAAAGTCGTAAATAGAAATATTAGCCCTGAGTTTATTTAGGTCTTCAATGAAATCATACTCTAAAACTGGGGCTGCTAAATTCTATTTTATTTCAGATTGTTTCAATTGTCTCGGAGGCACATTAGTACTTATTTCGGAAGAGGGTTTAGTCTGTGTTTTTCTTCTGGTATTGTAAGGATGGACAGTTTCAAAATTGGCTTGAAAAATACTGTCGAAAAAATGTCTAAAGACATTGGGAGATGACTCTGCTTCTTCGGCTACTTCTTCTTCAACTACATCTTCAGAATTCTCAAGGGGAACCAAGTTATCATGTGGTTCAAGAATAGTTTGCAGAGCGTATTGTAAGATTTCAAAATTTAGACCCTCAGGGGTCAAATTCGGTCGGTTGGGGGGAAAAGGTTTTCTGAAAGGAGTTTTATAACTTACTTTTCTCGAGGATTCTTCTTCAACCGATCTCCTCAAGTCTACGACTTGATTCGATAATTTTTGGACCACCTTTTGCAAAATTTCTAAGTCTGAAGTTTCTAATTGGGTTTTGGTTTGGGGAGGCCTAGTAAGAATTTATATTTTCTCCTTAGAAGATGGGGTTATCTCTACCTCATTACTAAGATTATCTTTCAAGCTCAAAATATCTTTTTTTATTTGTCTTTCCTCCTCGAAGGATTCTAGTAATGTAGACTTCTTATACCTTTTAACCCAAATTGCTATACTATTGTGTATAGCTTTAGTGTAATATTCCACGATAAGGCTTTCTGCGGGCATTGAATCAGTGAGGATTCGGTTTTTTAATGTGAGGAACCTTTGGTTAAAATATTTTACTTTCTCCTTAGGGTTCATTTTTAAGCTGGAGAGTTCCATGACTAAGACTTTAGGAGATTTTTCATCTCCTAACTTCTCTAGGAAACAGTTTTTGAATATGTCCCAAGATACAATGGTGTGAGGTTGTTGGGAAAAATACCATATAGAAGAATTTCCCTCAAACATGTAAAGAAAAATTCTACATACTACATCTTCATGTTCTACACTTCGGAGTCTAATGGATAGCATTAATTTCTTTATGTGATCCTCAGTGATTTGCTTTGAATATGGATCGAACTTAGGTAACCATTTCTTTGGGTGTTTTGGTAAAGAGTGTTGGGGTCCAGGTACACCCACATCATCTTGATCGAGCCATGGTATGGCAGTATTGTTTTGGTTTTCCATGGGTGTAGGTTGTCTCGAAGGCTGAGATGGTTCAGATGAAGAACTACCTTCATCACATGACTCTCCTCTTGAAGAGGATGGATATGAATGAGGTGGGGAAGGTGGAATACCAAATCCTCTAGCTCCAAGAATAGGTGTATCAGTAGGATTGATAGTATCGTCTCCTAGAGGGTTTAAAAGTAGACCAGTGCCTTCAAGTTGTTCTCTGATATCAGAGAAATATAAAGGTTGATTCAGTGGCTGAACAGGTTGTCTGATACAGGACAAAGCACTTTGTTTCCTTAAAAGTGATTGACGAACAATTTCTTATACATCAGACCCTTGAGGGTTTGGTGTAATTGGCTCAACAGGAATCTGGGGATTTTCGTTCAAGGTGGTTATTGTTTCAGAAGTAACATTGTTGTCAAAATGACTATGTTTTACTATAGGGGAGCGAGTGTGTGGGGGAGGAGTCTTGCGACTTCCACGTGCCATCAATTGTATTCAGGCCCTCCTTCTAGTGCCAATTGTTGATAAGAGAAATTGATTGTCTGTCAACTGGGAAAATGAGTCTGATCCGAGGTTGTCTAAGTAACCCAAGATGTTTGGTATAACTCGTTCTCATGGGTTTAATGGATCCGTTAGCCAATTTAAAAATCCTAAAAGAAACAAAGAAAGAAATAACTATCTAATTACTAAACACTATATCTATCTATCTATCTATCTATCTATCTATCTATCTATCTATCTATCTATCTATCTATCTATCTATC
>ML777144.1:2055580-2102174 GCA_009831015.1 Picea engelmannii
TATATATATATATATATATAATGTAATTGTTGTAGATATATTTAAGAAAAATATATACAAATATTACTTATGTACATGATTTACAAACTACAAGTTGTAATCAAAAGTTACGAAAATCAATGTGAAAACGATTGCTTCTAGGAAGTAGATAAAGAAATCACATAAAAATATTTTTTGTTTTTCCTTTATAAATCTGAACTAATATGGAATTAAATAAACTAAGAAACTCAAACGTGCAGGTAGTCGAAAGCTAAACTATACGTTCTAGTTTCACTAATATGTAAATGGAAGAAAAATATAAAGGAGCTAACCTATTAGTGAGTTAGTGAGGTGTATCCAAGCATCTGCATGAGTGGAGAACATCCAACTGCCCTGTCCAAAAGAGAAATTTGTGAGGAACCTTGTGATTGTTCTAAATAAATTTAAAACATGTATTAGCAGTTTAGGTTTCAATGACAGAAGAGGGAACACAAACATAAACTTGTGATCTCATAATTTCACATGATTACAGTAAGATAAATCTGAAAGTAATCTATGCATTTCATCATCCAATTAAAACTCAAAGATAAATCCTATCAATTTAATTGAAGATATGATCATGGAATTTATATTTTGAGAAGAAAATTATCAATGGTATTTATAATATAAAATATTGCACATCACAGATCATTTAATCTAAATATATCAGACCTATACATGTGGCAGGATTAACAAAACATAAATGACAACATTATAAACAAAAGGCTAAAGCCAAGATGCATAAATGTTGTTTCATTAAGTTCTGGAATCACTTGTCCATCTCTTGCTCTCAGCTAAGATGATTTCCATTAAAAAATATAGAGTATTTAAAGAGTTCATGTAAGCTAAACATATTATCTTATAAGATAGGATCAGACCTCAAAAGGATCTAAAATTTACAAAGATAGAGGGTCTAAAAACCACTCAATATCACAACATATCTTCAAAATTATGAAAGTTTTGTTTTTGATTTACAAAACAAGCCAAAAGATATGGTTAATTAACTAAGTCCAGCATGCTCCATCTCATGAGATCACCACAAGATACATCCTATCTTGAAAGAAAAACGAAATGAGAAAATTAGATATTTATTTAACTAACATTTTCCAAATTTTATATGAGAATTGACTTCGCTACAGAATCTCACGATTCTGTAGCCAATGTAATTATTAGCAACAGAAATCCAAATCAATCTAGATTAATTAAAAAAAATAACAATAAAAACACAACTAAGATTAAAAAACAATCTTGCCATTCAACTGATAACAAAAAATCGAATTACAATATCTCAAAGTTGATCATAGCCTTGACATTGTCATCATTTTTAATTATGATATTGCTTGTCCTTTTCAAACGTTTTCCTTGTCTTTGTGCATTGATCTTGAGCTCATGGTTTTCATTTTTCAATGAGTCATTTTGAGTCGTAAGAGCCTTGATATTTTATTGAAGGAAGGGGATGTTTGTGTAATACTGACCTATCCAATGTAAACAAACTTCACAATGTACAGCAGGGGAAATTGGTTGAGAAAGCACGCGATTGTGTGTTAAAACACTACCATTGTCCACTGTCAGCCTTTGACCGATTTTGATACCTATAAATTCCTTGTTTTCTTTCAAACATGGTGGGATATTATCCACATAATCTAATGGTTGATCTGGTTTAGAGGAATTTGGATCTTCTTGTGCCACAAACCTCGCGATCTTGGAGTCAAAATCGTCATGGATCTTGATCGAATCGATCGAGCTCACATGAAATTTGGCTTTATTCCACAAACTCCTTGAAATGAGTCAGTCATGCCTCTTATTACGAAACCCTATCTCTTGATTTTTCTTTAACTGTTTGTGCAGATGTTTGTTGTTAGTTTTTGCAGTGGGATTAGGGAAAATGATTTGTTCACACTCGGGATTTTTAATAATCCTAGAACTAGCATCATGTTGTTCACACAAAGCTTGATCGGGTAATGCCCTTTCACAAGGGTTTTCACACAAGAAATTTGGCCTATCACTGGAGGGAATAAGAGGCTTATCTATCATCAGCTTATCCATTACAGGAGTCTCTAGAGGGTTTACTGTAATGAAACCATTACAGGCTACGAAACTGTCCCAATCTTCACCGAGCATTTTCAAATGATGAACTACCAATAATTTAATCAACCCATGGTGAAAAATGCTTGAATCCAAGCTCTGTTTCTTATACCTCTTTGCCATTTTATACAAACTTCCTAATAAGTAAAATGGCATGTTTAATTGGAAACCGATAAAATGCATGAATAGTCTTATGTGGTAAAGGAAAACCAAACCAAAACGGCCTTCACAGGTGACAAATTGTCTTAAAACTGCCAACAAACCATGTCATCTAACCTTGAGTAAGGAGATCGGAATACCTTTGTCACAACATTGAATTTTTTGAGAGGTGATGAACAGACTCCATGGTACCTTGTCCAACTTTGAGTTTTCAAACCATTTTTGACTAGTAAGGGGGAGGCCCGTTGCTTCACTCAGAAATTTTTCAGTGATCTCCAACTAGATATCACCCACCTTGCCTCTACATCCATCAAATGTGAGGGTGAAATCTTTGGCTACTTGTGAGTTATAACCCTGTAATTTTCTGATAAACACATCCCAGCCTAGACTCTTCAGATCCTCACTCGCATCATCATACAATAGCTAATTTTTGGAGCCATTTGGCTCAATTCGGACGACAGGGGCCATAAGGGTTTGAACAGAGAGTCACAATTAAGGCGACCAGAACTTGTTGTGGGCTTAAGAGGTAGCAACAACAAGGGAAAGTCTGAGCCAAAAACAAAGGAGTAAAATTAGTAGTCATCCCAGCGTGACCATAATGTGAGCATAAGGGGTTTCAAGCCATGAAAATTGGGCATTTCAGGTAATGAATTCTTTGAGTACAGAGCGTAACTCAAGACCCTAGCTCGTAATGAGGGATCTGTTGATTCAAAATGACAATTGAAACAAAGTACAGGGTACGTTCTAAGTGTGTTTAATTTTCATCAAATGTAATGGGTGAAGTCGATTTGCAAAGGTTAGGAGAAGATGTGTTTTACAAGCCAAAATTATATCGAAAATTTAAAACCAAAGTCGATTTGCCAAGAATTTTAAATGAAACAAGCCTATAGTCCATTTTTCAATCGATTCTTGGTATACAAAGCATCCAAGATATAACTTTCAATCCAAGAACAACTCAAAATAAGTGTTTCATTGATATATGATAAGCTCAAAGAAAAAAAACATTCCTTAAAAGAGGTTTAAACACATTGACCCTTTTAGGACCAAGCCTTAGATTAAATTTCCATATGATTTAAAGTTTAAATGCTTCATTCATGCTTTCAGTCATGAATGAAGCACAAAAACGCAAGATAAAAATAAGTAGTAACAATCAAAAAAACCCTTTTACAACCAAATAGTCATCTTCAAATAACAATATTTACAGGATCAGGCATAGGCAGCTACATGAATTGTCATTTGTCACTTGAAAAAACAAAAAGTCATGTAGGGCTTCCAACAACCCCACCGTAAGGGATAGGATTGAAGGGGACTGAAGTTCCCCCAGTAGACCCTTGCACAGGAGTGTTTGAGCTCCCTAACCCCAAACCCATGGTCTGTAAGGTGGAGTAGGTAAGGACCGAGTTCGAATCAAATCTCGGCATCCGATATGAAAATGGAGGGCCCATCGCACTCTACGTAAACGAAGCAGTGGTATTCGGTGATGACAGTATCGGACCATTGCCTAAGGTAGAGTAAGTCGAGACCACTGTGGTCTGGACTGGCGAAGGTGGGTTAGGAGGAAACATACCCCTCATGGTAGTAGCTGAAATGGGAGTATGAGAACTCCCAGACGAAGTAGTATCATTTTCTTCCATAGCTTCTTGTAAGACTATCTGATGCTCGTAAGGTGTCACCTTCGAAGGGACAACTTGTACTAATATTGGCGCTGACAAGTCAGTGATCGGAGGTTTGGTTGGCTCAAGAGCTTCTACTCCAAGGTAAAAAAAAATAGGTTCCTTCGGAGTAGAGTAATATCCTCTTGGAGCTAGCTCGGGCATAGTTTTTTGCGGCCGGATCGCTTCGAATGACCCTTGTTGGTCAAGTATTTTTTTTAATGGTGGCGGTGGTGGCTCTAATGCAACGAGCAGTAGGCCCTGGAGCCTTCACGACCGGTGGAACTCTTGATTTTCCACTTTATGAAAATATCAGTGACACAGTAAGGATTTAACTATCGTTTAAAACCAAGCACACACTAGAAAATTCCTATAAGATAAATCAAAACCACTATCTAGTAGGAAGAAAACCACTATCTAGTAGGAAGAATAGTTACGCCAGCCAACACTAGAGAAACTTACTAATGTAAGTGAAAATCAAACACAGAAGCACCCTCCGGGTATACTCTGTAGAGTGTGACCCGACGTCTTCCCTAAGTACCGCGGTATACCCTCGCAGTCACCTGTGTAACTCTCTATAACATAGGCAACTAAGTTGCTAGTTCACAAACAGTCACAAGGCGGGTACAGTCGATAGTCGAGTGGACTGCAAAGAGCAGGATAACAAGCCCGAAACCTATTGAGGGTATCAAAAGCAAGTGGTCTGGAAGACAACAGAGGATCTTGAATGGATTCAAGCTCCACGAAGCTCCGTAGTCAAATGCAGGCGATAGTATTCCCATGACAGATCCTCAATATGTGTCCCCATTATGTTTAGTCTAGCTTTGGAGGGATTATCTTCGTTGACTTTCCTCACGTGACCTCATTTTTATACCCTATGTTAGAAGGGGGTCCTAGATAACTTTCACATCACTAGACTTTAACACTCCCTATCTCTAACTCCAATGTTTTTTTTATGGCCTTGAAGAGTTTCCTCTCCAACCTAATTCAATGCCCCAACCCTAAACTAGTTGGTTGACCCTACAAACATAAAATTCTACTTAATTTTACATTTAGCGTTCATTTTAATGGCTTGATTAACTCAAATTATATGGTGGTGAAACTAGTGATGTTATGAGAGACGAAAAGAGGATAAAAAGATGAAACTTTGAAAGAAAAAATACTTCTAGTCAAAAGTAAAGATTTACAACTAACTCTTTGTAACTTACTTTTATTTAACTAACGTTTTCCAATATCTTTAAAAAGAAGACCTAAAATGAAATTTTTCTTGACTACAAGCTACTTAAGCTTCAAGAAATTAGTAAAGAACTTAAAATCATACTCTTTTTCATTTTTAGTAAAATAACTAACTCCAACTACTTTACCAAACTGAAAATAAAAAAATATATATTTTTAAATGCTTCAAACGAAAAAACTAAAATAATTTGTTTTTCTCTTTTCTCAAAGCAAATGAAAGGGGTAAAGAGAACAAAAAGACTGACACAGATCTTTGACCTACTGTGGATCGTAGGGAATCACTAAAGAAACCAAACATGCAGATCAATAATTCAAAGACTTGCTTGAAACCCTTTTAGAAGTAAACACAAGAAACTTCTGAATTCTAACACAAGTTATGGTTGTAAAAACAAAGACTTTGAACTCTATCAAGAAACCATGAGAAGTATAAACCTCAATCAGGAAAGAGGTTGGTTGCCTCTTTTTTTTTTTCTTGAACCAGATACGTTATTGTTGCTTCAGCAGCCTGTGTATGTACGCGAGTTATTTACTGAGGAGGACATGTATGTACGCGGGCTGACCCAAATAAAGGCGTGTACAACTCTTTACTTCCTTAAAAAAAGAAACAAAACAAATACTATTATAGAGCAGGGAGAAATAGTATGGCACCTGAAGGTGACCAGAATCCCTTAAAAGACTCATAAGACTCAATAGAAACTTGAAAGGCAAAAAAACCAATCAGACAACCCAAAATCCCCTAAAACCATTGAGGCTTCCCCAGTATGGTCGCCAATTCTGCTAGCGGGAAAAAAAACCCTATGACTACACTAGGGTTCAGAATGTAGGAAGATCAATTAACCGTCTAAAATTCAAGTACTTCTCTAAACCACCCAAAACATACTGAAACTTATACAAGAAAAGAAAATATGAGGGAGATCGGGTAACTATACCTCTACTCTGTGTCTGGTGATGATCCCCTCTCGCTTGAAAGCTTCGCTGACTACACGCCTCCTCCTAGGGCTGACCTACATTCAAAGGTTGAAAAACAGAAAACTAAAAGCATGTTATTTCATATACAAATTAGGGTTAGATGTTAGAATGTCAAAACATAAGCCAATAAAATCATTCAATACACCATGATTTGGGACAAGAAAAGTAATTCTTTTATTAATAACTCAATGATTATACCTTTACAATCAAACCCATCTACTACTCCACAAATGTGGTCTAGGCTCCTCTTCACCAAGCTCCAAGTGCACCTTTGTATGGCTTCTCCTCTCGACCTTCTGATCTCTTCTTGGGAAGTGAATGGGTTCTGATGGAGGAAGAAGGGATAATGGGGAAATGCTAAGGCAATTCTCACAAAAGGGTTTCAATAACTTGGGCAAGGAGGGGATGTGAAACGAAAGAGTTTCAATGTTCTTATGTCTATATGTAAAATGAGACCCCAAAACCTCCTTTTATATGAAAAAAATATGGTTATTCAATTGGGTGACGGGCTATAGATGGTGGATTAGTTGGGAAACTACCCAATAGCCCATAATCTCAATGAATTCCTTGCAACTTTTTATTTTTTGAAAATTTTGCAAGTATAGACGGGTTGTAATGGTGCAACGTGCATACGTACGCAAGTTGTAGTGGTGAAACAATCATATGTATGTGGCAAGTAGTGTCATAGGGCGCGTACATCTTCAAAAAATTGGTTTTTAAGAAGAGAAAATCTGCAATGCTTTGGAAAAAAATGCAAGTAAGAGGGCCAAAGCCCAGGTATGCATGTGTAGAGAAATTTAGGGTTATAACAGTCTCTCCTAGAGTTTGGAGAAAGTGGTGGACCTGTAGATGACCAGCTTCCATATGTGTATATGTTTTGTATTAATGCCATCCCTGATCATCTGTTGAACATTTCCCTATTCTCGATTACTGGTACTACATCAGAAACATATTCTGCAACAAAGAAGAGGCACCTAGGGGTTCACACAGTGGATTCTCAACTGATTGTGGGTGAACTCTACAAATTGGGATTGGATAATATATTGTGGCACTATGTGTTAGATAATGAAAGGCCTGATATTCTATGGGAATGTCACGGTGGAGTTGCGGGAGGACATGTTGGTGGAAAGGAAACCACTAGAAAGATCTTATAGACAGAATTATGGTGGCCTACAGTGTTTAAAGATGCTAAGGAATATGATTTGGCCTGTGATGTATGTCATAGAGTGGGAAAACCATCACGTCGTCATGAGTTTCCTCTACACCATGTTCGCACACTACAAGATTTTGAAAAAATGGGTTGTTTATTTCACATGTCTGATAAATCCTTCAGCTAAGCATAGAAAGGTCATATACATAATTACCCTAAATGACTACCTCACTCACTGGGCTGAATCATAGGTTGTTTGGGAATGCTCTATGACCACCGCTGCATGGTTTCTTTTTTAGAATGTTAATACCAAGTTTGGTTGTCTTCGGAGCTTGACCGGTGACCAAGGATCCCACATTCTTAGTGAAACTATAGCGACCCTTACAAAAGAATTTTTTATTCAACATCATAAGAGCAGTCTCTACCATCTAGAGGCTAACAGAATAGTGGAAGCATTTAATAAAATCTTGGAGATGGGTTTGACTAAGGTTTTTTGCACAAATCAGGATGACTGGGATGAGCGGGTTATAGTTTTGTTATGGCCATATAAGACTACCACAAAACACTTAAATGGGTATACCCCATTTCAACTAGTATATGGTCAATAAGTAGTTGTGCTAGCTGAGTTTCTCACCCCAATTCTAGTCATTGCGCAATCTACCAAGATGACTGAGGATGAATCCATTGTTGTGCGGGTGGAGAAACTATTGGAACTTGGGGAAGCTAGGTTCTTATTATATTTTCATCATACTACGGAAAAATCCCATCAAAAGGCCTGACATGATCGACATATAAAACATAAATCATTTGAGCAAGGTGACTCTATGCTCTTATATGACAACAAGTATCATAAACATCCGGGAAAGCTCCAAATGCATTAGCTTGGTCCTTTTATAGTTTCGGAAACACGTGAATATGGAGCTATCAAATTGGTGCAACTCGATGGAATTCTTTGACCTAGCTAGGAGAATGGAACATGCCTAAATCCCTACCTGGTTGCTACATAATTACAGTTTCATTACACTCTTGGTTCCAGGATTGTGTTAGTAAGTAGGATTCATTTCTATATATGTTTTATTTTCTTTCAATAAATGGTGATGTGTTCTATGTTTACATGTCTTAGTACTTCGTTGTCTTATCCAAGTCATATATCCCAGATATTCACTTTTTGGTTGGGGAGGTCATAGTCACATCCTCTCATACTTAATGTTGTTGAAATTTGAATGTTTTGCCCTTGTGTCATCACGTGGGTCATTAATACCTTTTTACCCATCATTATGTCTCTGCTTGTCATAGTCACTTAAATATTAACAATTGTTCGTCCTTTTTTTGGTTCACCGCTCGCCTGTTCATTTACTTTCCTGACTTGATTTACTATCATGCTACCAACTTTATTCTTATGCGACATTTTGCCCAAATCACGTTGTGTGTTTTTTCACATTCAAGGGATTGAGTCAGCGTTAATTCCCACTCTTTTAACCTTATAATATTTAATGCATGGTCATCATGTCACCCTCCACATTTTTCTTATAATAACATCTTTGGCCTTTGAATCGATATTCTTGTAGTTTCATCACACTAACTGTATACTCAATTCTGGCGTCCAGTGACCTCTCTGTGAATTTGTTTCCATGGCCCCATCCCCCTATTGACTTTTTCTACTTATGAAATTATGCTAGTATGGTTTGCACCTTTGGTCAAGGATCTGTCCCCAAAGCCCCTGCTCCACTTATAGTTGTTGTTATAGCCGAATTCATCAACCCCCCAGTCAAAGTTTTAAATGATCTCCATGGAAATGTGGAACACACATGACAAGTGGGCACAGACTTAAATGACGATTCCTAGTACCCATCCATGTCAATTCATGCATTCCAATATTGCACCACCTTACCGGATAGTTTTTTCCAGTGGAATGGAAGTGGTTGTTCCTACCCCTACGCAACAACATGCTCATGAATCTTTGGGACTTACCAGTGTTCAAAACCACCAGTGAATTCACCAAATGCACTATATTCCTAATCAGCTAAGTCCAAAAAGGCACCTTTTGTCTGGATAAGGGATACCCCATACATGTGGAAGACATCCACCATCTGACAGGATTGTCCATGACACGTCAAAATGTATCAAACAGATTCCAAGGGTCCAAGAAGCATGGCAGGAAAAAGAGTACACTTAGCCTCTATGAGCTCTATGGCACTCATCAGGGAGGTTGTAGCACTTTGATAGAGTCTATTAATGATTCAAAGGTTCATTTTTATTGCTACCTCATTGTTGGAAAGGTAATAAAAATTTTACGTAGAACAAGTGTACGTTGGATGCCATAGTGGTGGTCGAATTCCAAGAATGACACACCAATGAACTGGTGCTAGTATCTGCTATGATAGATGTTGCAGGCATGTGAAGACGTCCATGATCGGACCACTTATTTCATTTATGGTGATCTTCTTCTCTCTTTTTTGATGTGGAAATGGTAGCCTCGTCATGGTTGAAGACTTGCTCATGGTTCATATCCTCGCATTGCTAAGTTATTCTATTCTTGGAATGCTCGAAATTTGGTCATCAATGTTGTCGAGCACAATGTTGTCTTTTCACAATGGAAAAATGAGATGGTCACCACTACTCAGAGGCTCATTATTCCACAAGCGATCCTCAACAAACATACTCACCACATCTGGTTCAGTATGAGTCGCAACCACAGTTTTGTGTGGTCGTTGGATGTTGCACCACTGTTGTTTCATATGACTCTTATTTAATTTTACTTGGATGTAGTGGAATTTTATAAGGAGCTTAGAGTATGGCTAGTGTACCTATGCAAAGAGACATCGATGGGTGTTTCCTACACCCTGTCGATCATTTCACAAAGGTCTTCCCTAGGAAAAACATTAGGTGCAGGCCTTAGTGAAAGAAATAGAACCTGCATGCCAACCACCTCAAAGGAAGAGGTTGAGGAAGAAGAAGGGGGCACATCACTGAGAATCGTTGTTCATAGACCATTTTCATCCTTTCTTGATGACACCCAGATCTCAAGAAAGAATTTTCGAGAGGTATTGACTCTTATCTTTCCCCAAAAGAATTTACATACCAAGTCCCCCTCCCAACCCACTTTTGACTCTCTCATTACTAATTCCATACCATGTTCCTCCATTCCACCACAAGTTCACACCACTCCACCACGGTCGCACACTAAAAATCCCACTTCTTTCACTTCACCATCCACACCTGTTGTCATGCATATTATTGACAACCCTCCAATCCAACCCCAATATACTACTGTCATCGAAGAGGCCACCACCTTATAGAAGGGTGGTACCACCAATGGTTTCACCATGAATCCATCCTCCCTATTCCATGCCCAGGATGATACTATATTTCTTGACTCTTCTTTCAATCCCACCACCACTATAGGTACCCCATCTCCATCCCCACCCACTTCTCCTCATATCCTAAAGGTCCACGTCCCTCTACACACAACTCTAGGAACCATCTCCCATCTATAGATAGATGCAGGACCTAAGACCCATGTTCCAATGGATGAGGTCCCTCTGAAACACCAGGATCAACCAGAGCATGCCCAAGATGACACACAATCGGTGCACAACATGACCTTCATCAAATATTAAGCGGCACCAATGTTGCAGGACCCAAAATAGTGTCGGCCATCTTGAAGATATTCTTGGAACAAACCATAGTGCTTGTCCCACTTCCAATGGAAGTACAAGACTGAGTTGTGCACAGCTTTATAGCCCACTCACCTACCTTGGAGGGTGTTGGTACCCCAATCTTTTCAAAGGGATCTATTGCAAGTGGTCAGCTTCTTGCTTCACTATTTTCATTTGATATTTATTCAACCAATCGAGAACTTTCCACCCTCCCTGCACCCCATATTTTGCATCCAATCAGGGCTTCCACCAATCATATAGAGTAGAGAATCACCATAGTTGAGTGTATTAATAAATATATCACACAACAAATAGAACATTTGCAATAGGTTGTTCAGACCACTACTGCACCTTTGGCAATTGAGCAGAGCTTGTAGGTATAAATTGATTCTATTGTCGATGTTGTGTCTGAAAAAATTATATAGGTATGGCCTACTCTTCGATAGATGGAACCTGATATCCTAGAGTATGTTGGCAGAGTTTCACCAATGGATAGGGTCGGACTTCTCCCAGATGCATGGATGCAACTGGATGAAAAAATGGAAGATCTCCAGCACCAGTTGGATTCCATCCAGCTTAAGGAAACGGAGCAACCTGAAGACCCCCTCCAAAATCTTGAACATGTAGACAAAGAGGGCACACATGTTAATTCCTCTCTTCATTCTAGGACCAAGGAGTGTCCTCTACTTTTTGACATGGTCACAGACTGGGTTGGCTTGTTCGACCAACGCAGTAATCATGTCGAAGAGCTATGCACACAACTGTAATACCCCGGTTCTGAGCCCCATATTAAATAATGTATTTTCTGAATTTATGAAAGGCTAGAGTGCCCAAACAATTAAAAGAGGCTAGTGTTCCTAGGAAATGTAATGTTTTGATCATTATTAAAAATAAATACATTACTAGCTGCTAGACGAACACGGACAAGATTTATAGGGGCATATGATTCCACAAGAGAGGGGGATTGAGGGGTTAAGTATTTATTTTATATTTTATTTACCCATTTTTTTTTTAATGGAGAATATGAGTTACATGAGCTTCTTGGGGGAAGGCCATGTGGTTCTTTAATTCCAATAATTATATAAACCCATCTTTGGTACTTTTGGGGGGTTCACTAACTCACTCATTGTTCATTGTTCATTGATCACGATGTTCATTATGTTTCCTCTCCATTCATTCTTTCACCCACTCTTCATTCCTCATTCATTTTGATCTTGTCTTGGGAAAGAAAAATGAACTGTGGAAAGGAGTCGTGGTTTGCTTGGCAGTAATGATTACTAGTGTATTCCAACCATGAATTAATGCCTACATGTCTGAGATGCATTGGCATGTGTTAATTTTTTCCCATAGATGTGAATCCTAAGAGTCCCAACATGGATATTCTTGACCAGATGCATTGAAGCCCTGGAAGGAGGTGGACATCCTGAGGGACTGCGTGGAAAATAAGGGGGTCCATTCTCTTGGGTTGTGCACGTTGGGTAGAAGAGAGATGGTGTACCTTGTATTGTTGTGTGTGTTGAGAAGCCTATGAGATCTTGAGTGCTGACTGGTTTGGGAAGACGAGTGACAATCTAAAACCATCCTTTTGGATTCATATCCCTTGCTCGGGGGTGACATTATTGTTGAGACTTGGAACAACATTGTCTATGATTGGGTGGAACTTCCTTGGTCTGGATCCAGTTGGTGATTCATTTCATTAAAGATGATTTTTCTATGTCATGTGTTTCTCTGCTTATACATTATTTTCGTTGTGTATTGATTAATATCTCTTAGATGTGCCTTTTGATGTGCCAGATTGTTGGTTATTACTATGCATGGCATGTTTAAACATTCTTTATATTGTAGCATGAATCTTGATTTCTGCATGTCAATATTTCATGCATATTTATTAATTAAAAAATTATCAAAATTTGAAATTAGTTCAGAAGCAATCTTGAAGTAGCACGCCCAGCTTGTGGGTGGTTGGGTATGTTACAGATTGGTATCAGATCTTCTATTTGAAACATTGTATTGGTATGGGACGAAACTATTGGACAGGGTATTGTCCTTAAGAATGAATATGTCCTCGAGATCTTAAATCTCAAGAGTGATAGTGTTGCAGAGATCATGCAGAAGCCTGAGTGTCATGCAGCCATATATCCTTTATAAAGGATCGTGGAATCGAGACTATTCCCTTTTTAATTTTGGGAGTGATCACAGTCATTAAATCAGGGATCTATGGATCGCTAGTGTTACAAAAACAGGATCACAGAGAAATAAACTAAAAAAAATGTGGAAATAAAACACATAATATACACAATACAATAGATAAACAGATATATTTGGTTCACCCATTGTGGGATATGTCCACTAGAGAAATTTCCAGGTCCTTCCTTTTTATTATACACCAAAATGAAGGGATACAACCTACAACACACTCATTGTAACTTCCTCTTATTTCTCTCACTGTCTCATCTCTCACAATACATTATTTTCAATATGCAATACAATTCCCTCATAAGAGAGGGTTTCCTTATAGGGAAAAAAAACCCTAAAATCACTTCTACCATCATATCTGCGACGTTATAATGAATGGTCCATATTGACTACGAAATTACAATATTTTACAAGGAAAATTTTCCCAATTTCTTTTCAGGGGTGTTGGCCCCGAATCCCCCACCGAGGGGGCTACAAAAATTGTCGTCACCCCCCTGGTGACAATTTGGGGGGGGGAATCCCCCCCAAACTCCCTCGTTAGGTAATGGGGTCCAAGCAAAGTTGAAACAAACATCTGAATCAGGAAGATAATCAGACTCTAAAACCAACAATCTCCCACTTAAACTGATCACAACAACTCCACTGTTGTTGTACTTGTTGGACTATACTCCACCTTGGACATGGAAAATTTCTCATCTTCACCTTCATGCTTGAAGACCAATTGAAACTGAGTAGGAACTCTATTTCTCCTTCATTACTCCCTTTGTTAACATGTCTTTAGGTGTTGGCACAGGGGAAAACCTAGGGTTCAAACCTACAATAGTGTACCAACAAAGCCCTAACTACCAACTCTTTCGGCAACACCTGCGAAGCAAATGAAGTCTCACCTGAGGTAGAGGTAGGGGTGATTGCAAGAATCAGGTGTCTACAACCTTAGCTGGGATCCATATCTGTGATTACACACTTAAAAAAGCACTTAGCATCAATAGTTCACCTAGAATTAACCGGTATCTCACTCCACAGATAACACAAAGCATTGCAGTATATACTTAGATCTAAGATGATTCAGCACTTAGAAACACACAACAGACCGGATCTGGTAGACCAAGCACTTAGCAACTTCATACACATCAGATCTATCATCTATACACATCTAATCAACACAAAGCATAAGTAAATCTATCTAAACATGTCATAGCACTCAGCAAGAGAGGGAAAACACATGTAAGTAACAGCACAAAGCATGACACACAGATTTACATGGTTCACCCCCACCTTGGAGCTACGTCCACCAACTCTTCTTCTCTATTATTGCTGGCCAATCGGTTACAAGCACAGAGCCTCAAAACCTACTCTGCGCAGGACAGGAGATCTGCGCAACTCGCTAGATCCTCCTTCCCTGAGAAGCTCTAAGCATAAAACCTTATTACAATCCATGCACTCAGCACTTACAATACTTGCACTCAGCTCTGCAAGTATATCACACATATCAGCTCTTAGCACTAAGCCACTTCTCAAGTGTCCTAAAAAAGGTCCCTTCTTACATAGCCTAGAATTCTACTTATACATTACAAAAAGGGGCCTAAACATGGGTAAACCCATGGGCCGACATCCTGGTCTCGTTACATTATCCCCAGAAACCCAAAAAGGACCCAAAAAAGGGGGTCTAGCTTCCAGGATCTCTGCTTCGCCTTGCGCTCCATCTTTGGCAGGCTATCAAAGTCCAAAAAATGGTCAAATATGACCAAGTGTTCCTCAAAACTTGGTCAAGGGCCAATGGGCCCCCAACACTTACATGTGACTCATCTCAAGTCATTCAGGTCTAGGTAACTTTGCCTCAAAGGTATCGATCTTGGCTCGAGCTGCTTCGACTTGTCTCTGTGCTACTGCTTCTTTCTCAATGAATTCCTGAATAATTGCTTCGTTGATAGGTCCTTCCAGTTGTTGCTCGATTGTAACAACTACTTGTTCTAGTACTGTTCCTTGGCCTTCAATTTCTTCAAATAGTAGATAGGTCGCCTCCTGGCTCAGCTGGAGTTTATGGGTGACTTCCATCACTCTGTTCTGTATGGTAAGAATGAGTTGTTGGGCAGTGCGTTGTTCCTGGGATCTCTTCATCCTATTGATGGGTGACAGGAGCTTGAGTTGCGCCTATACTGTATCTGCATGATGCTTTTCTTTCTGGAGTTGGGACTCCAATTTATTCAACTCTGGATCTTTGAATAGTTTTTCATATATCTGCGTGCTTCTGCTACTTAATTGTTTGCATTCTGCAGCAAGTGTTTTTCCTTGAAGTATACCTAGACGATTGGACTGTATACAACTTACTTAAAGAGCACATTGGGATATTACGATTGATGTTGGATTGTTGTAGACAGCTACATACTTCCCTTAATATGAGAAACTGTATTTTTTGTGTCCCATTTGGGAATATTCTAGGTCATATTGTTTGTAGGGAAGGAGTGATGGTAGATCCTATGAAAAATGCATTTATTCTTTATATGCCTCCCACTACATCTGTCAAGAAGTTGTGAAAAACCTTGAGACATATTGGATATTATCATCAATTTATCAGGGGTTACGCAACCATAACAACACCTTTAGAACAACTTCTCAAGAAATCCGAAGGGTTTCAGTGGAATCAGGAATGCAATATGATGTTTATTCTCCTCAAAGAAAATATGAGTATTGCACCTATTCTGACTTATCCTAACTAGAAAATTGAATTTCATATACATATTGATGCCTCTACAGTTGCGCTCAACACTATTATTGCATAACCAGGGGAAGAAAACTTGGACCATCCTATATACTTCACCAGTCGCAAACTTTCCTAAGATGAATGCAACTACACCACAATCGAAAGGGAGGGTTTGGATATGGTGTATGCTTTACAAAGGTTTAGGAATTATTTTCTTGGAAGTCATTTTAATTTTTTTACTAACCATTCTTCTTTGAAGTATTTGGTGAAAAAACATGTGTTAGAAGGTTGCATTTGCAGGTGGTTTCTATTTTTTCAGGAGTTCTCATTTGAGTTTGTTGTTAAGCCCGACAAGTTAAATGTTGGGCAAGATCACTTGTCTCTGCTAGTGGCAAAACCCCCCCTATGAATATACCAGGGTTCAAAATGTAGGCAGATCAATTAACCATCTAAAATTCAACTACTTCTCTAAACTACCCCAAACATACCGAAACTTATAAAAGAAAATAAAAGATGAGGGAGATCAGGTAACTATACCTCTACTCCGCATCCAGTGATGATCCCCTCGTGCTTGAAATATTTGATGACTGCACGCCTCCTCCCAAGGATGACCTTCATTCAAAGGTTGACAAAAAAAAAACTACAATAATGTTATTTCATATACAAATTAGGGTTAGATATTAGAATGTCAAAACATAAACCAATAAAATCATTTAGTACAACATGATTTGGGACAAGAAAAGTAATTCTTTTATTAATAACTCAATGATTATACATTTACAATCAAAATCGGCTACTACTCCACGAACCTGGTCTGGGCTCCTCTTCACCAAGCTCCAATTGCACCTTTGTATGGATTCTCCTCTCAACCTTCTAATATATTCTTTGGAAGTGAATGGGTTCTGATGGAGGAAGAAGGGCTAATGGGGAAATGTTGAGGCAATTCTCACAAAAGAGATGCAATAACTTGGTCTAGGAGGGGATGTGAAACAGGGAAAGTTTCATTTTTCCTATGTCTAGATGTAAAATGAGACCCCAACACCTCCTTTTATATGATAAAAGGATGGTTATTTGGTTGGTTGATGGGCTATAGGCGGTGGATTAGTTGGGAAACTACCCAATAACCCGTAATCTCAACGAATTCCTTGCAAATTTTTAGTTTTTGCAATTTTTGCAAGTATGCATGGGTTGTAATGGTGAAGCATGCATAAGTACACAAACTATAGTGGTGAAAAAAGAGTATGTACAAGGTCATTAGTGGTGCAGGTCATGTACATCTTCAAAAAATTGTTTTTTAAGAAGAGCAACTCATCAGTGCATTGGAAAAAAAAAGCAAGTAAGAGGGCCAAAGGCCAGGTATGCATGTGTAGAGAAATTTAGGGTTATAATAGATTCCCCTTAATATGTGAGGTTATAAGATAATATGATGGCCTAAATACATTAAAAAATCTTCACCAAATGTACGAAATGAGTGAGCCCGGGACTAGAGTTCGGGAGGTGCCATCTGAAAAATAACAATTGTCTCTCCGAGGAGGGAATACCCATGCTCAGGATGAAATAAATCATGGTTTCCAATCAAATAAACTATGGATCCATGTCATGTAACTATATAAATTATATCCACGAGAAGTACACAATGGATATACACCTCAAAATCAAATATATACAAGTATAGTATCCATCTTCAAGAAGCCAATAATGCTCGATGGCTGGAGATGAGGTCTTCATAGCTCAAACAAAAACATCAATATCTTCAAAACTCGGGTAGGAGTACAATGTGAGTGTATGAATTCACTACCCATAGGTCTTCGATGGCTCTTCGAGAAAATACAAGAGGATCTCGATGATTAGGTAGAGAAATTCATTGATTTTGAATCAAGACTTTACTGGACTTTTGAGATGGCCAACCCATGAGGTCAAGAGACAAACTGCAGAAAGGCTAACTCAAGTTGGGTGAAACTTCCCTTGGAAAAAATCATGAAAGATGATCAGACTCAGGTATCATGACATTGACATAATTTCATGATGCATGAGGCAACGCAAACTCTCCATGTGTTTGGAAGAGTAACCAAATGGAGGAGGACACAACTCTATGTAGTGAGAAAAAATTCCTAAGGTCATATTATATCCCAATGCTTGACGAACAAATGGAAGGATGTGCAAGGGAGACTCATTGTGCTACCAAAAAAGAATACATATTTCTCGTCCCCTCTTTTTGGGTTTTTTTTTTTTTTTTNAGCTTGAAAAAGAATAAAAAAATTCTATGTTACAAAGGAGGAAATGAGTGTCGCAAGAATACTAGCTCCAGGAATAATGAACACACTAATTCTCAGAGCAAGGAGATAGGTGCAGGGAAAGGAAAATCAGGGAAAATTCCTCCATCGCTCAAGGTGTCAGGTCGCAAAGACAAAGTGCTACAAGGCTTGCGTATAAGGCATGCTTCAAAAGTTCAATTGAGATCAACATGGATCTAGCATTAGGCCAAATAAGTAGAGATGAAAATTTGATTATCAAGACACAATGAAACCCCCTTTAATGTATTTTTAACGAGCCCAGAGAAGGTAAGCTCGGTAGTTTTTTCACGTTTAGAGAGTCTAAAAAAATGTAAAATAAGACTCCAAGGAGTATCTTTTTCAGATATATTCTAGTCAGTTCGAAAAAGGGGTAAACTTGCACTGAAAAGACATCTATTCAAAACAAATTTAATGAGTGTGACAAAGACAAGATCACTCAGAAATATTTTGAATTTTAAGGAGTTTGAAAAGAGATTAACTATGGACTCATAGCCTTTTTCTGAATTTAGTCCCCTTAGCTCGAAAAAGTATAAAAGTTACTGAGGAGAACTCTCTCGGCGAGATGAATCTCTTTAGGCGTACCTTTTTCCTCCATAATCCACAGGCCGTAAAAAGCGGTAAACTCATGCCAGTAGATGTTCTTTTGTACTAATTTAACAAGTGTGAAGGAACAATGTCACTCAGTGATCTTTTCAATTTTAGGGAGTTTGAAAAGAGCTTAACTATGGACTCACAGCCTTTTTCGTAAGTAATCTCCAAGGCCTGAAAAAGGTGATAAAATAAAACTAAGGAGAATGTTCCTTTTTCGTAATTTTAGTCCCTCAGGCCCGAAAAAGGGTTAAACTTATACCTGAGAATACTCTTCTAGCAAACCGAAGTTCCTAGAGTATACCTTTGTTCATACAATTGACCATCCAGACCGAAAAAGGGGTAAACTACCATCATACAGATGTGCCTTCAAGTTTGAGTTTGGCGAGCATGAAGGGAAACAAGATCGCTCAAAAATATTTTCATGTTTAGAGAGACTGAAAAGGGCTTAAAGAATACTCTAGAAGGTCACTTTTCTCAGTTAATCTAGATAAGATCGAAAATCATAAATATAGTCTCGACAGATGTTGCTTTTAGATTTGAAGGTGATCTTGAAAGACAACAAATCTTGCTCATTTTGGGAGTCTCGAAGGTGAGGTCAAGAGTGATGGTGCATCAAACGAATGATTCTCACTCTCATAATCATGACAGGACTAACATGGACTCCCAAGCCTAAATTCATTATAGATAGCATGGATGCCAAAATGCAACAAGGATCTGTCTAGGGAATCCATGTAAAGGTAGGCTCTACCACCTAATCATGACACTTCTAAAGAAGCAATGATGGTTCCATTTCGCACGTCGGTGGGATCGATCCTATGGAAAAGTGGAAAAGACAACAAGATGCAAAAAGTGGAGGTGAAATCCTAACTTATATGAAAACGTTGGAAAAAACGACTTTTATCAAACTATTTTTAAAGTGACCCACCTCCCCAAAAGTTACCAAACCAAAAGGAAAAGTGTATCATAACATCCAATAAGAAAATCAAGAATGGAATTAAATGGTTTCCAAGCCAGAAAAAACGATAAAGGGGGTCAAAAAGGTGGCAAAAAGGGCCAAACAATTCTATAAATAGAAGCTGACAGCTCATTTTCACCATTGCAATTTGAAAATTAACCAAAATGTAAAAAAGACCCCTTTGCTAAAGAAGTTGATTCTGGGAGCTTCAAAGGATGAAACGATCTTCCGCTTAGACCAAGTATGTACAAATGTATCCCTCCTGCATTTCCATTCTTCCTTTCTACATTTGTTTTTATTTTTTAGGGGGCATGCTCTCCCAAAAAGAGAGGTCATGCATGTACGCAGGTTGTCCAAGGACAACCCATGTATGTACAAGGCAGAAAAAAGTTTGCTAGCATACATACATGAATGTGGCCAAAACAACTCACGTACACCCTCAAAAGGCTTGAAAAAAATAAGAATGAAAGAGCTAAATTCCTTTTGATCGGCCATGGAACAAGATGTATGTCCATTAGAGGGAGAGGTAACATGAGGACATCGATATACTGGTCGATGAGGACCCTACTGCCATTTCCAAATTGAAACAATGTGGGCTATGGAAGTTCTTTCTGTGTTCATTTATGAGGGCACAACCAAAGCTATTGAATACCCTGGTTGACTATTGGCATCTGGATGTAGAGGCATTCACGATAGAGGGGCATTAGTTGACTCCAACGACTGAGGATATATACTTCTTGACTAGCCTCTTGAGGAGAGGGTAACCAGTCAATCTACACACCTTTCCCTCCGGTACTTTCAACATTGAGGATTGTATCAGGATGTATTGTGAGTTCGGCACTGCAAAGATAGGTTCTGAAGTGCCCATTCACAAGATCACCAATTTGAAACTGAGGGTGATCTTATTACTTATTGGGCAGATTACTGTATCCGCGGTCCTTCACCAGGTTTCTCGAGCACACATGCATTGTGAAATTTAGTGCCAGGAGGTACATATATATGACTGGAGTATGGCCATGCTCAGATGAATGAAGAGGCAATTGACAGAGTGTCGAGAGAGTAGCAACAAGAAATTTGGGTTTGGAACTATCCTATGCTCATTCTTCTTCAAGAGGGTGCCCAATCTGAGTCCCAGGGAGACTGTATGGGTGCATGTGGCCTCCTTCCCAACAGTATGTATATGGGTAGCACTGATTCCATGACAGGGGGGAGGGAGGACCATAGAGGCCTTCGATGACAAATTCTTCGACTGGTCGACACGACAAATTCAAACCATAGAGGACTACCCTTATGTTGGAATCAACTTTTCTAGGGATCCGGACATGCTCGTATATCCCAGAGAGGAGTGAGGAGATCTAGATACATGTTTTTTAAAGTTATTTAATTTTTAATTGTTTTTATATATATCATTTTTATATGCATCAGAGTACTAAATTTTGTATCTGTTATGTACAGACGTGGGACTAGTGTGCCCGACAGACTTCACGAAGACTCAACAACATCCTCAACCAGAGGTGGGACCAGTAGAAGCTAGTGGACCAACATCCACATGGGGACCTCCAACTGGAGAGGCTGAGAGAGTTTTGAGGTGGGTGGATCAAAACCTCACCGAGCTCACTCGTATAGTTCCTGTGGCTGAGATCAAGGATCTCCCGCCTTCCATGCAACCTCATGTAGTAGGGGTACCATGGGCTTGGGTCCATATTTTTCAGCGTTTGGCCAATGTCTCCCTTAAATACAGTAGGGCCAAAAGGCCTTGAGATTAGATAGGCCAGAATATTATATGCCAAGGGCACCATTTGTATATTTTTGAGGGCATAAGCCCCGTGATGTATACTGAACCTTATTTTTTGAGGCATTCACGCCCACCTATGTACTCCTGACATTTTGAGATATATATGTGTGTGTGTGTGTGTGTGTGTGTGTGTGTGTGTGTGTTCATCTTTTTATATGTGTGAAGAATGCCAATCTAATACTTGATTAGCTAGAGTATCATTCATTTGATTTAATCTCCTAGGAACATGGATATATGTAATTTAATCAAAGTAACGTTCTAAGAGAAGTGCCCTAAGGAAACATCATTGTAAAGTAGGATCATAAACGTGGTAAACTCCATTTAACTGGGACACAACCAGTTGAGCATCTAAGTAGACCCGGAGGTGAGAAATGTCATGCAACAAAGCATCATGAATCAAATCTATCACTGCACTATAATCAATGACATTGTTTGTGAGATCACCTAGACAGATACATCTGGAAGATAGCAATTGGCCTTCAGGTGTGAAAATCACAAAAGTTGTGGAAGCAAGCCTCTGATTGTGTTGGCTAGTGTCGTCTGTGAACCCAAAGAACACCTCTGATTCACTTGACATATGCCATAGTGAAAAATATGATATAAATAATGACACGTCCATAAAACAAAAAAGACAAAAAAAAAATTGTATAAAAACTATACATATGTACAAGAAGTCACCCAGGCGACCAACCTAAGAGTAATACTTCTTGAGGTAGAGCCCATTTCTAGGATCCACCAAGGAATTTCCCTCAAATTCAACCAGACGGTAAGTTACCTTATTTAAGACCTCTTTCACGATGAAAGTTCTGAATCACATGGGCTTGAAATTGTCTGCCCCCAGGGGATCCTTGTCTTGATCATAGACCATGACAAGATCTCCTTCGGATAAAATCCAAGGATGAATGGACCGATCATATTGAAACTTGACTCATTTATTATGAGCCTCATTGGTTGAGGCTGCATCATGGCATTTCTCATCGAGCTACTCGAGATATAATAGGCATTCCTAAAGTGATGAAGTGTCTAGAAATAACTCCACTGCCAACTTTAAGGATGAGATATGGCACTCAATAGGCAAGATTGCTTCCATCTCATATACGAGTTGAAAAGGTGAAAAACTGGTCAAAGTCTTTACATATGTTCAGTAGGACCATAATGTCAAGTACAACATCAAATGTCAATTTGACTTGGTAGAATTGATCGTTCATTGAAGAATATTCTTGAGAGACTTATTCATACCTTCCACCTAACCATTCGCTTGTGGGTAGTAGGGTGATGAATGTTCTTATCTCAACCCAAGATTTGATGTTAACTTCGACATCATTTTATTTTGGAAGTGACTACCATGGTCAGTGAAAATCTCCTTCGGGATGTCGAACCTTGTTACTATATAGTTAAAAATGAAGAGATTTGTCGTTTCTCCATCATTGTTAAATGTTGGCATAGCCTCGACCCACTTTGTGAAGTATTCTACTGCTACGATGATATAACGATCACCCCTGGCTAAATCTGGTTGACATGTGGTAAAATCAATTCCCCACTTAGTGAACAGACCAACAACAATGACGGGAAACATGGCAAAAGGATGTGCCCTCATCTTCTGAGAGAAGATCTGACACGGGTGGCACTTCTTGACCGAATCAACGCAATATTTGATTAACGTAGGCCAAAAGTAAGTAGCACATAGAATCTTTTCGGTTTTTTCCAACCCAGAAAAATGACCACCACATGCTCCAGTGTGGAACTCGTTAAGAACAAGATCTGAATCTGGTTATATCCCGAAAACCATCCATGAATGAAAATACCTCACATCCTGCACATTCATCGACAATCTGATCGATGAATGAGGTGGGAAAATTATCTTTCATACATGCCTTGTTAAAGTCACAGAAGTCCATTCACATGCTAATTGTACCTTGTTTTTTGTTAATCGGAACGGGATTTGACACCCACTTCATCAACTGTATGGGGTAGATAAAACCAGCTTTAAGAAATTTCTCTACTTCAACCTTAATCATTGTCTCTTTCCGAGGATTCCTCTGACGAAGCTTCTGTCGAACCATCTTGGCATCAGGATAATTCATTATCTCATGTTCGACGATTATTGGATCAATGCCTGGAACTTCCTTGTAAGACCAGGCAAAAACATCGCAGAATTCCTTAAATATCTCTACATAAATGTGAATCTCTTTGGGGGATAAGTTTGCTTCGAAGAAAACATTCTCCACAACGACAGGGGTTCTAGAGATATCTATACGGATCGTTTCAGTGATACTCTCCATATTACCCTCGGTGTAAACTATGTGCATAGCCATGGGATTAATAGGACAAGACCTATCTCCAGCCATAGTCAACACAAATTCACCTGCCTCTATTCTTCTTAACTCCAGAAGGAAATAATATATGTGATGGAGATCATCCCAGAGTCTATCTTGACCAATCATTGCCTCAAGAATCGCCTCATCTGAGGGAAATACCAGGTCTAAAGAATATGTAGTAGCAATGGAATCTTGAGCCCAAATAGGGTCAAGAACTGGATCTAACTCTTGTGCGGGAATTGGATCAGGGTCGGTCGAAGATTGTTGGACAATGATGTACGCAACTTTTTTCGTGAACAAGGGCATGACCATGCCAAAATTCCATGTCCCTTCCATTGAGGCTGATGGGGAAGGAAGATTCCATGGATCATGAAAGTAAGTCATTCAGAACAATGACATTTGAAAAAATTCATCCCTAGGTTGGTCGAGGGCAGCCGATATAAGCTTGACATTGCCAAAAGGAGGTGGTTAATTGAAAGTACCCATCAATGATGGGAACAAACCAACCACTACATTGATGGTGTTGGGCTGAGGGTTATCAATCATCGGGACCGTGGATGCTCCCGATGAAGGGTCGGGATGGGAGAAGGACAACTGGTCAATGGTCACGATTCGTCCCTCGTGTGGAAACAACAAGACCTGAAAAACTGTAGCAACCATGGCATGCATTGCATAGGTCCAACTCCTTCCTAACAGAAGGTTGTAGTCGAGAGGCGCATTGACCACTTCAACTTCGATGCACATGGTCTTTCCTCCTAACTACATGGGGAAATAAGGAATGATTTCGTGTGGTCTAAATGAATGACCGTCGAATGTTGTAAGGAATGTAGGTGACAGAGACAAAATGGGTTGGCCAATGGCCTTCCAACATGTCAACGACATCACGCAAGTAGAATCGCCCTCATCAACCACCGTACAGAAGATATTTCAAGTAAACGATTTCATGGTGCAAGCCTCTACTATCTAAAATGCAATGTGGTAAGGAAGACGAGGTTTCAATTCAGTTGGATCGAGAACAATCGATCTCGAGTTACAAGTATTTGTAGATCCCAAGGTGGATAACAAAGCCTTTCTTTGTGAAGGGCATCTCTGGAGGACCTCCAAAGTGGACATCGCTCAAGGGGTTTATGCCAAATATTCCACAACAGAGTAGTTCTGGACAGCCCTCACATTCGAATTATGAGAATCTTTCTTGAACACACGTTTGGGGATGCATGTCATTGTTTCCCCATCATCTTATCAATCTGAAGAGGAACTGGTGGGTTTGTGACTTCTTTACCCTTTTTGATAGATTCTATCATTCTGTAATCTTGGGTCCTAGTCTCTATATGAGTGTAACCTTTCAACATGTAAACATTCACAGCTAAAGTATTACTAGTAGACGCGGGGGTCCATGACTACCCCCTTCCACGCTCGAAAATGATAAGGCTTGAGCCATGTTTTTCCCATGTGGAAATGGGTTCGTTAGGAAAACAAGTTGTTGTTGTTCCAATAGCTTCTGGGCCTCCACAAGTCGAGGGCACAGGTGAGTCAGGTGGTCCTCCATGCAAAGGTTACATGGATACTTTGACTTTCTCTTCTCCATGTTTCCCCCGCAATCATTGTTATTAGCCTTTATTTCCCCTTTACCCTTCTTGTTTCATTGTTTTTTCTTTCCTTCGGTCTACTGGTTTTCCTTTGGGTTCATCTCCTACACACTTTGTATGTCTGACATTTGGGTAAGGGGAATAGTCAAACCATAGGTATGGCTAGCAATCATTTGTTGTATCGAAAATTGTTGCAATTTATTTGACAATAGGTCAGTGGACTTTCCTTGTGTTGAACCGACTATACCATCGGCATGTGATCCAGACTTTGGTTTGGCCTTGTCGAGGATGGACCATGGCACATCTAGCAAGATCTCACAGATTAATCCAGACTGAGATTAAATCAGTTTGAGTTGTTGCACTCTCATTATCACCTCCTCCTCTAAACAAACTCCCAAAGTTGCAACATATTTGAATAGAACTAGTACCAAAGACTTAGGAAACATTCTAGCAAGAAAACTGGTGGTACATGTACCTTAATCAATCTCTTTCGACAACGTCATTCTTGGATGCGATCAGAGATATGGTCGGCCTTAGTCTACTCAAATTTGGTCAGCAACTCAGTATCGATATTGTATCTCATGGGTAGTTGGAAATGATTTAGGAATACCGTCGCCAAGTCACTAAAGTAATAATACCTTGAGCGGTCGAGCTGAATATACCATTTCATGGCACCCCCAATAAGAGTGCGTTGAAAACTGCGCAACTATACGGAGTCATCTCGCAGCAATTTTGATGAGCACCATAAGTGGAAGGTTATTACGTGATCACCTGGGTCTTCGCTAGTCTTCCCTTCAAATTTTGAAATATCTAAGGGCAACTTAGTCGGCATGGGGGGGCAATGTGAATCATGACAAATAGGGTCGTTAAGAAATCTTGACAAGTCTGGAAGATGTAGTGTTGCCAGAAATGGTATTTTGGGTTAGGTACTATGTACAGAAAAAAGGGGGCCTGGAATTTGACTTGCGCCAGGTTGCCAAGAAAAGTTGGGTTGCTGGCCAGAGTTATGGTAGAAACTGTGGCCTTGACCAGCGTACGGAAACTATGTATGTTGGGATATTTTCGACTAATTCCCATAATTGGACGACATGGGTTGGGAGGGGATTGATCCTTGTGTTGTGTTCCAGGGATTTTGGAAGGGGATGCCCCCAGTTGATCCGACGGGCATAGGTACTGAGCCTTGCTCGGGGTTCCATAGACCATGGAAGGGGATTCCCCCGACCGACATCCATTGTGATGGAATTGATCCCTACTAAGGATTCCAAAGTCCTTGTGAGGAGAAAACTCATTTACTTTCCCCCTGTGTAGGAATAGTACCCTGTGCAGGATTTTGCTTCCCAAAATTTAGGTTTCCTCTAGCCGAGACAGCATCCAAAGAAAAAGAGTTATTACCAAACGCGTCGAACAAAGAGAACGACATGGATCCCATCGGTGTAGTGTAAGATGAAGGTCATAAATTTCCTGCTACAAACAAGTTGTAGTTAGCATTGGGCCCGATGGGTTGCCAGAAAGCACCACCAAGCGAGGGGGAAAAAGGAGGTATATGACCCCTTGTTGATGGGAGAAATTGACCATCTGTCAATTTAGAGAATGAGTTCGGTCTGGGGTTGTCTAAGTAACCCAATCCGTTTGGTATAACTTGTTCTGATGGGTTTAATGGCTCCGTTAGCCAATCTAAAAATCCTAAAAGAAACAAAGAAAGAAATAACTATCTAATTACTAAACACTATATCTATATGTACATATGTATAATGTAACTGTTGTAGTCATATTTAAGCAAAAGATATACAAATCTTACTTATGTACATGATTTACAAACTGCAAGTTTTAATCGAAACTTACGAAAATCAATGTGAAAAATGATTGCTTCCAGGAAGCAGATAAAGAATGAACATAAAAATATTTTTTGTTTTTCCTTTATAAATCTGAACTAATATGAAATTAAATAAACTAAGAAATGCAAACGTGTAGGTAGTCGAAAGCTGAACTATACATTCTATTTTCACTAATATGTAAATGATAGAAAAATATAGAGGATCGAACCTATTAGTGAGTTAGTGAGGTCTATCCAAGCATCTGCATGAGTAGAGAAAATCCAACTACCCTGTCCAAGAGAGAAATCTACAAGGAACCTTGTGACTGTTCTAAATAAATTTAAAACCTGTATTAGTAGTTCAGGTTTCAATGATAGAAGAGGGAACACAAACATAAACCTGTGATCTCATAATTGCACATGATTATAGTAAGATAAATCTGAAAGTAATCTATGCATTTCATCATCCAATTAAAACTCAAATATAAATGCTATCAATTTAATTGAAGATATGATCATGGCATTTATATTTTGAGAAGAAAATTATAGATTGTATTTATAATATAACATCTTGCACATCACAGATCATTTAATCTAAAGATATCATACCTATACATGTGGTGGGATTAAAAAAACATAAATGACAACATTATAAACAAAAGGCTAAATCCAAGATGCATAAATGGTGTTTCATTAAGTTCTGGAATCACTCGTCCATATCTTGCTCTCAGCCAAGATGATTTCCATTACAAAATACAGAGTATTTAAAGAGTTCAAGTAAGCTAAACATCCTATCTTCTAAGAATAAGAGGATTCTCTATCATCATATTATCCATTATAGGAGTCTCTAGAGGGTTTATTATAATGAAACCATTACGGGGTACGAAACTGTCCCAATCTTCACCGAGTGTTTTCAAATGATGAACTACTAATAATTTAATCAAGCCATGGTGAAAAAGGCTTGAAAACAAGCTCTGTTTATTATACCTCTTTTCCATTTTATACAAACTTCTTAATAAGTAAAATGACATGTTTAATTGGAAACCGATAAAATTCATGAAAATTATTATGTGGTAAAGGAACACTAAACCAAAATGGCCTTCACAGGTGACAAATTGTATTAAAACTACCAACAAACCATGCCATCTAACCTTGAGTAAGGAGATCGGAATACCTTTGTCACAACATTGAATTTCTCTAGAGGTGATGAACAGACTCCATGGTACCTTGTCCAACTTTGAGTTTTTAAACCATTTTTGACTAGTGAGGGGGAGGCTCGTTGCTTTACTCAGAAATTTTCCAGTGATCTCCAACTAGATATCACCCACCTTGGCTCTGCATCCATCAAATGTGAGGGCGAAATATTTGGTTACTTGTGAGTTATAACCCTGTAATTTCCTGATAAACACATCCCAGCCTAGACTCTTCAGATCCTCACTCGCATCATCATACAACAACAAAGTTTTGGAGCCATTTGGCTCAATTTGGACGACAGGGGTCATAAGGGTTTGAACAGAGAGTCACAATTAAGGCGACCAGAACTTGTTGTGGGATTAAGAGGTAGCAGCAACAAGGGAAAGTTTGAACCAAAAACAAAGGAGTAAAACTAGCAGACATCCTAGCGTGACCATAATGTGAGCATAAGGGGTTTCAAGCCATGAAAATTGGGCAATTCAGGTAATGAATTCTTTGAGTACAGAGCGTAACTCAAGACCCTAGCTCGTAATGAGGGATCTGTCAATTCAAACTAACAACTGAAATGAATTACAGGGTACGTTCCAGGTGTATTTAATTTCCATCAAATGTAATGGGTGAAGTCGATTTTCAAAGGTTTAGATAAAGATGTGTTTTATAAGCCAAAATCATATCGAAAATTTAAAACCAAAGTCAATTTGCCAAGAATTTTAAATGAAACAAGCCTAGAGTCCATTTTCCAATCGATTCTTGGTATACAAAGCATCGAAGATATAAATTTCGATCCAAGAACAGCTCAAAATAAGTGTTTCATTGATATATGATAATCTCAAAGCAAAACAACATTCATTAAAAGAGGTTTAAACACATTGACCCTTTTAGGACCAAGCCTTAGATTAAATTGCAATACGATTTAAAGTTTTAATGCTTCATTCATGCTTTCAGTCATGAATGAAGCACGAAAATGCAAGATAAAAATAAGTAGTAACAATCAAAACACCCCTTTTACAACCAAATAGTCATCTTCAAATAGAAATATTTACAGGATCGAGCGTAGGCAGCTACATGAATTATCATTTGTCACTTGAAAAAGAAAAAAACCATGTAGGGTTGCCAACAATGGCGACTTACTGGGAGAAGCAGTTATCTCTGCATCACCAATGAGTTCATGTTGGGACTGTTTAGAATGGTTACACATCAAAGAACAGTTGAAGGACACCAAGCATCTTAATCAAATTCCAACAACCATTACATAGTCCAACTTCAGATATCTTCATGTTCAAACGAAATGCGGTGACAAATTTTAATTACGAGAGCAACGAAATTTTAATCCAATGGCTCTGATACTATTGACAGGGCCATTGTTTCCAGAGGGCATCTATAGCCTCGACAGGGATGTCAATTAACCCACTCTGACACCTCTACCCTGTCCAAGAAGTTTCAATTCAACATGAAGGGAATTTATAATTAATATCAAAATTTACACCTGATAATTTTCTTGAACCCGACATTGCTTTGCTGCCAGCGGGCCTATTCAGTACCCCGGTGAAGTTGTCTTGGCACCATGCATGCATTTACCCACTGCCAGTAGACCTGTTCAGTATCTTGGTGGGTTTACAAACACTTCCCACAACTCTCGAGAAATTATTTACAATCTGACATAAGTTTAATGATATTTAGAAGAGGGGTGATGTTGAAAATTTCAGTCTTCAGAACACTGGACATTTTCCATCCTTTAATTCTTTTGTTTGACAAATTTCATTATGATCTAAAATTAGTTTTCTGATGAAACCAATTCTTAGAGGACAAGAAGGCATGCTTAATTCACTTTCTTTAAAAGTAGGGACAGAGTAAAGAGTTTTGATTTTGGTCCTGTCTGCTCATAATTATAAAGTGAAACCATGAAACCTATTTTGCACAGAAAAAATTTTAGCTAGTCTGCGTTTCAGGAAATTACAGCATTGATTCTCTAAAAGACCTTGATTGTAGCTTCATAATGAGGCATTCTGGTTTCCCTTCATGAAATAAAAGGTGACATAGGCATGGTTTAACCAAAAATAAAGAAAACAAACAAAACAAAAAGAAACAAAAACCAGAAAACAAAATGAAAACAGAAAAAATATGTACAAAGGTGGGTCTGAAATTTATCAGGAAAAATACCTCTTGAGAGCTTTTCCATTCACTGGGAAGGTGTCTGTATGTCCCTCCAAACTCTGTAGGTGGAAGGAGCTAGGACCTAGTTTTTCAACAATTACAAAAGGCCCCAACCACAAGTTCTGGAACTTGGTGTGTTCCCCTTTTCCTTCGTGAGGTTTATCCCACTTGAGAACCAAATCTCGTACCTCAAAGATTCTATATGAAGTAGATTTAGAATCAAACCAACCTTTCACAATCTACTGATGCTGATCTAGTCTCTCCCTGGCTTGTGCTCTTACTTCTTCTAGTTTCAACAAGGCATTAATTCAAATTTCAAGAGGAGGGCGGTACTCTTCCTGAACTTTCTGTGATAATTGCAGAGAGGGAAGAAGAACATGGGGAGGGAGAATCGCTTCTCTTTCGTAGACGAGAAATAAAGGAGAATTACCAACAGAGGTTTTCGGAGTCACCCTATCAGCCCAGAGTTCATTAAAAAGCGTGTTGTGCCAATTCTTGCGGTTTTCAGAAATTGTCCTCTTGATGATCTTGATCAAATTTTTATTCGTTGATTCTGCTAGGCCATTTCCTTGGGAGTAATAGCTGGCAGAATACTTAAGTTTGATCCATTTCTCCAAAGAAAAATCACTCATATCGAGGGATGAAAAGTAAGAAGAATTATCGAAAACCAAACATTCGGGAATGTCGAATCTAGTAATGATATTCATATCAAGGAAATATATCACATGATTAGTGTTTACCACTTTCAGCGGTGCATCCTCGAACCATTTGGTAAAATAATCCATTGTTGTAATTATGTATTTATGCTGCTGTGAATAAGTGGGGTTAATTGGCCCAATGATGTCGAGACCCCACTTCTAAAAAGGCGAATCTACCGAAACATACTGCAAAGGAAATGTTTCATTTTTTACTCATCCAGTGGACTTTTGGCATATTATTCATTTATGACATAACGTTTGGGCATATTTGAACAATGTGGGCCAATAGTACCCAGCTCTTAATACCTTGTGAGCATTGGTGTATCCACCGAAGTGCCCACTAGCTACACCTGCATGTAGTTTAGATAATACTTTCTCTGCTTCATCTTTTTCCAAACAACGCATGAGGACATTATCAAAAAATTTACAAAATAATACATCATTTACCAACTGGAAAGGTGCAAATTTTAGTCTGAATGCTCTTCTCTTTTTTGGATCGAGATGGCACAGATAAGAACCGTGTGTTAGATAAAACTTAATATCATCAAACCAAGAATTAGCAACAACTTGTGTACAGTAGATTTGACTTTCATTATGCTAATTTATAATTGAGACATCAATTTGACTTTGTTGTTCTTCAACTGAAATAGCCACTAGTTTGCATAGGCCTTGACCTATGACAATTTGTGAAGGGGTTATTTCAAGGTCATACTCTTGTAACGATGTCATCCAGTTTTCCCATTTTTCACCCAATTCTTTTTGTACTAACAAGTTTCTAACAGCAGAACAAGACATAATGACTTTAGTTCTGGATTTCAGCAAATATGATCGAAAATGTTTCACTTCTTTGAAAACTGCATAAACCTGTTGATCTACAGCAAAGTAGTTAAGCTCTACTCCTTTGAAGGATGAGCTCATCAAGAAAATTGGGATTTCATTTATTTCAACGTTATTTTGGGTCAACACAACAGCATAATATCAGTTAGAGGTGAAAGTGTAAAGAGTGAAATCTTATGAGAAATTAGGACTCGTCAAGGAAGGGGCTTCCACTATGGATTTTTTGATGGAGTAAAAGGCTTGATTTTTCTGTGGTCCCCAACGATACTGAAAATACTTTTTAATTAATTTTTTCAATGGCCTTGCCAATTCTAAGAAACTTGGGACAAACCTTCTGACAAAATTAATCTGGCCTAAAAAGGATTGCATAGATTTTTTGGAGGGGGGAGGAAGTTTGGCAATGGCTTGAGTTCTTTCGGGATCGATGATCATCCCGTCACTGGATACTATGAATCCAAGAATTATGACTTGTTCCACTAAAAAGATTGACTTCTTAGGGTTGAGAGATATGTTGTACTTGTGACATCATTCAAGGACAGACCTAAGGTGAGACAAGTGATCTTTCTTTTTTTTGGAGAAAATAGTAACTTCATCAAGATAGACCACTATAGATTGATTTAGGAGACCACAAAAAGCAATATACATTCCTCTCTAGAAAGTGGCCCCGACATTTATAAGCCCAAAAGGAATATTCATGTAGGCGTAGGTGTCACATGGGGTACGAAAAAATGGTTTTTAACTGGTCTGGTGGAGACATGAGGACCTGGTTGTATCACAAAAATTGACACAAAGTCAAATTTCGTCACTTTTCTTCATTACAGGAACTAGATTAGACACCCATTGTGTGTGTCTGACTCGAAAGATTATCTTCACATTCAATAATTTATTTAGTTCTTTCTTGACCGTTGGTTCCAACTTAGGGTGCATCTTTCTCAGCTTCTACTGAAAAGGTTGAGTTTGGGGTTTCATGGGGATGATATGTTGTATTATATTAGGTTCAAAAGTTTTTAAATCATCATATGTCTAGGCGAAGACATCCTTGAATTCTTTAAAAAAAATTATAAAAGCGGACCGTTCTTGATCGGAGCATCCCATTCCCAAATTGATATTTTGTGGATTATCTTTAGACCTTAGATTTATCATTTCATGAGTCAAGGAAGAACTGTTCATTTTACAATTTAACGACCCTCTAAATTTGTCATGAAAATCACAAAAATTCTCTATTCTTACCATGGATTTAAGAATAGAATTTACTAGATCAGATGTTGATTCGGGAGATCTAGGCTCTGATACTACTGTGAAATTGCGGAGATTTTCATCATAAGTGCCTTCATGGATAATTGCACCTTGGAAGGTGTCCTCCATATGCAAGAAGTTGATGCTATGTTGATCATCATCAAATACTCTCCAATTAGTGACGTTGTTTGGGACCGATGGTCTAAACAATAACTCGATCGAAAATGCATTCGAAGAAATACCTTCTACGGGAAAAATTTTAGAAACAATGTTAGCCAATAAGTCAGCCTTAGACATGCTTAATCTAGTAATGGCATTGATGTTAAATGTTGAACATTTGTGCATTAGATTCCATACCTCAGTTTGGTAACTTTTCAGGTGTGGTGATAGGCAATGTATGGAATTTCTTACCTACCTGACCACAATTTCTGAATCACTGAATACCATTAAGTTATTTACGTCCATATCTACAGCTTTCCTGAGTCCTTGCAAAAGTTCCTCACATTTGGTAGTGTTGTTTGTGCATTCAAACTCTAATCGGCAGGCGATGAAAGTTTTATTACCTATCAGGTCGATGAATACACATCCTTCACCAGCTCCTTCTTTGGATTTGGATCCATCAAAGTAAAGTGACCATATCCGAGATTTGTCAACAGTGTTTGGTACATTTGATAAAGTTGTTGACTGAGTACATGTCATGAGCTCCAACTGTTGCTCCAAATCGGTGATGGGGGAAATTTCTTCCATGAAGTTACCGAAGAAGGTGTTCCTTCCCTACATTTCAAGTGAATTAGTGGAAGTAGTAAATGGTTCATTAGCATCATTCAAATCTGTCACGGTGTGCTTGAGCTAATGTTCACAGTTAATCCTAATTTTGTTTGGCTATCCATTTTCTAGGAGCCATAAATGTGACCAATCTGTTGCAAAGTAACCATGTAATTTCTCAAACCAATCCCTACTCAAAAATAAACCATAGACTTTGGGGATGTCAACAACAATAATGTCAATAATCTAGTGAACTCTAGGATTATAAGATAACCTAACGAGCACATTTTTTAGTTCACCAATTACCTTAACATTTGTCCAATCAAGCTGAATAATTTTAAGACTAGAAGGTTGAACTTATCTTTTGGCAAACAGACAAGGGCATCACATTTGATCGTGCACCAGAATCTACCATGCAATTATGTACATTCCTATTGAAAATTTCAAAATTTAATAGAAAAGGTGGGATATTTTTGCGAGTATTAACAGTATAATTCTGCTTATTTTTAGTCGTTGTCCCTGAAACTACTTTATCCACATTTGATACAGTTTTTTTCAGTGAGATCCATTTTATCTGGGGGTTCAAGTGTCGTTTTAGCAGGGATCTTTTGAGTTGTTTTAGAACTGATTTCTGCAATTTTCTTGTTGTTCAGATTGTTGTTTTTACTACTTTATGCGATTTTCTGAAGCATTTTCTACAGAAGAAGCAGGAATTTCAAAAGTTCGTAAATAGAAATATTAGCCCTGAGTTTATTTAGGTCTTCAATCAAATCATACTCTAAAACTGGGGATGCTAAATTCTATTTTGTTTCAGATTGTTTCAATTTTCTCGGAGGCACATTAGTACTTATTTCGGAAGAGGGTATACTCTATGTTTTTCTTCTGGTATTGTAAGGATGGACAATTTCAAAATTGGCTTGAAAAATACTGTCGAAAAAATGTATGAAGACTTTGGGAGATGACTCCACTTCTTCAGTTACTTCTTCTTCAACTAAATCTTCAGAATAGTTTGCAGAGCGTATTGTAAGCTTTCAAAATTTAGACCCTCGGGAGTCAAATTCGGTCGGTTGGGGGGAAAAGGTTTTCTGAAAGGAGTTTATAACTTCCTTTTCTTGAGGATGCTTCTTCAGTCGATCTCCTATAGTCTACAACTTGATTCAATAATGTTTGGACCACCTTTTGCAAACTTTCTAAGTCTGAAGTTTCTGATTGGGTTTTGGTTTGGGGAGGCCTAGTAAGAATTTCTATTTTCTTCTTAGAAGATGGGGTTATCTCTGCCTCATTACTAAGATTATCTTTCAAGCTAAAAATATCTTTTTTGATTTGGCTTTCCTCCTCGAAGGATTCCAGTAATGTAGACTTCTTAGACCTTTTAACCCAAATTGCTATATTATTGTGTATAGTTTTAGTGTAATATTCCACGATAAGGCTTTCTGTGGGCATTGAATCAGTGGGGATTCGGTCTTTTAATGTGAGGAACCTTTGGTTAAAATATTTTACTTTCTCCTTAGGGTTCATTTTTAAGCTAGAGAGTTCCATGACTAAGACTTCAGGAGATTTTTCATCTCCTAACTTCTCTAGGAAACAGTTTTTGAATCTGTCCCAAGATACAATGGTGTGAGGTTGTTGGGCGAAATACCATGTAGAAGCATTTCCCTCAAACGTGGAAGGAAAAATTATACATACTACATCTTCATGTTCTACACTTCGGAGTCTAATGGATAGCATTGATTTCTTTATGTGATCCTCAGTGATTTGCTTAGAATATGGATCGAACTTAGGTAACCATTTCTTTGGGTGTTTTGGTAAAGAGTGTTGGGGTCCAGGTACAGCCACATCATCTTGATCGAGCCATGGTATGGCGGGATTGTTTTGTTTTTCCATGGGTGTAGGTTGTCTTGAAGGTTGAGATGATTCATATGAAGAACTACCTTTGTCAGATGACTCTCCTCCTGAAGAGGATGGATATGAATGAGGTGGGGAAGGTGGAATACCAGATCCTCTGGCTCCAAGAATAGGTGTATCAGTAGGATTGACAGTATCATATCCTAGAGGGTTTAAAAGTAGACTAGTGCCTTCAAGTTGTTCTCTGATATCAGAGAAATCTAAAGGTTGATTCAGTGGTTGAACTGGTTGTCTGATATGGGACAAAGCAGTTTGTGTCCTTAAATGTGACTGAAAAACAATTTCTTATACATCGGACCTTTGAGGGTTTGGTGTAACTGGCTCAACGAGAATCTAGGGATTTTCGTTCAAGGTGGTTGTTGTTTCACAAGTAACGTTGTTTTCAAAATGACTCTGTGTTACTATAGGGGAGCGAGTGTGTGGGGGAGGAGTCTTGCGACTTCCACGTGACATCAATTGTATTTAGGCCCTCCTTCTAGCGCCAATTGTTGACGGGAGAAATTAATTGTTTGTCAACTGGGAGAACAAGTCTGATCCGAGGTTGTCTAAGTAACCCAAGCCATTTGGTATAACTCGTTCTGATGGGTTAAATGGATCCATTAGCCAATCTAAAAATCCTAAAAGAAACAAAGAAAGAAATAACTATGTATAATGTAACTGTTGTAGATATATTTAAGAAAAATATATATAAATATTACTTATGTACATGATTTACAAACTGCAAGTTGTAATCAAAACTTACAAAAATTAATGTGAAAACGATTGCTTCTAGGAAGTAGATAAAGAAAGCACATAAAAATATTTTTTGTTTTTCCTTTATAAATATGAACTAATATGGAATTAAATAAACTAAGAAACGCAAACGTGCAGGTAGTCGAAAGATGAACTATACATTCTAGTTTCACTAATATGTAAATGACAGAAAAAATATAGAGGAGATAACCTGTTAGTGAGTTAGTGAGGTGTATCCAAGCATCTGCATGAGTGGAGAACATCCATCTGCCCCGTCCAAGAGAGAAATTTGTGAGGAACCATGTTATTGTTCTAAATAAATTTAAAACCTGTATTAGCAGTTTAGGTTTCAATGACAGAAGAGGGAACACAAACATAAACCTGTGATCTCATAATTTCACATGATTACAGTAAGATAAATCTGAAAGTAATCTATGCATTTCATCATCCAATTAAAACTCAAAGATAAATGCTATCAATTTAATTGAAGATATGATCATGACATTTATATTTTGAGAAGAAAATTATAGATGGTATTTATAATATAACATCTTGCACATCATAGATCATTTAATCTAAATATATCAGACCTATACATGTGGCAGGATTAACAAAACATAAATGACAACATTATAAACAAAAGGCTAAAGCCAAGATGCATAAATGTTGTTTCATTAAGTTCTGGAATCACTTGTCCATCTCTTGCTCTCAACTAAGACGATTTCCATTAAAAAATACAGAGTATTTAAAGAGTTCATGTAAGCTAAACATATTATCTTCTAAGATAGGATAAGATCTCAAAAGGATCTAAAAGTTACAAAGATAGAGGGTATAAAAACCACTCAATATCACAACATATCTTCAAAATTATGAAAGTTTTGTTTTTGATTTACAAAATAAGCCAAAAGATATGGTTAATTAACTAAGTCCAACATGCTCCATCTCATGAGATCACCACAAGACACATCCTATCTTGAAAGAAAAACGAAATGAGAAAATTAGATATTTATTTAACTAACATTTTCCAAATTTTATATGAGAATTGACTTGGCTACAGAATCTCACGATTCTGTAGCCAATGTAATTATTATCAACAGAAATCAAAATCAATCTAGATTAATTAAGAAAATAACAATAAAAACACAACTAAGATAAAAAAAAAAAAAAAACAATCTTACCATTCAACTAATAACAAAAAATTGAATTACAATATCTCAGAGTTGATCATAGCCTTGACATTGTCAGCGTTTTTAATTATGATATTGCTTGTCCTTTTCAAATGTTTTCCTTGTCTTTGTGCATTGATCTTGAGCTCACCGTTTTCATTTTTCAATGAGTCATTTTGAGTCATAAGAGCCTTGATATTTTCTTGAAGGAAAGGGATGTTTGTGTAATACTAACCTATCCAATGTAAACAAACTTCACAATGTACAGCAGGGGAAATCGGTTGAGAAAGTGCATGATTGTGTGTTAAAACACTACCACTGTCCACTACTGGCCTTTGACCGATTTTGATACCTGTAAATTCCTTGTTGTCTTTCAAACATGGTGGGAGATTATCCACATAATCGAATGGTTGATCTAGTTTAGAGAAATTTGGATATTCTTGTGCCACAAACATCTCGATCTTGGAGTCAGAATCGTCATGGATCTTGATCGAATTGATCGAGCTCACATGATATTTTTCTTTATTCCGCAAACTCCTTGAAATGAGTCGGCCATGCCTCTTATTACGAAACCCTATCTCTTGATTTTTCTTTGACTGTTTGTGTGGATGTTTGTTTTTAGTTTTTGCAGTGGAATTAGGGAAAATGATTTGTTCATGCTCAGGATTTTTAATAATCCTAGAACTAGCATCATGTTGTTCACACAAAGCCTGATCGGGCAATGCCCTTTCACAAGGGTTTTCACACAAGAAATCTGGCCTATCACTGGAGGGAATAAGAGTCTTATCTATCATCATCTTATCCATTACAGGAGTCTCTAGAGGGTTTACTGTAATGAAACCATTACAGGCTATGAAACTGTCCCAATCTTCACCGAGCGTTTTCAAATGATGAACTACTAATAATTTAATCAACCCATGGTGAAAAAGGCTTGAATCCAAGCTTTGTTTCTTATACCTCTTTGCCATTTTATACAAACTTCCTAATAAGTAAAATGGCATGTTTAATTGGAAACCAATAAAATGCATGAACAGTCTTATGTGGTAAAGGAACACCAAGCCAAAACGGCCTTCACAGGTGACAAATTGTCTTAAAACTGCCAACAAACCATGTCATCTAACCTTGAGTAAGGAGATCGGAATACCTTTGTCACAACATTGAATTTCTCGAGAGGTGATGAACAGACTCCATGGTACCTTGTCCAACTTTGAGTTTTTAAACCATTTTTGACTAGTGAGGGGGAGGCTCGTTGCTTCACTCAGAAATTTTTCAGTGATCTCCAACTAGATATCACCCACCTTGGCTCTGTATCCATCAAATGTGATTGCGAAATATTTGGTTACTTGTGAGTTATAACCCTGTAATTTCTTGATAAACACATCCCAGCCTAGACTCTTCAGATCCTCACTCACATCATCATACAACAACAAAGTTTTGGAGCCATTTGGCTCAATTCGGACGACAGGGGCCATAAGGATTTGAATAGAGAGTCACAATTAAGGTGACCAGAACTTGTTGTGGGATTAAGAGGTAGCAGCAACAAGGGAAATTTTGAGCCAAAAACAAAGGAGTAAAACTAGCAGTCATCCCAGCGTGACCATAATGTGAGCATAAGGGGTTTCAATCCATGAAAATCGGGCATTTTAGGTAATGAATGCTTTGAGTACAGAGCGTAACTCAAGACCCTAGCTCGTAATGAGGGATCTGTCGATTCAAAATGACAACTGACACAAAGTATAGGGTACGTTCTAGGTGTGTTTAATTTTCATCAAGTGTAATGGGTGAAGTCGTTTTGCAAAGGTTAGGAGAAGATGTATTTTACAAGACAAAATCATATTGAAAATTTAAAACCAAAGTCGATTTGCCAAGAATTTTAAATGAAACAAGCCTATAGTCCATTTGTCAATCAATTCTTGGTATACAAAGCATCCAAGATATAACTTTCAATCCAAGAACAACTCAAAATAAGTGTTTCATTGATATATGATAAGCTCAAAGAAAAGCAACATTCCTTAAAAGAGGTTTAAACACATTGACCCTTTTAGGACCAAGCCTTAGATTAAATTGCAATATGATTTAAAGTTTAAATTCTTCATTCATGCTTTCAGTCATGAATGAAGCATGAAAACGCAACATAAAAATTAGTAACAATAAAAAAACCCCTTTTACAACTGAATAGTCATCTTCAAATAACAATATTTACAAGATCAGGCATAGGCAGCTACAGGAATTGTCATTTGTCACTTGAAAAAAAAAAAATCATGTAGGGCTGCCAACACCCCCACCGTAAGGGATAGGATTGAAGGGGACTGAAGTTCCCCCAGTAGACCCTTGCACAGGAGTTTTTGAGCTCCCTAACCCTGGACCCATGGTCTGTAAGGTGGAGTAGGTAAGGACCAAGTTCAAATCAAATCTTGGCATCTGATATGAAAATGGAGGGCCCATCGCACTCTGCGTAAACGAAGTAGTGGTCTTCGGTGATGACGGTATCAAATCGTCGCCTGAGGTAGAATAAGTCGAGACCGCTGTGGTCTGGACTGGCGAAGGTGGGTTAGGAGGAAACATACCCCTCGTGGTAGTAGCCGAAATGGGAGTATGAGGACTCCCGGACAAAGTAGTAGCATTTTCTTCCACAGCTGCTTGTAAGACTATCTGATGATCGTAAGGTGTCACCTTCGAAGGGACAACTTGTACTAATATTGGCGCTGACAAGTCAATGATCAGAGGTTTGGTTGGCTCAAGAGCTTCTGCTCCAAGGTAAAAAAAATAGGTTCCTTCGGAGTAGAGTAATATCCTCTTGGAGCTATCTTGGGCATAGTTTCTTGCGGCCCGATCGCTTCGAATGACCCTTGTTGGTCAAGTATTTTTTGTAATGGTGGCGGTGGTGGCTCTAATGCAACTAGCGGTAGGCCCTAGAGCCTTCACGACCGGTGGAGCTCTTGATTTTCCACTTTTTGAAAATATCAATGACACAGTAAGGCTTTAACTATCATTTAAAACCAAGCACACACTAGAAAATTCCTATAAGATAAATCAAAACAACTATCTAGTAGGAAGAAAACCACTATGTAGTAGGAAGAATAGTTACGCCAGCCAACACTAGAGAAAATTACTTATGCAAGTGAAAATCAAACACAGAAGCACCCTCCGGGTATACTCTGCAGAGTGTGACCCGACGTCTTCCCTAGGTACCACAGTATACCCTCGCAGTCACCTGTGTAACTCCCTATAACATAGGCAACTAAGTTGCTAGTTCGCAAACAGTCACAAGGCGGGTACAGTCAATAGTCAGGTGGAAAGTCAAAAACCTACCAAGGGTATCAAAAGCAAGTGGTTTGGAAGACAACAGAGGATCTCGAATGGATTCAAGCTCCACAAAGCTCCGTAGTCAAATCCAGGCGATAGTATTCCCATGACAGATCCTCAATATGTGTTCCCCATTATGTTTAGTCTGGCTTTGGAGGGATTATCTCCGCATCCTTTCCTCACATGACCTCATTTTTATCCCTTGTGTTAGAGGGGGGTCTTGGATAACTTTCACGTCACTAGACTTTAACACTCCCTATCTCTAACTCCAATGTTTTTTTGATGGCCTTGAAGAGCTTCCTCTCCAACCTAATTCAAGGCCCTAACCCTAAACTAGTTGGTTGACCCTACAAACATAAAAGTCTACTTAATTTTACATTTAGCGTTCGTTTTAATGGCTTGATTAACTCAAATTATATGGTGGTGAAACTAGTGATGTTATGAGAGATGAAAAGAGGATAAAAAGACGAAACTTTGAAAGCAAAATTACTTCTAGTCAAAAGTAAATATTTACAACTAACTCTTTGTAACCAACTTTTATTTAACTAACATTTTCCAATATCTTTAAAAAGAAGACCTAAAATGAAATTTCTCTTGATTACAAGCTACTTAAGCTTCAAGAAATCAGTAAAGAACTTAAAAGAAGACTCTTTTTCCTTTTTAGTAAAATAACTAACTCCAACTACTTTACCAAACTGAAAATAAAAAATATATATTTTTAAATGCTTCAAACGAAAAAACTAAAATAATTTGTTTTTCTCTTTTCTCAAAGCAAATGAAAGGGGTAAAAAGAACAAAAAGACTGACATGGATCTTTGACCTACTGTGGATCACAAGGAATCACTAAAGAAACCAAACATGTAGATCAACAATTCAAAGACTTGCTTAAAACCCTTTTAGAAGTAAACACAAGAAACTTCTTATTTCTAAACCAAGTTATGGTTGTAAAAGCAGAGACTTTGAACTCTATTAAGAAACCATGAGAAGTATAAACCTCAATCAGGAAAGAGGTTGGTTGCCTCTCTTTTTTTCTTGAACCAGATATGTTATTGTTGCTTCAACATCCTGTGTATGTACGCGAGATGACCCAAATAAAGGCGCATACAACTCTTTACTTCCTTAAAAAAGGAAACAAAACAAATAGTATTATAGAGAAGGGAGAACTGGTATGGCACCTGAAGGTGACCAAAATCCCTTAAAAGACTCATAAGACTCAACAGAAACTCAAAAGGCAGAAAAACCAATCAGACAACCCAAAATCCCCTAAAACCATTGAGGCTTCCCCAGTATGGTCACCAATTCTGCTAGTGGGAAAAAAACCCCTATGACTACACTAGGGTTCAGAATGTAGGCAGATCAATTAAGCATCTAAAATTCAAGTACTACTCTAAACTACCCCAAACATACCAAAAATTATACAAGAAAAGAAAAGATGAGGGAGATCGGGTAACTATACCTCTACTTTGTGTCTGGTGATGATCCCCTCTCACTTGAAAGCTTCGCTGACTACACACCTCCTCCCAGGGATGACCTACATTCAAAGGTTGACAAACAGAAAACTAAAAGCATGCTATTTCATATACAAATTAGGGTTAGATGTTAGAATGTCAAAACATAAGCCAATAAAATCATTCAGTACACCATGATTTGGGACAGGAGAAGTAATTATTTTATTAATAACTCAATGATTATACCTTTACAATCAAACCCATCTACTACTCCACAAACGTGGTCCAGGCTCCTCTTCACCAAGATCCAAGTGCACCTTTGTATGGCTTCTCTTTTTGACCTTTTGATCTCTTCTTGAGAAGTGAATGGGTTCTGATGGAGGAAGAAGGGATAATGGGGAAATGCTAAGGCAATTCTCACAAAAGGGTTTCAATAACTTGGGCAAGGAGGGGATGTGAAATGGGAGAAGTTTCATTGTTCTTATGTCTATATGTAAAATGAGACCCCAAAACCTCCTTTTATATGAAAAAAAGATGGTTATTCGATTGGGTGACGGGCTATAGGCGGTGGATTAGTTAGGAAACTACCCAATAGCCCATAATCTCAACGAATTCCTTGCAACTTTTTATTTTTTGAAAATTTTGCAAGTATAGATGGGTTGTAATGGTGCAGCGTGCATACGTACGCAAGTTGTAGTGGTGAAACAAGAATATGTACGTGGGAAGTAGTGGCGTAGGGCGCGTACATCTTCAAAAAATTGGTTTTTAAGAAGAGAAACTCTGCAATGCTTTGGAAAAAAATGCAAGTAAGAGGGCCAAAGGCCAGGTATGCATGTGTAGAGAAATTTAGGGTTATAACAGTCTCTCCTAGAGTTTGGAGAAAGTGGTGGACATGTAGATGACCATCTCCCATATGCATATATGTTTTGTATTAATTCCATCCCTGATTATCTGTTAGACATTTCCCTATTCTTGATTACTGGTACTACGTCAGAAGCATATTCTGCAAAAAAAAAGAGGCACCTAGTGGTTCGCACAATGGATTCTCAACTGATTGTGGGCGAGCTCTACAAATTGGGATTGGATAATATATTGTGGCACTATGTGTTAGACCATGAAAGGCCTGATATTCTATGGGAATGTCACGGTGGAGTTGCGGGAGGACATGTTGGTGGAAATCAAACCACTAGAAATATCTTATAGACAGAATTATGGTGGCCTACAGTGTTTAAAGATGATAAGGAATATGATTCGACCTGTGATGTTTGTCATAGAGTGGGAAAACCATCACGCCGTCATGAGTTTCCTCTACACCATGTTTGCACACTACAAGATTTTGCAAAAATGGGTTGTTTATTTCATATGTCTAATAAATCCTTCAACTAAGCATAGAAAGGTCATATACATAATTACCCTAAATGACTACCTCACTCACTGGGTTGAATCATAGGTTGTTTGGGAATGCTCTATGACCACCGCTGCATGGTTTATTTTTTAGAATGTTAATACCAAGTTTGGTTGTCTTCGGAGCTTGACTGGTGACCAAGGATCCCACATTCTCAGTGAAACTATAGCAACCCTTACCAAAGAATTTTTTATTCAACATCATAAGAGCAGTCCCTACCATCTAGAGCCTAACAAAATAGTGGAAGCATTTAATAAAATCTTGGAGATGGGGCTGAATAAGGTTTTTTGCGCAAATCAGGGTGACTGGGATGAGTGGGTTCTAGTGTTGTTATGGGTGTATAAGACTACCACAAAGCGCTTAAATGGGTATACCCCATTTCAACTAGTATATGGTCGATAAGAAGTTGTGCTAGCTGAGTTTCTCACCCCAATTCTAGTCATTGCACAAGCTACCAAGATGACTGAGGATGAATCCATTGTTGTGCAGGTGGAGAAACTATTGGAACTTGAGGAAGCTAGGTTCTTAGTATATTTTCATCATACTAGGTTCTTGCACTGTGGAAGCCCCTATATACTTATATAAAGCATAAATCATTTGAACAATGTGACTCTATGATCTTATATGACAACAAGTATCATAAACATTCGGGAAAGATCCAAATGCATTAGCTTGGTCCTTTTATAGTTGCAGAAATATGTGAATATGGAGTTGTCAAATTGGTGCAACTCGATGGAATTCTTTGACCTAGCTGGGAGAATGGAAAATCCCTAAATCCCTACTTGGTTGCTGCACAATTACAGTTTCATTACACTCTTGGTTCCGGGATTGTGTTAGTAAGTAGGATTCATTTCTGTATATGTTTTATTTTCTTTCAATAAATGGTGATGTGTTCTATGTTTACATGTCTTAGTACTTCGTTGTCTTATCCAACTCATCTAGCTCGGATATTCACTTTTTGGTTGGGGAGGTCATAGTCACATCCTCTCATACTTAATGTTGTTGAAATTTGAATGTTTTTCCCTTGTGTCATCACGTGGGTCATTAGTACCTTTTTACCCATCATTATGTCTCTTCTTGTCATAGTCACTTAAATATTAACAATTGTTCGTCCTTTTTTTGGTTCACCGCTCGTCTGTTCATTTACTTTCCCAACTTGATTTACTATCATGCTACCAACTTTCTTCTTATGTGAGTACTTGCCCAAATCACGTTGTGTATTTTTTCGCATTCAAGGGATTGAGTCAGCGTTAATTCCCACTCTTTTAACCTTATAATATTTAATGCATGGCCGTCATGTCACCCTCCACATTTTTCTTATAATAACATCTTTGGCCTTTGAATTGATATTCTTGTAGTTTCATCATACTAACTGTATACTCAATTCTGGCGTCCAATGACCTCTCTGTGAATTTGTTTCCATGGCCCCATCCCCCTATTGAATTTTTCTACTTATGAAATTATGCTAGCATGGTTTGCACCTTTGGTCAAGGATTTGTCCCCAAAGCCCCTGCTCCACTTATAGTTGTTGTTATATACGAATTCATCAACCCCCCAGTCAAAGTTTTAAATGATCTCCATGGAAATGTGGAACACGCATGACTGGTGGGCATAGACTTCACTGATGATTCCTAGTACCCATCCATATCAATTCATGCATTCCAATATTGCACCACCTTACGGGATATTTTTTTCTAGAGGAATGGAAGTGGTTGTTCCTGTTAGAAAAAATAGGACCGCGGAGAAATAAAATAAAACAAATGCAGAAACAAAACACAAAAGACACACAATATAAGAGAGACACAGATTTACGTGGTTCACCCAGTGTGGGCTACGTCCACCAGAGAAATTGTCAGGTCCTTCCTTTATTATTATCCAGCAAATGAAGGGATACAACCTACAACAAAACCCGCTATAACTTCCTCTTCTTTCTCTCACAGTCTCCTCTCTCATAATACAATATTCACCCTCGTACCTAGCCGCAATACATTTTCCTCATAAAAGAGGGTTTCCTTCTAGGGAAAAAAACCCTAACATAATCTCTACCGTTAGATCTGCGACCTTATAATGAACAGTCTAGATTTACAATGAAATTACAATATACTTTTACAAGGCAATTTTTACTTCGGGGGCTTCGCCCCCGAACCCCCATTGGGGGATGCTACCCGCTTGCCCCCGGACCCCGCAGAGGGGGTACCCCCCCTCTGCACTCCCCCTCGTGGAAGAGTGTACATACTTCGAGGGTGTAAATACTTCATGGGGTATAGACACGGATGAAAGCAAAGGACCTCTGAATCAGGAAGATAATCTGGCTCCACAACCAACAATCTCCCACTTGGAGACTGATCTCAACAACTCCATCGCTGCTGCATATGCTGGACTCTGAACCTCCTTGGACCTGGAAAATTTCTCATCTTCATATTCATTGTTGAAGACCAACTGAAACTGAGCAAGAACTCAGTTTCTCCCTGGTTACTCCCTTTGTTAACATGTCTGCAGGATTCTGGCTAGTGTGTATCTTTTCCATCTTCAATTGTCCATCTTCCAAGGCGGATCGTATGAAGTGGTACC
>ML777144.1:2146340-2163362 GCA_009831015.1 Picea engelmannii
TAGAGAAAATATGTTACACATTTTCTCTAATATTTTACCCACCCCCACCCTCATATATAGGTCTACAAGTATATTAAAAAAGGGGTGCATGTGAAAAATTAAAAAGTGAAATGGTGGTTACAAACCCATGGGTTTGCGAAATTTTCCCATTATTTGGGGTATTTACCCATGGTATTTGGGAAATTTTCCCATGGTATTGGTAATTAATTATTTAGTGAAGGTACATGTACCTTCATGAATGGTTATGAAAAGGTATAAAAAAAGAAAGGATTGAGAGAAAGTAAATGTGTGAAAAATGGATTAGAAAAGATTGAATTGTAAAATCCGTTTCAGGTCGTCTTGGCATTTCTGTGATAACTTTTCTCTCTAGGATGTTTCAGACCCTAAAATTTGGAAGAGATGAAGGAGAGATCTCGGTGTACCTATGTTAAAAATTGTATATTTTAGTTCTTTGTACTTTCAAAAATGTTCCCTATGGAAGTTAGGGTTCCTGGATTCTCTTGAAATCAGTTTCAAATAGGTTAGCTTGGCACTTTTTATCTAACTTATTTTCTGGAATGTTTCAAACCCTGCAATTTTGCAGAGAAAAAGAAGAGATATTAGTGTGCATGGGATAAAAATATCATATTTTTATCACTATACTTTCATAGATATGCTCTATGGAAGTTAGGGTTCTTGAATGCTCCTGAAATCAATTTCAAACAGGTCAGCATGGCACTTTGTAAATTATTTTATGGGATGCTTCAGACCCTGAGAGTTTTTTGAGACAAACATGAAATTGTGGTGTACAATTGGTAAAAATATCAGATGATGGTTCTCTATATGTTCATATATATTCCTTGTGGAAGTTAGGGTTCTTAAATGCTCTTGAAATCAGTTTCAAACAGGTCATCTTGGCACTTTTGCTATAATGTATTTTGCAGGATATTCCAAACCCTGATATTTTTCAAATACATAGGAGCAATTTTTTTGTACATGTGTTAAAAATATCAGATGTTGGTTTTCTATACTTTCAGATATATTCCCTATGGAAGTTAGGGTTTATGAATGCGCCTGAAATCAATTTCAAATAGGTCATCTTGGAACTTTTGCTATAACTTATTTTTTGGGATGTTCCAGACCCTAATATTTTGCAAAGATAGAGGATATAACTTGGTGTATATGCAGTAAAAATATCATATTTTGTTTCATTGTACTTTCATAGATATGCTCTGTGGAAGTTAGGGTTCTTGAATGCTCCTGAAATCGGTTTCAAACAAGTCAACTTGGAACTTTTGCTAAAACTTATTTTATGGGATATTTCAGACCTTGAGATTTTGTAGAGATAGAGTAGAAATACACAAGTACCTTAGGTAAAATTTTCATAATCATATTTTCAAAATTGGATACGTGGAATGTTGTACAAGTTTTTTCTTGGGAGGTGGCCAAAAACAACAAGATTTGGGAAAGTTGCCATTTGGAAATTCAAATTTTGGTCAGACCTAGTAAAGGAAGCATTAATGAGAAGAACTAGTGAAGGAAAAAGTAGTGAGTAGACCTAGTAAAGGAAGAATCAACGATCAAATATGGTAAAGACAGAAATAGCAAGCAGACTTTGTGAAGGTTGGTGCAGCTGAGAGATTGGTGTATCTTACTAAGTTGGTGCTTAGTGGTGGGGATTGGTTTCTATGGAGATATGTAAGAGATTGGTGTCTCTTTCTAAGTTGGTTCTTAGTAGTGTGAATTGGTGTCTACAAATATCTGAAAGAGATTGTTGTCTCTTGTTAAGTTGGTGCTTAGCAGTGGGGATTGGTGTCTCCAGTAGATTGGTGTCTATGAATATCTATAAGAGTAGGTTGGTTCGTACCATGATTTGTATCTATGGGGACTAGTGTCTCTGATAGGTTGGTGCCTACAAAAATTTGTAACAGTAGGTTGGTACCTACAAATAATTATAAAGAAATTTTTTGTGGTTTTCTCCCGAAAGGGTTTCCACGTAAGTCGTGTGCTACATGTTTTGTAGTTAATATGTGATTTTTTTATTATGGTTGATGAATATTTGAAAAAGTATAAAATTGTTTTATACTAATTCACCCCCCTTCCCACTCTCAATATAAGTGTGTGCTCAACGATGCATAATTGGTAATCCACAAATAAACTACTATCCAATAATGTATGGGAATAAATTCAATGCCCCAATGAATTACAAGTAAATCACTTGTTTATGAAGGGCTTGCAAGTAGTGTGTACAATCCTTCAAGGACTTATAACCAATTCACATATCTATTAATGATTACACAATTCACCCTGAATTAGATAACTAGTATTGAATACATGATAGTGCTTCTTTTATAGTGTATGCTAGCCTTACTTTGGTTATAGTCTTGGAAATTTATTTTTCTCTAAATTTTTTGTTGATCATTGCATCATCATCAAAAACTTGAAACTATTCAAATATTTTGAAGCCAAGAAACCCCTAATCGAGGGCACCCACATTATTGTATTTGCATATTGTTAATTAGTTGGTATATAAAATTGAATAAGTGTACAAAAGTATTTCAAAACAAACCACCAATAAAATCAAAATGTATAAATCTTAGATGCATATTTTCAACCCATGCAACTAGTTTTAGTAAAAATTGTATCTAAAACATTGTAACTCTGTATGGAAAACTATTTTCAAATATATTTGGAAGATACACTATTGTTGGACAGATTTTTTTCATTGATGTCAACCCTTGGAGAGTGATCTTGGAGATTGATGTCAACCCTTAGAGATTAATGTCAACCTTTGGAGAGGTCCAAATATGTTGGACATTTGATTGGCACTTGTATGATAGAGATTGATGGTGATTTAGTTGGGTACATTTTATGTAGTACACATGTAGCCCTAGAGGTGTGGTTATGGGACCCAAATTTGATTAAGGAATATGAACATGAAGAATAGTGATAGTATAGGTAATACTATCATAGATGGATAGTACAGTTTGTGTCATTTATAGTGATATGTGGAATGCCACTTGGTTCCTCACAATTAGGGAGATATGGCCTTCTAAAGTTGGAAGCCCGAAAGAGTGTTCAAGAAGCCCCTAGTTGGTTACAAGTCTTATTCAAAGGGTAAAGTGGTTGTAACAAGAAACCACTAAAATAAGAAAAGAGTTTACCTAGCATTAGTATAAATAAACCTAAAGGAGTCTCTCATTTATGTTGGCATTATTGATTTTGTGTTTTCATTGATGGAAACATGAAGAAAACATGTACAATAATTAGAGAAAAAACAAAGATCACCTTGGGGAAGAAGTAATTTGTGATCAATTTTGATCACGACAGGATCAACAATGATCCTATGTTCCTAAATCTCAATAGAGGTAGCATATAGATAACTCACATACAAAAGGAGTAAAAAATGCACAAATAGTTATTAAAATCTCAAGAGAAATAGCGGTTAACATGTCAGAAAGAAGAGCTTTGAAACCATTCAAGAATCATAAGGAAACTATGTTATAGTCGACAGCCGATCAAAATATCATAGAAATCCAAGACTATCAGATCACACGAAAGTCAAAGCCTGCATAGAAGATCCTTTTGTGAAGGATCCTGGAATCCTAATCGTCCATTCAAAATTTGGGAGTAATCAGCATCGTTATATCAGTTCAGAATATATCATGATCGTAAGATCTAATCCAAGTGGAAGGATAGCATAAGTTTTGGCATATTGCCACTTTGACGATTAATGGAGGCAAGGAAGAATCCAAAAACCCCTGAAGTTACGAATTAACGCCAACTGTCAATCAGAAAGGAGCTCCGGATGAGTTCTCAGCCATTAGATCAATATTTAATCTAGAATTAAGCATTGATCATCAACCTGGAATGGAAATGTTGAAACTTCATATTGTACTAAAGGAAATATGGTGGTCACCTCCGACGCTGACCACTCTGGCAATAAGAATTTCGAAAAAAAAAAAAAAAAAAACAACCCAAAGGCCTAAGCCCTGAAGTCACGAAATCCAAAAATCTGTCAGATCGAGGGAAGAACTTTGGGAGAAATATGAACTATTATATAAAGAATTCTAGAGCCATGATCTAGGAGGGAGACATGTGGCAGAAGACAAAGATGACACGTGGCACAATCAGTTGGTGACAAGTGTTAGGGTCTAGTTAGCACATTAGGTATACAAAAGTCACGAATCAAGGTGACACGTGGCAGCCACACAACCAGTTCCATGTCAACAGTGACGTCGACAAGCCATGTAACTCTAAGATTACTAAATTAAGGGATATCCAAGATTCTTTTATCAGCTAATAGTCGAAGGCCAAAATCATGAAGCAAATCTAACTGTTGATCTACTATGGGATCATTCTTGACCATTGATCAAGCGTAGTGGAAAGATAGGATAAATGGGGCCAAAGGCATAAAGTCCCGTAGTAAACAGAAATTATCGAATTGAGTTAGGGGAAGATACATGGTGGTGGACATATTCAGTAGTTTGGTGATAATTGAAGGACGGGGTAAGATCAAATTCCTGAAGACTAGGAGTGTCAAAGCCCCAAAATCTTGTCAACTGTCAAATCAGAGTTGCGTGGAAATAGTCAACTTCGACATTGACCAACTTCAGAGATAAAGGAAGTTGAGTTACTAAAAGGATATCGAAGTCCCATAATTTTGAAATGTACGAGGATAGTCCATCTCAACTGAAGATTAAGTCAGAGTAATTGATCATCTAAAAGATAAAATTATTCAAATTTCAATGAGAAATGTGGTAGTATAGATCTGACCGTCTGTCATAAGGTTAGATCAATGATGAAGGTTTATAAGAATAGATTAAGTTGTGTAGATGTTATCAAGGAGGAGACAACATGGAACATTGGATGAGACCAAGGAAAACATCAACGGTGGAGCAGAACTTCACCACTCCGGGGATAGTTGGAATTAAGCAAGAGGCATAAATATCCTGAAGTCTTGAATCTTCGAAGTCCTAGATTAAATTAAATTCATTCATCTCAATGACTAATTAAGTCATAACCGTTCATCATCAAGGATTGAAAATGATCTAGAGCCAACAAAGTTGTAGGATTCAAATTTAATTGTCGATCAAAGGAGGAGGAATATATCAACAAATAAGATCTTATCACAACACAAGTTTCGCAAAGAATAGACCAGACCATCGATCTGAGAAATTATGGAGTAATTCTAGCCATTAGATTAGCCAACATGAGATATAACCACTATGTAAGGTAACACTCCGTAAGATATATCTTCGGCAATAACAAGAGTTTGGTAAAGGATAAAATCTTTGAAGGGTCGAAGCCTGGAGGACAAGGTTATGTCATTAGTCGTGTGAGTGCTCAAGGTATCAAAGGTGCAACACTAGCACTTAGGGAAGTGCTTAGTAGGTAAGCTCATGATTTCAAGCTCGCGATCACACGAATTGTGGATTGAAGGGAGCACCTATTGATTAAGACTCGAATTTACAACAATTCGAGATATGTAGACTAATGAACCGATACACAGTCATGATTAAAGAAGTGTTAAATCATGATCATTATGAATAAAGAATAAAAAGGAAAAATGATATTGTTTAAAGTTTAATATTATCATTTAAATGAAAGGGTACAATATTTCAATGTCAAAAGACATCTTGATTCAACCAAAAGACATAATGGATTAACCATATGCCTTTTGGAAAAGTATATAAAGCAAGAAAACAAAGTGGAAAGTGTGTCTTGGTGTATATATATATATATATATTGGATTAAATGAAAGTTCATTCTATCAAGTTGGTGCTTGTTTACATGCTAAGTCTTGTTATGAGGGTTGGATTCCTCATTTCTCAGTTGGATCTTAGAACTACAAACTGGGTCTTGTATCAAAGTGTTGGATCTATCATATTCAGTTGAAGTTAAAGATATTAAAGGATTGATTTTATTTGTATTCATTCAAGTTAAATAAATAAAAGAAATATATTTTATCTACTTCATACAGTTTGTGCTATACATGTTTATGAATAATTAATTGAGTTGCATATATCTTATTTAGTTAATTTAGTTAATCTATGAAAGTATGAAAAGGAGTCAAAAGTTCTAGACACTTATTCACCCCCCCCCCCTTCTTAGTGTTAGTGTGTGTTTCAACAATTGGTATCAGATTGGGTACCTTCAGCATAGTTTAAACATTGGAAGGTAGATTTTGAAGAAATGGATGAACAAATGGCTCTCTCCACAAATGAATCTCATTTATTTGATGGAACAAACTACTCTTCATGGAGGGAAATAATGAAAATACATCTGAAGTCAAGCGGATCTGGATTTTGGGACTTAGTAGTATCTAAACCTTGGTACTCAACTACCTCAAAGAACAAATCCAAAATTGCAAAAGAAACAAAGAAAATAATTCAATAGCATCAAAGGAAATCCAAAATGAATTGTCATACCAAGTCAAAGAAAATATGGGACACTGCACTTCTGCTAAAGTACTATGGCTCCAGATAGACAATTTTTATCAAAATAAAGAACAAAACAAAGAAATAGAGAATTCCAATCAGTTTATAGAACAAAACAAGGAAACGGATAAATCCAATCAGATTAAAGAACAAAACTCAAAAATGGAGAAATCCAATCAGATTAAAGAACAAAACTCAAAAATGGAGAAATTCAATCAGATTGAAGAATAAAATACAGATAAAGAGAATTCTAATCAGAATAAAGAACAAAACACAGAAGAGGACAATTACATCAAAGAATTAATGCAAACCCCAGTCATCAATAGAGAATACTACTACATCAAGGAATTGATGAATACCTTGGTATTCACTAAAGAAAAACTATTAGATTTTAAGACTGATGTTGTAACCATATTTGAAGGGATTAGTATGGAACCAAGAAATGGTCTATATATTGAAGTTACTAAATATGTTCTTGACCATATTGAATACACAATTATGTGCACTTTTGAAGAATTGGAGAAACTTCAACAGAAAGATAAGTTCCTACTATAACAATTAGATCAATCTAACCTTGAAGAGCATGAACAAAATATTCACCTAGAAGACAAAGAAGAAGAGAACAAAAGATTGAAGATTGAAGTTGCTAATCTAACAAAAGAAATGAACAAATTCAAGACATATGAAAAAATCAACAAATTCATAGAAGACTTAGAAGAAACAAAAGAATTGGTCAACACCCTAAATCCTCAACTTGAGAAAGCTAAAGAAATTGAAGAAACCTTGAAGAGCCAGTTGATTAAAAAGGAAGAATTGTGCCACACATTGGAAATGGAAGTCGTCAACCTCAAAAGGATTCAGCTAGAGAACAAGGAAGAAATCAAAAGATTGAAGATTGCAGTTGTTAATCTAACAAAATAAATAGAAGAGTTAAAGACATATGACAAAACCAATAACTACACAGAATTATTGGATGATACAAAAGAAATGGTCACCAATCTAAAAACTAAACTTGAAGAAGCTAAGGAAAGAGAAAAATCCTTGAAGATCCAATTGAATGAAAAGGAAGAAACATGTCACATGTTGGAATTGGAAGTTATCGACCTCAAAAAGAAGAATGAAAAGACAAAATCAACTATCAAATTCCAGAACAACTCAGCCATCCTGGATAGGATATGGAACATTCAAAGATCAATAGATGACAAAACCGGTCTTGGATACAATAAGAAAGAAGTATTTGGTAAATGGAGCACCATTCAAAAACATGACAAAGGATCATACTCCTCAAAGGAAAAAGGTACAGTCACAAACCAAAACAAACCATGAATTTTCTCAAGGAAGGAAACTATAAAAATAAAAAACAAGAAAAATATCAAAAGACAGGCTCCTCATGTCACAACAAACTCAAGTATGGAAACACCTTCAATGGTTATTTCTTTTATTGTCATAACTTTGGACACAAAGCATTGGAGTGCAAGAGTCTTAAAAACAAAAATTCAGGAACGTCCAATAACCTAATGAGATGTTGGAGATGCAATTATGTTGGACACACAACAAAGTTTTGTCATACCATAAGATGCTACAATTGTGATAGGTTTGGCCACAAATCTAAAAACTGCGAAAAATCAAGAATTCAATCCATGAGAAATAATTCATACAAGTCAGGAAGAAAATCTGATGATGGTTGGGAAAAAAGAAGAGATGAAAAATCTCAAAGGAAAAATTTAGAAAATAAAGATCCAACAAACAAAATATCTCATGAAAAGATATGGAGAAGAAAATCTGAAATAGAAAGAAAGAAAGATGATCTAGCACCTGAAAAATGAAGAAATTGATAACACATAAATGATGGGTGAAATTCCTAATAAGGAATGTGAAATTCATAGATTTGAATATGAAATGGATCAGGATCAATAAAGGAGAGTTCCTAGAGAAGAATATGACACAACAGCATATCTTGATGATATCATGCAGATCAATAGTCCATTAGCCAATGAAAGAAAAATGCAAAAGTAATAAGATGAAGAAACTTTTGAAGCACAAAACAATGGTGATGATGATAAACTCTCAAAAGCAAATCAATCTGTAGAATTGTGTGATGAATAAAACAAATAATATCTAAAGAATAAAGAAACAAAGGATTTCAAAATCTATAAATACATAGTATGGATAGAGAAAAGTTATTAATAGTATCAAAGAATAGTAAATATATCTTGGAATGAAAGAACTAAAAGTGATAACATACTTTAACAATTGATTATAAATGGAAAATGATCAAATGGTAATTTTCATTTGTTATAACTATATATGATCAATTGGTATCAATTGGTATTGTTACATAAATCAGAATATCATGAAGAAGAAGAAACAAATCAAGAAGATCGGTAAGATTCACACCCTTGTCCTTTATGACAAAGGAGAAGATAATAAAACCTTATGAAATAGTAAAAACTCAAGGGGGGTATTTAATTTGGTCATGAAATGAGGAAGTCATTGGATTAGGTTTAAAAGACTTGATCACTACAAAAAATTGGTATCAATAAGACTCCCTATTTGAACACAAGATCCCAAGAGATTGAGATAATAGCTAGCACATTCACAGGGGGAGAAAAGAAGTAAAATTTTAACTCTTTGTCATTGATGTCAAAGGCGGAGAAAAATAGTAAAACAAATTTGGTATCAGTAAAATTTTAATCTTCCAACTTGAAAATGAGATCAGTGATAGGGGGAGTAAAATTATTTGTTTTACAAATATGTTTCCCTCAATTCCAAAGGGGGAGATTGTTGGCATTATTGATTGTTTGTTTTCATTGATGGAAACATGAATAAAATATGTACACTAATCAGAGAAAAAAGGAAGATCACCTTGGGGAAGAAGCAATTTGTGATCACTTTTGATCACAATAGGATCAACAATGATCATATGTTCCTAAATATTAGGAGAGGTAGCATACAGAGAACACACGTACATAAGGAGTAAAAAATGCACAAACAATTATTAAAAGCTCAAGAGAAATAGTGGTGAACAAGTCAGAAATAAGAGCTTTGAAACCCTTCAATAATCATAAGGAAACTTTGTTATAGTTGGGAGTCGATCAAAATATCATAGAAATCCAAGACCATTAGATCGCATAGAAGCTAGAGCCTGCACAGAAAAACCCTTCGTGAAGGATCCTAGAATCCTTATCGTCCATTCAAAATCTGGGAGTAATCACAATTGTTAGATCAGTTCAGGATCTATCATGATCGTTAGATCGAATCCAAGTGGAAGGATAGCATAAGTTTACACACTTCGCCACTTCAGTGATTACTAGAGACAAGCAAGAATCCACGAAATCCTGAAGTCACGAAATAACACCAACCGTTGATCAGGAAGGAGCTTCGGATGAGTTCTCAACTGTTAGATCAAGATCAAGATTTAATCTAGAATTAAGCGATGACTGTTGATATGGAATGGAAATTTTGAATCACCAGATCGCACTAAAGGAAATAAGGTGATCAACTTCGTCCCTGAACACTCCGGCGATAAGAATTTTAGAAAAACCAAGAATACCCAAAGGTCGAAGCCCCGAAGTCACGAAATCCAATCAACCATCATATTGAGGGAAGAACTTTGGGAGCAATGTGAACCATTATATCAAGAAATCTAGAGCCATGATCTAGGATGGATACATGTGGGAGAATAAAAAGATGACATGTGGCACAATCAGCTAGTGACAAGTGTCAAGGTCTAGTTGGCACATTAGGTATACAAAATTCATGAATCAAGGTGACACATTGAAGCCACTCATCCAGTGCCACATCAACAGTGATGTTAGCAAGCCATGTCACTCCAAGATTACTGAATTCAAGGATATCCAAGCTTATTTTATCAGCTAATTGTCGAAGGTCAGAATCACGAAGTAAATCTAATCGTTGATCTACTATGGAATCATTTGTGATTGTTTGTCAAGTGTAGTGGAAATATAGGCTAAGTGGGGCCAAATTGATTTAGGGGAATATCCACGGTGGTGAACCTATTCAGTAATTCGGTGATAATTGAAGGACAGGGTAAGCTCAAATTCCTGGAGACTCGAAGTGTCGAAGCCCTGGAATCTTGTCAACCGTATGTTGATATTATTGTAGTTACGGGAGGTATTTACCTCCATGTGTAACCCTAACAAGAATAGAATATTCTGGGAAGAAAGAAGAAACCATTAAGCATTGAACATAACCCTAGAAGACAAGTCAGCTCAAGGAAATATTTATTATTAAGTATTTAGCCTCCAGAATGAGAAGTCGGCACAGACAACTCAGGAAAAAAAATATAAATATAGGTAGCCAAATCTCATTTGACACACACAGCTCGAAATTTAAGTAGTAAAGAAGTGTGCACCGCAGAAACTGGGTATGTGCGCAAGTCTAGGGAGTAGATGCAGTTGCAGCTACTGCAATCTGTATTCTTGATTTAGGCTCGAACTTTATATTGGTTATGGTATGGAATTTCTACCTTGTATGCTAGCTCTAGAGAGAGAGAGAGGTACGCTACATTGATTGGCTATTAGGCCTAGGGTTTTCTTCTAGAATCATTCTTTGTCAAGGTTAAGGTGCTCGAGGGTAGCTTTAGCCTATGGTTGGGTGACAATATTTTTATATTGTCTATGGTTAAACGAGAACATCTATTATTTCTAACAGGTTATGATCCCACACTATCTTCGGACAGTCTAACCACTAGAAGATAGATTGGGAGGATTTTCTCAGTTACAGTTGCAATTGTAGCCATTTTTTGATACAGCAACGAAACCCTAACCCTCTTGTTGAGGCACCTTAAGTGAATAAATTGACCTAATTTATGGATAGCCTAGTGCACCCTAGCCTAGAGCACATCCCGGTACTCTCAGCAAGCTAAGACATCAAGTTTGATTTTTTGGTCAAAGGTTGACTAATTCAAAGTAGTTATGACTTACTCTATGAAGTCAAAAAAAAAGTTAGAAGGGGCTTATAACTTCAAAGCATGGAAGAAAAGTATTGACCTCATCCTTTCCGAGAATAAAGTGTTGGATATCATGAAAGGAAAGATCATGGAACCACAGTTTGAAGAAGGAAAAGAGAAGGAACCTCAGAACGTTGTAGTTATGGAGAAGTTCAAAGACAATGACATCAATTCCATGAGTATCATAGTGGACTCTATAAAATACCACTTGATACCCTATATCTCCCATCTTGACTCATCTAAGAAGATGTACGATGCCCTAACAAACCTCTTCTCAGTCAGAAACATTAGACAAGTAATGAGTCTGAAGAATGAGATCTGTGACATGAAAATGGGTGATGATGATAGCATAACATCATACCTTGTGAGAATATCTCAGTTAAGATATCAACTACAATCTATTCAAGAAATCGTTTCAGAGAAGGAACTGGTAAATATAGTAGTCAATGGTCTTCCCAAGACATGGGATGCATTTTTCGCAAGCATGAACACAAGGAAGGAGTATCCCACATTTGAAGAACTTTGGACTTGTTGTGCACAAGAATAATCAAGGACTAGTGCAAAAGAGAAACCTCAAAAGAAATACGATGATCAAGCCTTCGCAGCAAGGCTCAAGAATTTCAGGAATAAAAATAAGTTTAGCTCAAGGAAGAAACCAAATCAAGAGAAAGATATGTCAAAAAGACAATGCTTCAATTGTCGAAAATATGGTCACTACAAGAATCATTGTCCCAAGTTAAAAAAAAAGGAAGGAAACAAATGAAGCATCAGTTGTCGAAGAAAGGGAACCCTCAAAGAAGTCTGTTATAGCAAGATTTTCCTCACCATAGTTATCTTGCACAAAGGGCCTTTTTCCATTTCCCTATGCAGACTTATCATCCCTTTTTGATAAATCCAAAGCTAAAAATAAACATTTTTCCACATATACACACCCTATCAACTATATAGCAAGCGTATACACAGGTTGCTCCACTACAGCCCGCGTACATTGGGATTTGTGTTAGAAAATACAAAAATGGAGTTAGGTTTCCATGTCATGACAAGAGATCTCTAATCCTTGGCCTTCCATATACTGGAAACGTTCTGACTCAACCCTTCAGTTGCATTTTGAAGGCTATAAGAGCACAATTTCGAGTTATGGAAAAGAGGAGAAAGAATTCAACTTTGAGAGAAAAGTTACTTTGGAGAAATTACTTCATATTGAGTCTGCATCCCTTTGTCCCTCAATTCTAAACAAAGTGTTCAACCCCCAAGATCTTTCCCTATTGTTGAGAGAAACTCATTGTCTCTATCTTTTGAGCTTGCCTTTGGTAGAGGATTGAATTGGTGGAGACCCATTTGGAAGGAACTTGGTTCCTTGGTTTTGAATCATGTCGACATGGAAGTCTGTAATGTTGACACTTCTATTGATCAATTATTAATAGAAATACTCATTTCCCGTCCTATTGGAATCGTGCAAATATACGATTATTATTCATGGGCATGTTTGAAATGTTTATTAATGGATTATTCTATCTGATGTGCTAACCCATTTACATTATCATGGTATACTTGTTTTTCTTGTTTGTTGAGAACTTATTGTAGGTACAAAGATTTGGGTCGAAGTTCTCAATGGTGGAACATCATCAAATGTTGGATCGAGGTAGGCCTCTTTCTTATCTTGCACATTAGTTCATATAGCATACAATGGAATTGAGTTGATTTATGCAGTCATACCTGTATGTTGTGGTTTACCCTTGGCCATAGAGAGTTTTCCCCTCGTAACAAAGTCCAAGCAAGGTAAAACAGACTTCTTCTTCTAAGACAAGGTAACAATGTTCTTCACAAGTCTTGTACATACCATGTTTACATAGTTTTTGTACATATCTTGCATATCGACTTCTTAGAAGATAAGATGTTCAAAGAGAAACAATAACTATGGAAGAATAACAAGATAATGATTGCCATCACGATGACTACAAGTCAATAAATACACATGAAAAGATGAAGTATATTGACAATCCTTCGTAACAATTCCTATGAAAGCTATTAACATAAGTAAGAGATGAAAGATAAGATGAAATCAGAATCAAACTTGAAGAAACATGGAAGAAGTAAAAACAAAAAGAAGTCAGCAATCAAAGGAAATTAGAAAAATACTTGTGACACTTTGCAAAAGGAAATAAGGATGTAAATGGAAGCATGGAATCTCCTATATGGAGGGAGACAATTATATAATTCCAAAATAATAGCATGCATTCATGCATGAAGCAAGGATTAGGAGGGAGATAATCCTAAATAATATGATCCATTGAGGATTATGAAGTATCTATCCATGTTCCCACCAATGGTAGCATCCATGAAAAGAAGCACGTGTTCAGTTTGACTTTAGAAGAAGTCTTCTTTGAAAATAATCCTTAAAGTATCCCTAGTTGTCCATCCACATCCATGATCCTATGATGAAAGGAAGAATTCAGAATCTTCAGGGCATGGAATCTATAGAAAACTCCATGGACCCGAGAGCTAAGGAGAAACATGAGGAAGAACATGAATATTCCAAGAGAGAAAGAAAATCTAGAAAAATCAATCATTATATCGAGAATCAAAAGACTACCAGCTTGGTTTTAACCCACTAGAAGAAATCAAGCAGAAGAAATGGAATTTGTGATGAAGAATAGTGTATGAAATACTTATGAATGGAAGCATCACGAGATTCAGAACTAGAGGTTCTCCCATATGGAGGGAGAAGACTATGATGATAGCTTGTTCCAGTAGCCATACATACCTCTAGTTGAGCCATTATATATTCTGCAATATCCATGGGATGTATTTTACATCAGATGAATGCAAATACTATTATCTAGAGTAATTGAACAAGAAGCGTATGTAGAGAAACCTCAAGGTTTTGAGGTATACCAGAAAGAGACCCTTGTATGCAGATGGAAGAAGATCTTGTATGGATTCAAACAACTTGGTGAAAAGCCTCTCATGCACAATAGAAGCATGGTGAAAATTTTCTATGACAGAAGTTCAGGATGATGGATTGCTAATTCATGACAAAATCTCATGATGACAAAACTTGGATATGTTTTAGTTTGAGCCTTGCCACGATTTTATGAGCTAGCAAGAAACTAAAGTGTTGAATTCAACCATGATATATTGTAATGATCAAGAGCTATATGAAGCCTTCAGAGAAAACTAGTGTTTCAGATAGACCGAAGTACATTGAGATCAAGCATTACATTCTTTGTGATGAAGTCAAGAAAAGAGAAGTGGTTCTCCAATATATATCTCCACAAATGAGCAGATAGCAGATATTTTGGTAAAACCTCTGTCCAAGATGGAAAAAGTTTGAGTACTCAAGAAACAAGCTAGAGCTCATGGAGACGAATTCCTTATTGAAATAGGAAGAGATTACTCCCAGGTTGGCAGGGAGCACTGATGTGTTATTGATTTATGGACAATCATTTTTCAGTTCAAAAAATGCTCGAGGATGAGTAGTTCCTTTCCAGTTCAGAAATCGGTTTGAGATTTCTGATGGACATGCATTTTCCATTTCGAAAAATGGTCCAGATCGAACGGTCATTTTTGTAATGAAAATGGTTCGATAGATTGTTGATGTACCATAGAAAATGATTCCCCTTGTGGTCAGTGTGGGGGAATGGTCTAGGACAATATTTCTTCTTGGAATTCACTCTCATTAGTGGTCAAGTAGAATGGTCTACATCGCTGGGAATTCATTCTTTCGAAGTTCACACTTGTGAATGGTTTTGAATAATGGTATGTTTTGGAGGTTGGTGCAGGACAGTCATTTCCTTAGGAAATGGTTCAGATATTCATTCCCTAGGGCAGACTCATCATCTCTAGGTTGCACTTTTTTTAGTGTCGGAGGAATGGCCCAGTTAAGTGAATGGTCCAAGTTTAGCAATCAGGGACAGGCATTCCCTAGGGTTGATATGAAAATGATAAAGGCTTGTATTCTTGAAAATATTTGCAAGTTTTTAATTCAAGTGTTCTTATGCAAAAGGATCAATTTTCAAACACAATTTTTTATAGAAATTACACATTCAAGATGCAGATAATAAGAAACAAATAACAATGAACAGTAAACACATAACACAGCAAATGATAAAGGAGTTCACCCCTCTCTTGGGCTACATCTCCTGGTCCAGCTTCCAATGGATCTTTTATATTATTTTCTCAAAGTGCTAAAATAGGTACTTTACAATGCTCAAAATGCCAAATAGATGGCTCCAATGGCTTCAAAATGTCCAAAAACCCCTAGCTGGGCTTTTTCAGCACCTGATTTGGCCAAAAATTGAAGAAGATAGGCTTCCTGGAAGTTCCCCTTCAAACTTGTTGTCTCTCGATCACCAAAATGCACCTCTGTGTGTCCAACCTAGCACACGCGCTCATTTTCATGCTAAAACCTAGCACTGGGTGCATAATAGAAAACCATGGAAACTGTAGGACAGTTAGGGAACCTAGCCCCCCCTAACCACAAGCCGTTGAGCATATGGGTCATATGACCACGCATAAAAGGCTGGGGCTAAACTCCAAATCATATGGTTAGGCACGTGGGTTTAAACCGTTGGTAATGTAAACTCCCGCGCATAACCGTCGGTCAAATGTATTGTGAACATAACCACACATGGTATGGTCATATGTTTATCCACATGTGATTGTGGGATAACCGTTGCTCAAAACAAAACAAACTCCCATGCATTCGTTTCAGCACATGGTCATATATATATATACAAAAACCACAGGCTGGGGCTAATCCCCAGCCCGGCCCCCCACACTAAAATACACCATAATCAAACTCAAATAAATTTAAACACATATACATGTTAAGAACTAATACCTGGGCCATTGGTAGCCCATGCTGTGTGAAGGTGCTCCACCTTGGCAGGAGGTCCGGGGTTCGATCCCCACGGACTCCATATAATTTTAACAACCATACCAAATAAAATGGTGCCACGTGGCAGCCCATGTCTAGGCCACGTGGCACCACCCCACTTGTCAGAGATATGCCACTTGTCGAGAAATGATTCGACCGTCCAACTACCAACTATCTGCCAACTCAGCCCTACCATGTCAGCATATGGCCCTGCCACGTCAGCAACCGTACGGACTGTACAGACTGTACAGTCAGCAATTTTTTTTGCATGTTTGACGATTTGAACAGAACACAATATCTCACTCATCTGACATTCGTTTGAACCCGTTTGAGTTGCATTGGGTTCGTGACGACAAGGCCTACGCACCCGTTTGATTTGAAGCAATTCCGAGCACTTTGAATTTTGAGCAAAATTTGATCCCCTGGATCACACCTCCCCATTGGAAAGCTTTTGGACCTCCAAAAGGCTATTTTCAATCTATCTGAAGATGAGGGTATAGTTCCCTCACCTTTCCAACCTCAATCCACTTGGCTTTGCTTGGATTTGTGCCTTTAAGAACAATTCGAAGATATTCCACATTTCCTCGTTTTTAAGTTCTCATTCTCCTGTCAAGGATTGTGTCTTCATGCAGTTCTGTAAGATATTCTGGGGAGAAATCATCTATAGAAGGAATATGAACATGTTCTCCTTGATCATCAATCAAAGGAGGCTCATACAATTTCAAATTATCAACATTAACAACTGCATACAT
>ML777144.1:2166559-2205850 GCA_009831015.1 Picea engelmannii
GTCCTCTTGAGTCTTGTCTTCCCACCAAATGAGTGTTGCACTATCCAATCTTAAAGAAGCAAGTTGAATCTTAGTTTCATCATCTTGAATTTTCTGTATCCTACAATACACCTCAATGTGACAAATCCAATTATCTAATTTCTCAGCATTTACCTCTCCATTGTACATTGGCAATTCAAATTTAGTATCAAGCTTTAACAAAGGAATTTGTGGAGGAGTTTTACCTTGTCCCTGTGGAGAATTTGGAAGAGATTGTGAACTGGTAGAAGAAGAGAAAGATGGAGGTGAGGGAGGTGGAGAAGCACCATTCCCTCCATTTCCATTTGGAGTTTTATCAACACTGTCTCCCTTGTTCTTTGAAGGGTTGGAGCCTTCACCTTGCAACCTTGTATTCCTCTCTTCCATAAAGACTTTCATCATTTCTCTCATTTCCATGAAAGCCTTTCTGAGATCTTCATCTTCTGTAGGAATATTTTCATGACTCTCTTCATGACCCATACTTGGTGAATGTCTCCTTGAAGCTTGAGGTGATGATATAATCTTTCTTCTTGAAGGATGAGAACTTGGCTCTACAAGTTGACCTTCTCCTCTTGTGAGTTTCAACCTTGTGAACATCAGAAAACAAAACACTTGTAAATAATCAAGCCTTCAAAAACCTAAGCTCTGATACCAACTTGATCTGAAAATGATAAAGGCTTGTATTCTTGAAAATATTTGCAAGTTTTTAATTCAAGTGTTCTTATGCAAAAGGATCAATTTGCAAACACAATTTTTTATAGAAATTAAACAGTCAAGATGGAGATAATAAGTAGCAAATAACAGTTAATAGTAAACACATAACACATCAAATGATAAAGGAGTTCACCCCTCTCTTGGGCTACATCTCCTGGTCCAGCTTCCAATGGATCTTTTATATTATTTTCTCAAAGTGCTAAAATATGTGCTTTACAATGCTCAAAATGCCAAATAGATGGCTCCAATGGCTTCAAAATGTCCAAAAACCCCTAGCTGGGCTTTTTCGGCACCTGATTTGGCCAAAAATTGAAGAAGATAGGCTTTCTGGAAGTTCCCCTTCAAACTTGTTGTCTCTGGATCGCCAAAATGCACCTTTGTGTGTCCAACCTAGCACACGCACTCATTTTCGTGCTAAAACCTAGCACCGGGCACATAACCAAAAACCATGCAAACTGTAGGACGGTTAGGGAACCTATCCCCCCCTAACCGCAAGTCGTTGAGCATATGGGTCATATGACCGCACATAAAAGGTCGGGGCTAAACTCCAAATCATATGGTTAGGCACGTGGGTTTAAACCGTTGGCAATGTAAACTCTCGCACAGAACCGTCGGTGAGATGTATTGTTAACATAACCATGTGTGGTATGGTCATATGGTTATCCACATGTGATTGCGGGCTAACCATTGTTCAAAACAAAAAAAACTCCCATGCATATGTTTCAGCGCATGGTCATATATATATATATATATATATATATATATATATACAAAAACCGCGGGCTGGGGCTAAGCCCCAGCTCGGCCCCTTGCGCCGAAATACACCATAATCAAACTCAAATAAATTTAAACACATATACATGTTAAGAACTAATGCCTGGGCTATTGGTAGCCCACGTCGTGTGAAGGCTCTCCACCTTGGCGGGAGGTCTGGGGTTCGATCCCCACAGACTCCATATAATTTTAACAACCATACCAAATAAAACGGTGCCACGTGGCAGCCCATGTCTGGGCCATGTGGCACCACCCCACTTGTCAGAGATATGCCACATGTCGAGAAATGATTCGACCATCCAACTGCCAATTGTCTGCCAACTCAGCCCCGCCACATCAGTGTACGGCCCTACCATGTCATCGTACGGCCCCGCCACGTCAGCAACCGTATGGACTGTACAGTCAACAAATTTTTTTGCCTGTTTGACGATTTGAAGAGAATGTGATATCTCACTCATCCGACGTTTGTTTGAACCCGTTCAAGTTGCATTGGGTTCGTGACGACGAGGCCTACACACCCATTCGATTTGAAGCGATTCCGAGCACTTTGAATTTTGAGCAAAATTTGATCCCCTGGATCAAGGGCAAACTCATTCTCTCTAGGTTTCACTTTGTTTAGTGCCGGAGGAATGGCCCAGTTAGGTGAATGGTCCAGGCTCAGAAATCAGGACAGTTATTCTTCTATGCTTGAGAATAATAGTTCAGATAGCTCATGGATGATGTTTTACTTTCTGAGAGAAAATTCTCTTCCAAATCTCACAGATGTGAGTGGAAGAATGACCCAGATGACTCAATTTATATCATGATATTGTTTTCTGTGCAGGTTGATATCAGATGATATGATCCCTATGGAGACTATATGTCTCTAGACAGTGGATGTATGCTACTATGGTGGATGTGTTCCACTGGCTGTGACTATGTGTCATTGATTGAGTAGTCGTTTACTACTTGGTGTGGTTGTGTACCACTGGATAGTAGTTATGTACTACTATGGATAGAAACAGTTGTGTTCTATTGAATGACATTATTTTGATTTCCATGTAGACTATCAGGACTGTTGAAAATGATTATCATCTATATAAATAGTTAGTGTGCCTATGGACAGACATTCTCCAGGTAGAGAATGGTGTAGATAGAAGAGATTGTTGGTGGATAGGTATTCTCTTTGTGGAGAATGGTTCAGGTTGACAGTTTGTTGACATCGTTAGATCTCCAAGAAACTCTTTGGGGTTGTAAACCAAAGATGCTTGGTAACTTAAGAAAATATAATTTAGGTATGCTTGGATCAATGGGATAACTCAATAACTAATGAAATGGACAACTCATCATACATTCGAATAAGACAGTGCTTTTAGAGATCAATAATCAGACAAAATAGATTAAACATGGGGATGAAGAATACTAATCTTGGTAACAAAATACAATAAGGTGCAGGGTCATACAAGATAGCAAGGATGTTCTCCAATTCAAGTTTATGAGCTTAATAAAGAGATGACAGTCTTTAGAAGCTAAGACAAACCGAATTCAAGTGCAGAGAGATGAAATACATGACCAATATAATATTGAAGACAAAAGAAAACTGTGATTCTATTATCAAATAAGAGTCTATTACAATAGAAAAAATGCATCCAAGATTGAACCCCGATATTTTAAAAAGATAGACATTTATAGCTTTTACAGCAAGTCTAAGATCCTGAAAAATTGGATCTGGATTTCTAAATATAGAAAGTCAAACTAATTGAATACAATAGGATAATTAAAGAACTAGTTCCTAGGGATCGAACTGTCTTCTTAGTTGATCTTGGCATCTGGTCTTCATCACTTATATGTCTCTGATGTGTCGTGGAGGGAAAAGACACATGTCTTCAAAAGTTGGAAATCTTTCAACAACTGTAACCAAAACTTTAGTTGACCAATTAAACATTCACCCCCAAAATCTCCACGAATCTTTGATACTAAATGTTTCTTGATTCAGTGATTAATCTTTTGATACTCACTTACCCTTTAAATCACTCCAAAATTGCTATGTTCCAGCTTAGCTTTCCAAAATTCTCATTCTGTAGTTTCACCAGCTATTTCACCTTAAGATTTTCTAATTAGCTGATGAAAGCTCTGCTTTGAAACAACTAATTGGTTATAATTTTGCCTTCTATGTTGGTGAAAGCTCTGTTTTGGTCAAAAAGGAAACCTTTCATATTCAAAACTGTTGTTCCATCAAAAACTCAATGTTCTTTTGATTGCTCTCCCTGCAAATTTATAGCAACCTGGGCCAGCACTTGTAAATCTGGATGTGTGTTAATCTTTTCCTTCAATTTTTTTATTCTCCTCTTCAGGCTCTTAGCTAACCACCATAAGCTGTTATAATCCTTTGTGATTTTCTTCTTCTTCTTTTTGTCTTTAATACTTTCATGTGCTAGCTTCTCAAAATATGCATTTGTCTTTGCAAAATTCTCTGATAAGGCTTTATATCTTGCCTTTATCACTCTTTCTAGAACCTCTTGTTGTGTTATTACCTCTTTCAGCTCCTTAATCTTTTGTGATTTCTTTGATTTCTTCTTTCTTGAGGTTTCACCTTCATCTCTAGGAGTAAAATCTTCATAATCCTATGTAATTTCCATGGAGTGCTCTGGACTTTTGATGGCTGGACTTTCATCTTCCTTTTCTGGCTCTATATCTGAACCTGTGTATGGAAAATTTAGAACATTTGTCTTTTCCACTGTGGATTGCTCTGAGTTTGTTTCAAAATCTAGTTTCTTTTTAGCTTTCTTGGGTTTTATGCTAGAATTTATTTCCTCTAGTGGTTTTGGGAGAGCTCTCCTCCTCCTTGAGATGCTCTGAGGAGTTAACTTCTTTTTGCCTACTTTCTTCTTTTCATTTATAGGTTGAGTTTGGGTCTCAAAACCTTCCCAGAAAAGAAAGTGCTTCCAAGTTCTTTCTCTTTGTCTCAGTTCTTCCAAAATGATCATTTTAATCAGGCCATAATGACAAAGGTCATTTTTTATGCTTAAAGGTTCGGCTATGATCTTATTACACAGTTTGGTTAGTCTCTTATGAAGGAAGAAAGGCAAATTCAGAAGGATCTTCCCTGTGAAGTGATCTAGAAGTCTGAAATGATATAACATTAACTTGTCATACCTGCCTTATGAGGTTAAGTATAATTGAATTCCTTTGAACAGATCTTGCCATTCATCTTCTAGGTAAGAATTAGGGATGCTTTTCTTCCAGGTTATGCTTCGGAATTTTGCCTTGAGGTATACCCTGAAATCCAAGTTCTTGGTCACTGTTGTTTTAAACCAACTTTGGCATGTTCTGGGTAAGCCAGTTGTTGTAGCGATGGCAGCTTCGTCAATTATCATTTCCAGAGAGCCCATGATAGCTTTCTTTCCATCATATGACTTGGCAAAGACTTATGTTTTTTCCTGGTGATAACCTTCCTATAAATTTTCCACATATGTCATACAACCTGCGTCTGAGAATCGCTTTTGCACATCTGGATAAGACTGCAAGAAGGATAAATTATCTAGCTCTTTCCTCAACAGTAATCCTCCTTGCTTCCTCGCCATCTACGACTTGAACATCGGTCGATTTGCACACGGTTGACATGGTAATCTTCTTGATAAAGAAAAGGTTGGCGTTGATGAAAACTCCCTGTGTTATCAATTAAAATATGAAACCTCATCATAGAAGTCTGTTAACACCGTGAGTTCAAAATAAGAAATGTTGATTTGATGTTGTTGGATGGCTAGTACTTTATCCTATGTCTTCAATGATGATTGAGAGTTTGTCACCTCAAACCCTCCTCTTGTTGTCGCACGAAATACGTGAGCACGATCCACCATAATGTCTTGTTAAAACGTGAACAACGGTATCATCATCATCATTTGTTTCGACTAGCTTGCCATGATGATTGTATGACGTGTGGTTGGCGTGTCCCTTTTTTATTTCTGGAGTCATTGAAGAGAAATATGTGTTAGCACTTTCACCAGCTTGCTTGCTACGGGGGGTAAACTTTAACCGTTGAAACCTGAGGCTTTCACCAGCTAACTTCAACTTCAAAATAGATGTTAGTTGTTGAAAAGATTTTTCACAAATTTTTGAAAAGACCTTTTGAGGATCAATTTATTTCTAGGATAAAATCTTAAATCCTATGTTTTGACACTTCTAAATTCTAAAAATTTATAGAATCCTATAAATGACCACGCTATCACCTACAAAATGGAACAAATTGATTGATCTATTTTGGGAGATAACATTTGGCTCCAACTGGGATGGATACCTCCCTGTGAGGTCACAAAGAACCTAGCTTGACTCAGTAGCCTTTATTACAACTTGAATTCGAAACTGATTTTACTCAGTACCATTGGGCATGGAGTTATTGATGAAATAAAACAAAAACAAAAACTGAAAATAATATGTATAGAGAAAACAGGCTTTAAGGAAAGCCTCATGAAAAGTAGGGTTTCAAAAACCACCCGTTGAAAGGGTCACCTGATACTTCTTCACCTGCAAGATCTTGGAGGACAAAGGTATTATTCTACTGAACTTCTGCTATGACAAATGGACCTGTCCAGAGCGCATCGAATTTGCCATGTTTTCCCTTTTCCTGCCTTGTTGCATCCCATTTCAAAACCATCTCCCCTTCTTTGAAAGTATCTTCCTTAACTTTCCTGTCAAAATTTTTCTTCGTCTTCCTGTGGTGTAACTCTATCTTTTCCAGTAGTTGCTCCTGTCTTGCTGCAACTTTACCAAGTTGTGGATCCTCCTAGTTAGATCATTTGGTTTGGAGTCAACTTCTTGTAAAAATTTTGCAACTGGCAGTGCAAGTTGAACAGGAAAGATGGCTTCAGTGCCATGTACTAACTTGAAGGGGGATGTACCAGTTGACTTTTTATCTGTAACTCTATCAACCCACAGAGAAAATTTCAACTTGGAATCCCAGCCCTTGGTATTTTGTTGAAGAAACTTCTTTATGATTCTGACTAAACTTTTATTTGATGAATCAGCTAAGCCATTTCCTTGTGGATAGTAAGCAGTAGAATGTACTAGTTGAATTCCCATCTCCTCACATAATTTTACCAAGTGTTTATCATTAAAAGCAGTAGCATTATCGGTGACTATTCTCTTAGGGAAACCAAATCTGGAGAATATGTTTTCTTGCAGAAAATTAATGATGGCAGTGTGATTGGCATTTCTTGTAGGAATGGCCTCAATCCATTTTGTAAAATAATTAGTGGCAACAAGGATCCATCTATGTTGATTGCTAGAAGGTGGGTGAATCTCACCTATGAAGTCCAAACCCCATTGCTGGAAAGGACCTGTGACCACAACAGGTTTGAGGGGGAGAGATTTTAGTTGTTGTTTCCCTGCAAACCTTTGGCACTTATCACATGTTTTCACAAATTCACACACATCTGAAAATAAAGATGGCTAATAGTAACCAGCTCTCAGGATTTTATGAGCAGTAGTCTTCCAATAGTGATGTCCTCCACACTCACTATTATGAAATTCAGTCACGATTCTAGATGATTCTTCTTGGTTTATGCACCTCAAGAGTATCCCTATTGGATTTTTCCAGAACAATAAGTTTCCATTAATGCAGAAATTTATGGATTTGAGCTTTAAGGCTCTCCCTTGTGTTCTTGTCAAATATGAAGGAACTGATAAAGTCTGCAGAAAGTATAAGATGTGGCTATACCATTCACAGTTAGCTAGGTAAGGTGAAACCTGCAATTTCTCACTTCCTTTGTCCTATGAAGACTGCATATTTTCTGCATTTACACTCACCAAATTTATCTCAAGCAACTTACAATTTTCTTCTGCAAGAATCTTGGCAAGGCCTTGACCTTTCACAATTTTTGATGGCTTGATATTGACATCAAATTCAATTAACTTTGCTATCCACTTACTCCTTTTTCCGTCTATGTCGGGTTGCATAAGCACATCTTTAACTGAGCTTGAAGGTACATAAGCTATTACCTTGGCTTGAAGGATGTAAACTATGAAGGATTTTAATGACTTGATGAGTGCATATGCTTGTTTTTCCAACGGTTCATAATTCACTTCAGAATCTCTCAAGACTTTACTGAAGAAGGCAACTGGCTGCTCCTGATCATCAGCATTTCTCTACAATAGTACAGCTCCAATTGTATCTTTTGAAGCAAATGAAAAGATATAAAACTCCTTGTCAGAGTCAGGGATGATCAAAACAGGGGATGTCACAATGGCTTCTTTGATAGCATTGAAGGAGTGTTTAGATTCTTCGGTCCATCTTACTTCAAAATTCTTTCTTAACATACAAGTAATGTGCTTTGTAAGTTCTGCAAAATTTGTTATAAACCTCCTGATAAAGTTTATAGTTCCAAGGAAAGATTGAATATCCTTTTTTGATCTGGGAAGAGACATTTTTTTAATGGCTTCTACTCTTTTTGGGGAAATCCTTAGCCCATTAGCTGAAACAATATGTCCAAGAAATTTCCCTTCTTTAAGTGCAAAATTAGATTTCTTAGGATTAAGAGAAATGTCATACCCTCGGCATTTTAGGAAAGTCTTTCTCAAGTGTTGAAAATGATGTTCATGGCTGCCTAAAAAAATAGTTATGTCATCAAGATATATCAAGACAAATTTGTCTTTCTCTCCAATGTATGCGATGTCCATTGCCCTCTGGAACGTTTCTCCCACATTCATCAATCTGAATGGCATCTTTTCGTACATAAATGTACCCCATGGAGTGGTAAAAGCAGTCTTTTCTCTGTCATACAGATGGACAGTGATCTGATTGTATCTAGAGAATCCATCAATAAAGGACATCACATTTTATCCTGACACCTTCTATAGAATGTGTTCCATTTTGGGCAGCGGGTAGTTGTCTTTCCTAGAACATTTATTCAAATTTCTAAAATCCACACAAAGTCTGATCTCTCCATTTTTCTTCATGACAGGCACAAGGTTAGCAATCCAATCTGAGTATCTAAGAGGTATAATGATTTGGGCATCCAATAGCTTCTTGATCTCCTTTTCCATGGTAGGCAGCAACATAGGACTGAAATATCTAAGTTTCTGCCTAAATGGTTTTGTATCTTTGTTTAAAGGAATCTTGTGTTGAATTATCTCAGTGTTGAATGTCTTTAATCATCATATTGCCAAGCAAAGATATCAGCAAATTCTTTTAACAACTCACCATAATCAGCCTTTTGTGTTTCAGTCAGATGGGAAGCTAAGTTGACATATTTAGGATCTTGTTCACTGGCTACATTATACTGAAAGACTTCTAAGTCCTCTTCCTTCTCTTCCATTTTGAAAACCACGTCGTTATTATCAAAAAGATTTTCTAAAGGGACAATCCTTTAGGGATTCTATTAGTGGACAATTGAACTATTTCATGTGTTGCAATTTTACTTCTGATCTTTGGTTTTTCAGCTTCCTCATCATGTTCATTTTCCAAATCAATTTGCAAATCTGCAAACTCATCTATTACTGTAAGAAATCTGGTGAGTTCGGCATCATCTTCGAAAACCTTCCAAAACTTTACATTATCAGGGAGTGATGGCCTATACTTTACGTGGATTTCATAATTCAATTTAGGGGGTAGAGGAGGTATAAAAGTACAGGATGATGCAAGTTCTTGTAAAGTACACCCTGAAATCCAAGTTCTTGGTCACTATTGTTTTAAACCAACTTTGGCATGTTCTGGGTAAGCCAGTTGTTGTAGCGATGGCAGCTTCGTCAATTATCATTTCCATAGAGCCCATGATAGCTTTCTTTCCATCATATGACTTGGAAAAGACTTATGTTGTTTCCTGGTGATAACCTTCCTGCAACGTTTCCACATATGTCATACAACCTGCGTCTAAGAATTGCTTCTACACATCTGGATAAGACTGCAAAAAGGATAAATTATCTAGCTCTTTCCTCAGCAGTAATCCTCCTTGCTTCCTCGCCATATGCGACTTGAACGTTGTTTGATTTGCACATGATTGACATGGTAACCTTCTTGATAAAGAAAAGGCTAGCACTAGTGAAAAATCTCTGTGTTATCAATTAAAATATGAAACCTAATCATAGAAGTTTGTGAACACCACGAGTTAAAAATAAGAAATGTTGATTTGATGTCATCAGATGGCTAGTACTTTATCCTTTGTCTTCAATGATGATTGAGAGTTAGTCACCTCAAACCCTCCTCTTGTTGTCACACGAAATACATGAGCACGATCAGCCATAATGTCCTGTTAAAACGTGAACAATGGTATCATCATCATCATTTGTTTCGAGTAGCTTGCCATGATGATTGTATGATGTGTGGCTGGCATGTCCCTTTTTGATTTCTGGAGTCATTGAAGAGAAATCCATGTTATCACTTTCACCAGCTTGCTTGTTGCGGGGGGTACACTTTAACTGTTGAAACCTGAGGCTTTCACCAGCTAACTTCAACTTCAAAACAGATATTAGCTGTTGAAAATCTTTTTCACAAATTTTTGAAAAGACCTTTTGAGAATCAATTTATTTCTAGGATAAAATCTTAAATCCTATGTTTTGACACTTCTAAATTCTAAAAATTTATATAGAATCCTATAAATGACCACGCTATCACCTACAAAATGGAACAAATTGACTGATCTATTTTGGGAGATAACAGACATGACATGGACTAGTATTTTCCTAAGGAAAAGTTTGTGGCCCGATTAGGAAAATGGTTCAGGAACGATATTTTCTAAGGCATATAGGTTGAGATGGATCTCTATGGTACATATGAATTGATTAGTAAATAGTCCTAGATTAACATTCCTGTAGGAATGATCTCAGTATTCCATGGCATAGCTTTTATCTCTATTGGGACAGTCATTCTTCTAGGAAGTATGTCCAGATTAGAAGAATGGTCCTTGTATCACTTTGTGGAGTGAGTGACTTATTCAGCATCATGCCTGATTAATCAGATGGAGTATGGCTTCTAGAGATGATGCAGTTGATGCTATCAGATGATAGTGATAATGGTGCTCATGATCTAATCATGAGATAGCCTTTAAGGTTATGATGATGCTACCGGTTGAATGGTATGTTTGTGCTCAAGACCAGTGCCTTCAATACCTCCCTAACTAGGAGGGAGTGTTGATATTATGGTAGTTGTGGGAGGTATTTACCTCCACGTGTGACCCTGATGAGAATAGAATATTCCAGGAAGCAAGAAGAAACCCTAAAGCATTGAACATAACCCTAGAAGAGAAGTTGGCTCAAGAAAATATTTGATATTAAGTATTTAGCCTCCAGAATGAGAATTCGGCCCAGACATCTCACGAAAAACATTATAAATATAGGTAGCCAAATTTCATTTGACACACATAGCTCTAAATTTCAGTAGTAAATAAGTGCGCACTATAGAAATTGGGTAAGTGCGCAAGTCTGGGGAGTAGCTGCAGCTACAACTACTGCAATCTATATTCTTGGTTTAGGCTCAGACTTTCTATTGGTTATGGTTTGGAATTTCTTCCTTGTATGCTAGCTCTGGAGAGAGAGAGATGTACACTACATTGATTGGCTATCAGTCCTATGGTTTTCTTCAGGAATCATTCTCTGTCAAGGTCAAGGTGCTCAAGGGTGGCTTTGCCCTATCGTTGGGTGAGAATATTGCTATATTGTCTATGGTTAAATGAGCACATATATTATTTCTAACACCATAAAATCAGAGTTGAGTGGAAATAGTCAACTCTGGAATTGACCAACTTTGTAGATAAAGGAAGTTGAATTTTTCAAAGGATCTCAGAGTCCCAGAATGTCTAAATGAACAAGGATAGTCCATCTCAAATGAATATTAAGTTAGACCTGTCGATCATCTAAAATCCAAAATTAGTCAAAGTTCAATGAGAAATGTGGTAGTATAGATCTGACCATTCGTCATAAGGTTAGATCAATGATGAAGGTTTAGAATCACAAATTAATTTGCATAGATGTTAGCAAGGAGGAGAAAACATGTTTTTTATTAGGACCATTGGATGAGACCAATGAAAATATCAACGATGGAGACGAACTTCATCACTCATGGGATAGTTGGAATTAAGCAAGAGGCATAAATATCCCAGAGTCTTGAATCTCTAAAATCCCAGAGTAAATGAAATTTGTCCATCTCAGTGACTAATTAAGTCGGAACCGTTGATCATCAAGGATTGAAAATGATCTAGAGCCAACAAATTTGCAGGATTGAAATCTAACCGTTGATCAAAGGAGGAGGAAGAGATCAGAAAATAATATCTTATCACATCACAAGTTGTGAAAAGATTAGACCAGATCATTGATCTAAGAATTTCTAGAATAATGCTAGCCATTAGATTAGCCAACATGAGATGTAACCACTCTGGAAGGTAACACTCCGTAAGATATCCCTTCAGAAGTAACAATATTTTGGTAAAGGATAAAATATTTGAAGGTTCGAAGCCCGGAGGACAAGGTTATGTTGTTGGTCATGTGAGTGCTTGAGGTATCAAAGGCGTAACACTAGCACTTAGGGAAGTGCTTAGTGGGTAAGCTCGTGGTTTCTAGCTTACGGTCACATGAATTTTGTATTGAAAGGAGTGCCTATTGATTAAGACTCGAATTCAAAACAATTTGAGATATGTAGACGAATGAACCGATACACAGTCATGATTAAAGAAGAGTTAAATCATAAGAATTATGAATAAAGAATAAGAAAGAAAATAAATATTGTTTAAAGTTTAATATTATCATTTAAATGAAAGGGTACAATATTTCAATGTCAAAAGAAATCTCAATTCAAACAAAAGACACAATTGCTTAACCCTGTGCCTTTTGGAAAAGTATATAAAGCAAGCAAACAAAGTGGAAAGTGTGTCTTGGTGGAAAGTATGTCTTCTTCTGATCAGTGGTTTATTGATTCTAAAGAATCTTATCATATGGCTAAGGATAATGACATATTTTTTGATCTAAATGAATGTAACACCAAGAAAATATTTGTTGGTGATGATAGAACTCTTAGTGTTGTAGGATCTGGAACGTTTCAAGTAGATAATGGTCATTTCAATTATGTATTATGTGTTCCAAGTATTTCTTGTAACCTTCTATCAGTATATCAAATCACTCATTCAAGTGAAGGTAAAACCGTAGAGTTTTCACCTCTCCAAGTTGTAATCAAGGATCTAAAATATCCTAAGCATGTTCTTGCAATTGGAAATGTTGATGATATTACCAGGTTGTATAAGTTTGAAAACTTTGGGTCATCATGTTTTTCATCATTTTTTTTTTGCTCGTAGCGATGACTTGAGCAAACTTTGACATGAACGGTTTGGTCATCTAAATTATCGCTCACTGCAACAACTATGTAATCAAAAAATGGTGACTGGTTTTCCTTTTGTTTCATGCAAAGATGGTGTTTGTGCCGGTTGTAATCTCGGAAAACATCATCGGGAGAGTTTTGACAAACGTGCCTCTTGGCACGCCTCAAGCCCTTTGCAGCTTGTTCACAGTGATTTGTGTGGTCCACTTTCCTCTCCTTATTTTTTTGGGTGAAATTATTTATTAACTTTCATTGATGGATTTTCTAGACGCACTTGGGTTTACTTATTAAAACTTAAGAGATAAGTTTTTGACAAGTTTTTGGCCTACAAGGCCCTTATAGAAAAGCAATCTGGACATCAAATTCAAAGGTTAAGAACAGATAATGGAGGCGAATATGTGAACAATAATTTTACGAGTTACTACACTACATAGGGCATCCAAATGCAACACACTGTTCCATATACACCACAAAAAAATGGTTTTGTTGAGAGAAACAATCGCACATTAAAAGAAATGGCTAATTGTATGATCCAATCTAAGGGATTAAGTCTAAAGTATTGGGAGGAAGCAATCAAATGTGCAAATTACATAGTAAATCACACTCCCACAAAGGCTCTTAAAATTATAACACCGGAAGAAGCTTCGACTAAAATTAAACCAGATGTAAGTCACTTCCATGTATTTGGTAGTATAGCATGGGCTCACATTCTTGATGAGAAAAGGAAAGAATTGCAGCCTAAAAGTGAGAAGTGTATATTTTTTGGTTATTCTGAATATTTCAAAGGTTATAGACTTCTTCAACCACATTGTAATGAAATTATTATTAGGAGAGATGTTAAATTTGATGAAAATATGTTGTCCTGTGAGTCTCATTCGGCGATTGTGCCTTCTTCAGCCTGCAAGCCATCTTCGGCGTTTGTGCCTTCTTCTATTCCTATTCTGGTTTCTTCTTCAGATGATGACAGTGAGGATGAAAATCCACCTCTGCCTGCTCACCTTCCTCCAGATGAGTCCTTTGAACCTGAACCAACACCATCTCCACCGCTTTCTAGATGGATCCGTTCAACACAAGAAGTAGTTAGTGATCTTTTCGGTGATCCTTCAGGTCATCGTCGGACACGTTCACAGTTCTAGAGAGACTCTTCTCTTTTGGATCAAGTTTCAGAGACTCGTGATCCAGAGACATTTGCAGAAGCTTCAGATCATTCATATTTGGATACAATAATGAATGAAGAGTATTATTATTTAATTTAAAACGATGCTTGGGACCTTGTACCTCTTCCAAAAGGAAGAAAACTTGTGAGATGTAAATGGGTCTACAGAACTAGGTATGCATCAGATGGAAGTGTTGAAAGACACAAGGCTCAGTTAATTTCCAAAGATTTTCCCAAGTTGAAGGAATTGACTATAATGAAACATTTTCCCCTGTAGCCAAAATGAATTCCATCTACCTTGTTCTTTCCCTTACTGCCTCACATAAATTAGAGTTCCATTAGATGGATGTTAAATCTTCGTTCTTGCACGAAGATTTGAAAGAAGAAATATACATGGAACAACCTCTTGGCTATGTCTAGAATGACTCTAGCCTTTTTTTTCTCCTTAATAAATCTCTTTATGGTCTTAAGAAAGTTCCCCAAGCTTGGTATGCCAAAATGGACAACTTTCTTATTGACACTGGATTCTCTAGATGTCATTTTGATCCTAAAGTCTATACCAAGAAAGTAGGAATCCATCTCATAATACTTGTCCTTTATGTTGATGACCTTATCCTTACTAGTAGTGACTCAAAACTTTTGAACCATGTGAAAACCATCCTTAAGAAGAAATTTGAAATGAAAGACTTAGGATATTTGCACTATTTCCTTGGCCTCCAAGTTTTGCAAACCAATGAAGGAATTTTTCTTTCCCGATCTAAGTATGTTTGTGACCTTCTTCGTTGCTTTCACATGGACGATTGTAAACCATACCCTTCTCCCTTCCAGTCTAGAGTCAATCTTACTGCCACCGTACTTCTCCTAAATTTGATGCCACCATGTACTGTCAGTTAATTGGTAGCCTCTTATACTTGACTCATACATGTCCTAATATTTCCTTTATTGTTGGTCTTGTTGCCCAGTATATACAAACACCCCATGAAATCCATTGGAAAGCAACTAAAAGGATACTTCGTTATGTTCGTGGTATAATTCAGTTCGGGATACATTACAGTTCAGGGGGGACTCCTTTATTGGTTAGTTTCAATAATTCAGATTGGGTTGGTGACCCTGATGATCAAAATTCTACTGTAGGTTATTTTTTCAGCCTTGGTTCAGGACCTATCACTTGGGCCTATAAGAAACAACAGGATATTTCAATTTATTCGATAGAATTTGAGTACCGAGTAGAAGTAAATGCAAGTCAGGTAGCCTTATGGCTTCGACAGATTCTTTCATATTTTGGATTCCAGCAGCAGCATCCGACCAACCTTTGGTGTGACAATCAGAGTAATATCAATCTTGTCAAAGACCCAGTTCAACATCAGCGTAGAAAACACATAAAGCTACACATGGACTTCATTAGAAATCCCATTCATGATCACGCTATTGAAGTTCTCTTTTGTCTTAGAGAAGATCAAGTTGCAGACATTTTCAAAAAGTCTCTTACAGAAGCAAAGTTTTCCAAACTTCGATCTACGTTAGGAGTTCATGAAGTTGTCATTAAGGGGGGATAGGATATAATTCCTCCTTCCTTCTCCTATTGTGTCACTATTGTAAATCCTTCAATCCTATTCCAAGTTGTTCTTAAGGGGGGATGTTAGGATATTTAGACACTTAGGAGTCATTTAATATCTACTTGGTCTAATGTGTCATTAGGTAAAAGTATGTTTCTTAGTGTGTTTATTTAGTATGCATCAGTATGAATTTGTAGTTTGGAAATCCAACGGTCATGATATGTTCCCGACATAGAGTGATCTGACGGTTCATATTCTCCTTGATATTAAATACCATTGATATGTGTCTTAACACCCATTTGGTCCATGATCTCTATTTAAATAGCATGGAGGGTCATTTGCTGATGATCGATTGTGAGAAAATATCTGGTAAAATTTCTCTGTAATATTTTTCTTTTGCATTAATAAATTGCTCCAAGTGGTCGTGATGGCTAGGGCCATGGATGTTTCCCCATAGGGGTTTTACCACGTCAAAAAATCAGTGTGTTTATCTTTGATATGGTTGTGTGAGTGGTTATTGAAGATGTTCATCCTCTATTGGAATACATGTGTTGTTGAACATGATATGGTACATGATTGATCTGCATGGTTGGCACATGGTATGGTATTGATGGGCATGCACATGGTTGATACATGGTATTGTACATGATTGGTACTTGGTATACATGGTTGATGGTTGATTCATATGCTAAAGGTGTTGGTGCACGTTTGATGCACTTATTGTGATACAGGTTGTGGTACATGGTTGATGCTTGGTATGGTATAGGTTGATGGTTGGGTATATTCTTTGGTACATGGTTGAGACACATATCTTCTCATGGTATGTTGGTGATCTTGGTGCATTCTTGGTAGAGGCATGTGCTTTTTATGTTGGACATCTAGTTGAGAGGTTTCCTTGGTATATGATCCATGTGAGAGGATCTTGTTGAGTATCGGTGACAGTGACAGGTTGGACACATTGACAGTGACAGGTTAGACAGGTTGGATACAGTGACAGGTTGGAAAGTTACAGGTTGATGTGACAGTGGTAGTGACAGTGGTAGAGATAGTGGTAGTGACAATGGCAGTGATTGTGGTAGTGACAGTTGGTATACATTTATATTTCAAGGCGGCAGGACAAGGCAAGGAAAGGGGGTTGTAGCCTCCTTTCAATTGGAGTCGTATAATCAAAGAGTTGGAGCTTCCTTCAGGTTGGAGCCTGAGAACTAGGTGATTGTAGCCACCTTCTGGTTGGAGATGGAGAAATCAGGGGGTTGTAGACTCCTTCTTGTTGGATCTGGAGAATTCAAGGAGTTGTAGCTTCCTTCAAGTTGGAGCATATAAATAGGGGGTTGTAGCCTCCTTCCAATTGCAACTGGAGAATTGGGAAGTTGGTGCTTCCTATGAATGAATTCTTGATATATATAAGAAATCATTCTATGGTTTTCTCCCATTTTGGTTTCCACGTAAATAATGGTGTACTGTGTTATTTATGTCATGTTGATGTGATGCTACTTATGATTGCATGTGATATATATGTTGAATGCAATCATAGATGATATATTGATGATAAATTGTTCAACATTGTTGATAAAGTGAAAGAATATATAGTGTGGTTAAAAGTGGTATAAAGTGCTCATACTAATNCGGCTCTCAGTATTCCAACAATTGGTTTCACAGAAGGTTCCTTCGAGAAATAATTTAACCATTGGAAGGAAGATCATGGAGAGAAATAGCTTTTATAAGAATTGAATACCATAGTTTGATGGATGGAACTATGTATTCTTGAGCAGAAGGATGAAAACATCTATACAAGAACATGGATTTGATGTTTGGAAATCAGTAGTATATGGATACAAAGAGCCTGCTACTCCTCCAATAGATAACAATGGAAAGAAACTGTGTCAAAAAAATTCAAGGGCTAAAAATACTATCCTGAATCATCTGGTTGATTCATTATATATCAAGGTTATGCATTGTGATTCTGCAAAGAAAATATGGGACAAACTTTATAATGTTTATGAAGGGGATGATAAAGTCAAGGAGGCCAAGCTTCAAACTTACAAAGGTCAATTTGAACAGTTGAAGATCAAGTAAGATGAAAACATTGCATCTTACTTTTTGTGAGTTGATGAAACAGTGAATGTAATTAAAGGACTGGGAGAAGAAGTTGATGAATCTATAATTGTTCAAAAAGTACTAAGATCTCTTCCAATGAGATTTGATCCTAAGATTTCAGCACTAGAAGAAAGAGAAAATATGAGTACGATAAGCATGGATGAGCTACATGGAATATTTACAGCTTATGAAATGAGAATAGTACAGGAAAATACATCCACAGAAGAAGTATCTTTTAAATCATCTAGAAGGACAAAAAAGAAGAAAAATCTTGAGTCAAAGCCAAATTGCAGTTGTAGCAATGATTCATATGAGGATGAAGAAATGGCCAACTTTGTAAGGAATTTGAAGAAAGGAACCAGGAAGTACAAAGGTATGCATCCCTTAAAATGTTTTAATTTTCGTAAAATTTGTCATTTTGCAAATAAGTGTCCTTATGCTAAGAAGTCAGATAGTGATGAAGAGGAATATCCCAAGAAAGAAAAGAAATATCAAAAGAAAATCAGGAAAGATAAAAGGAAAGTCTTCAATAAAAATCTCTACTAAAGAGAAGATAGTTCTTCATCTGATGAAAATGATGAAAGCGACAACGAAACAGAGAGAGTATTATTTATTGATATGGAAAAATAAAATAAAAACAACAAAGAAGGTGAAGTGGATCTTGAGGAAGAATTAACCAGTGCTTTAACTAAGCTTAATAAAGAAAGGAATAAAAACAAATCATTCAAAGAACAAAACATTTATTTGAAAATCCAACTTGAAGAAGGAAAGAGAATGGAAGAAGTAATGCAAATCCAGATGATAAAGAAAGAAAAGGAGTGTGAAAAGATTGAAAAGGAAATCATGACATTGAGAGTTGAAGTCAACAAGCTTAGCAAGAACTTGAAAAGTTCTCAAGTGTTAGAAAAAATTCTCAACAGTCAAAGGACATACAGTGACAAATTTAGACTAGGATACAAGAATGTTCATTTTGAGGAAGATTCAAGCTCCATGACGAAAGAAACAGAACAAAGGAGTTATGAAGAATTTCTCAAAGGAAGGAATCATGGTCAACAAGAATCAGAAAGTAATGAATACATAATACCTTATACATTCAGGCAGCAGATAAGCTTCAATCATTGTGAAAGAAACGACCAAAGAGAAGACTTTGATCAGCCTAGGTAGGATTTCAAAAGGACTACACCACAAAGAAGATCATTCACTCCCAGGTATGTAAATTTATTTTATGTTCATTGTTTTAATTGTACTAACTTTGGACATAAAGTTGTAGATTGCAAGGCTTATGAAAGAAATGATCAGGAAAGAAACTCGTATGTGGCTCCACACAACATTGAATGTTACAAATTCCACAACTATGGACATATAGCTCGAAATTGTATAAGTGTGATAAAGCCTCCCATGAAAGAAAATATTGATGACAGATACAAGAAGGCTTGGAGAATAAATTAAAAACAATAAGAGCAAGTAAATGAAGAACATGTCCAAGGAATTGTACTCACAGAATTTGTAGCAGCACAAGATCATAATGAATTTATAGGAAATGAAGAAAGTGTCAGAATTTAGTGCATAGAGATGATGAGTCTACAAATGAAGAGGAAGATTAATCCACATCAGAGAGGGTATTTTTATGAGACATCCATCTTGGAGACTCCCAACAAATATGTATGTTGAACAGGGGGAGTCCATGAAGGAGACACTATAGATTAGAGAACCATCTTTTGAGCAGTATGAAGTTTTTACAGAGACGAATTCAGAGCAGTCAGATGAAGTAACAGATTGATCGGTTGAGAAGTAGTGTTCCCACATAGCCGTATAGTACAGTGACAGATGGTTCAATATTGTGGAAAATTGAGTAGAAGGTTCATGAACAGTTTGTGACATATGGATAGAGATGGATTCATGAGATGCTTAATAGGTACATGAAACATGGGTCAGATGCATAGCATCATGTGTACAATTGGAATCAGTGGAATCAGTCGAAACATGTTGGTCACTGAAAGGAAAGCAGTGAACGGCATAACAAAACAAGGAAAGAGAAACCATCAGTAGAAGATATATCATCAGAAGGATATTTTTGAAAAGTATGGTCAAGTAAACATGACAAGTAAATGAAGAAATCAAATTTTTAATTCTTTTTATATATGTTCGTGAAATTCAATAGGAAGAACCAATGGAAAATAAACAACACTAGAAGAGAGGAAAGGAAAATTTTATAGGTATCCCTAAAACGATCTCCATATCATCGTACAAAGAAGTCAAGTCATTAGAAATAGAGATCCATAAAGGAATATTGGTAGCATACAGACAAGGAGACATACCCACAGGGGGAGCTATTATTTTTCCACGATTGGTTATAGCAAGTACAGTATCAGGAGGAGACATATTGACAAGGGGAGTTAACCTTTGGTCAAAGATGAAGAGAAATAACAGAGGCATGAAGATAGGGGGAGCAACCCCAAGGAGAGATACCCTTTGTCATTTATGTCAAAGGGAGAGAGATAGAAATATTTATGGGGAGCGATGATCACAGGGGGAGCATGAGCATGAGTGTTTCCATGTCTAAGTGTTTCCATCAATGTTGGTGTTGCCATCAATTCCAAAGGGGGGTATTGTTGTACAATTGGTTTGGATAGTTGGTTTTCATTGATGTCAACCCTTGGAGAGAGATCTTGGAGATTGATGTCAACCCTTGGAGAGGTCCAGAGATGTTGGACAGTTGATTGAAACGTGTATGATCAATATTTATAGTGAGCTAGTTGGGTACATTTGATGTAGTATACATGTATCCTCGGAGGTGTGGTTATGGGACCCAACTTTGATTAAGGAATATGGACATGAAGGACATCGAAATTTCCAGTAAGACTATCATACATGGATAGTACATGTCGTTCCATTTATGGTGATATGTAGAACACTGTGTGGTTCCTCATGGTTAGGGATATATGGCCTTGTCAAGTTGGAAGCTCCGAAGAGTGGTCAAGAAGCCCCTAGTTGGTTACAAGTGATGGTCAAAGGGTAAAGTGGTTGTAACAAGAAACCCCTAAAATAAGGAAAGAGTTTACTTAGAATTAGTATAAATACACCTCAACGAGTCTCTAATTTAAACATGCACGCTTACATTGAATATCTCTTTTATGAGTGTTATGTTCTATCTTTTGGTAAATCTATTAGTGAATCTGAGATTGAATCCGATGGCAATTTCCTGAGGTAGCGAAGGAGTCTAAAGGAGAAAAAGTTTTGGAGTTGAAGAAAACTGGAAACCCTAGTTTTCTAAGGTTATATGTGAGTTTCATAAGGACAAGTCATGGACATATTCAAGTTACAGAAGGACAGGTCCCGTACATACACAAGCTGCAGGAGGACAGGTCACGTATCTAAGGAAAATGTTTGAAAAATAATGTATGGATGATTTGCAACAAGGTTTGATGGTACAACATAGTTTCTACAAGATCTGAGATGGTATGCTTCAGGATTTCATGAGAAAAGGTATGTCTTTTATGTATTTGTTGGAGTTGTGTATCTTGGATGGTATGGAACATGCTTAAGGCATTTCTTGGAGGCCCTTGATGGTACATGATTGCATATGGTTGAGGTGATATTGTTACATTCTTGAGACATACTCTTGGTACTTGGTATATGGTTGTTACGGCTCATTGTTAGAGGCACATCTTTGTGATATTAGCATATACATGAGGCTTATTTTATGGTACATAGCATGATTGAGAGTGATATGGTATATGGTTGAGATGCATTACATGGTATGGTACATTATTGGTACATGATATGGTGTTTATGCACATGGTATGGTACATTGTGTGGTGTTGATGTGCATGTACATGGTTGATACACGGTATTGTACATGATTGGTACTTGGTATACATGGTTTATGGTTGAGGAATATGGTACAGGTTGAGGTGCATGGTTGATGGACAGTTTGGTATACGTTGAGGTGCATGGTTGATGCATGGCTTGGTACATGTGTTATTGCATGGTTGATCCACTTGTTTTGATAGAGGTTTTGGTACATGGTTGATGCTTGGTTTGGTATAGGCTGATGGTTTGGTAAATGGCTGAGACACATATCTTGTGATGGTATGTTGGTGATCTTGGTACATGCTTGGTAGAGGAATGTGTTTGTAATGTTGGACATATATTTGAGAGGTGTCCTTGGTATATGATACATGTGAGAGGATATGGTTGAGTATCGATGACAGTGATAGGTTGGACAGGTTGACAGGTTGATGTGATAGTGGCAGAGACAGTGGAAGTGAGTGTGGTAGTGATAGTTGGTCTACATTTATATTTTATTGTGGCATGATGGGGAAAGGAAAGGGGGTTGTATCCTCCTTTTGGTTGGAGTCAGAGAATCAGGGAGTTGGAGCTTCCTTTAGGTTGGAGCCTGAAAACTAGGTGGTTGTAGCCACCTTCCGGTTGGAGTTGGAGAACTCAGGTGGTTGTAGGCTCCTTCCGGTTGGAGCCAAATAATTCAAGGAGTTGTAGCTTCCTTCAGGTTGGAGCCTATAAATAGGGGGTTGTAGCCTCCTTTCAATTTCAGCTAGAGAATTAGGAATTTGGTGCTTCCTATGAATAAATTCTTGATATATATAAGAAATCATTTCATGGTTTTCTCCCATTTGGGTTTCCACGTAAACATTGGTGTATTGTGTTCTTGATGTGATGATACTTATGATTACATGCTTATGATATATATGTTGAATTCAATCATAGGTGATACATTGATGATAAACTATTGAACATTCTTGATAAAGTGAAATAATATACATTGTGGTTAAAAGTGGTATAAAGTGCCCATATTGATTCACCCCCCCCCCCCTCGCTCAGTATTCCAAAAATTATAACATGCGACTTAGTAGGTGTTAGTGGTTTCAATAATTTATTTTTTCAATCACTTCATAAAGGATCTTGTTATTTCATCTCTATATCCACTATTAGTGCAAGATACATGTAGAATTAAAAACTTAGTATTCCTCTACATTTTTATCGTGTCTTATGATGTTAACCTTAACATATATTTCTTATAATAAACAAAACAACAAGTCTAAATTACTTCTAGTCCTTATGACATATGAAATCCAAACAAATAGGGTTGAAATATAAAATATTAATGAAAATTAACTACAATACATACAATAAAAAATGTGGTTTGGTGGTGAATCAAAATCCAAAGTTTATAAATTAAGTGGCAACATCCAAAACAAACCAAGTGTAGAAGATTTATTAGATTAAACTAAAGAGGAGTCTATTTTTAATATCAAAGTGTTAGCATAATAATGAAGAAATTCTAGAAAATAATATTATTAGGGTTTGTTATGTATTATTAGACTTAGTTAATGTTTTGTGGGGATTGTTTGCCCTAATTATTTCCCAAATCCTATTTCTTAGGAATTTTTTCAAACTACTAAATCGTGTTCTATTCCTATAAATGTATTCGATGTTGGATTGATGAATGTGAAGTGAGCTATGGGAAGTCTCCAATGTGAGCAGTGTCTCACCTGAGAGTTGCATCTCACCTTTCCCATACTTTGTATTTTTATTTTATATCCTTGTATCAAAGCGAGTGTAATATGTTGAGAGAGCATGAGTTCATGTGAAAAATTGTTGTTGCTGTCATACCTTGGTTTAAATCACTATCGCCATATCTAGAACCATATGAATCATGTTTACTTGATTTTTCATTGAAGAGGGGGTCATGTGCTACTGTAATTGAGTCGTCATTGAAGAGAGAGTGACCTGCATGAGTCACCATTGAAGAGACCTGTGTGAGCCGACATTGGATAGTTGCTTGCTAAAGATTGTGTTTCTAGAAAGAGACAAAGACCTGTTTGAGTCTCCATTGGAGAGACCTGTGTGAGACGCCAATGGAGAGATACTTGTTAAATATCATGTGTCCAAAGAGGGCATGAGCCACATAGAGACTCCCCCTTTGTGAATCTAATACATAGATATCCACCACGCCAAAGAAAGATTCAATTCGTAGACTCCTCTCTCTCTATCTATCTCTCTCTCTCTATTCATAGACAATAGAAGCCTTTCACTTTCCCAACGATTGAAACAAGCTATTGAAGAAAGAAACTATAGGCAACACAAGATTCAATTGGATCCCCTGGTCCATTGAATTTGAATTTCATCACCACGTGAAAATCTCTTTTCATATTTTGATGCTTCAGTTGGTCTAAATCATCCATCACTACCATAGTTTGTGCTTCTGTTGGTGAAGTATTTTTTGGTCGTTGGTTCTTTGGGCGTGAGGTAATCTCTATAAAAAAAAAAAATTGTTGATGTGGTTTCATAACATTCAGTTTTTCTATCTTCTCTCCTGCATAAAATCATAGTCTTGTCCGTTGTGTCATTTTTGTCATAAGAAAGTAATTTGCAAGTTGCAGGAATTTTGTTTTTTTGGGTGTGATTAAAATGGATAAACCTTTGGCAGAATCCTATTTAAACAAAGAAACCAAGTTAGATGTTACAAATTATATGAATTGGAAATTTAAGATGCAAACATTGATGGATAGATACAATGTCTGGTCCATTGCATCTAGTGATGAAGTTAGGCCAAATGTTGTCTCAGGAGCTACAACAGTGTCAATTCAACATTGGGGGAATCATATACTAAGGAAAAAGTGATACTAATAGTGTCTATAAAATAAACCATCATACCTCATATTAGAGACAGCAGTACATCCAAGGAGACATGGACAACACTCAAAGAATTGTATGAGTTGAAGAACAAAAATTGAGTTTTTTCTTTGAAGAGTAAGATTCTTTCTATCAATATGGAGGAGAATGAAAGTATTATTGATTTCATTTCAAGAATCAAAGATATTAAAGATAAACTTGGTAATATAGGTGAAAAAACTATCTAGCATTGATTTAGTCACTATAACTTTAAAGGGTATGCTAGAAGAGTACCAAATGTTTATCATTCGTCTTGCAACAAGGGAGAAGGCTCCTACTTTTGAATATTTGGCGGGTATACTTATGTGGGAGGGAGAAAGGAAAAACAACCTTAGTCAAAATTCTCAAAGTTCTGATCTAGCATTCATGGTGAAGGGGAAACCACCTTCCAGAGGAAATCCATGGGAAATAAATAATGGAAGTAAGCCATCATATGGAAAACCACCATACAAAAAGGCACCATATTCAAAGCCACAATAAGGTATGACACCTCCAAAGTTTGATGTTAATTTTAAAAGGAATGATGCATGTTCTTACTATGGAAAATTTAGACCTTATTCTAGAGATTGCTTTAGAAGGAAATATAATGAATCCAAACATAGAAACATAAGGCATATTGGTCATTTTGTTGATGGAGGAGAAACAATGAATGATGACTTCAAAAATATCAAATAATTTATTTCAGATGTTTCCTTGTCCTCTGAAACAGATGACTCAAATGCATGGTTTGTTGATTTTGTTTCCTCCATACATATGGCTTGTAACAAGCATTGGTTTGAAAGTTATCATGAAACAAGTAATGGTTCTAATATATATCTTGGGGATGATAGCTCACATCAAATTAAAGGATATGGTGGTGTATCTATGACATTACCAAATGGTTGTGTTAATCAAATTCAAAATATGATGTATGTGCCTAGTATAAAGAAGAACTTAATATTAGTTTCTACCATAACAAATCAAGATTTGAAGGTAGAATTTTTAAAGTCACATTTTGTGGTAAAATATATGCAGGATCATTACAAAATTATTGCAACAAGAATCAAATTCATAGGTTTATACAAGCTTGGTGTGAAAAGAAAAAGTCATCAGGTGTTTGCATCCACAACCATGGCAACAGAAGTTTTATGGCACCAAATGTATGGCCACCTTAACTATCATGATTTTTTACTACTTCAAAAACAAGGAATGGTGGAAGGACTTCCATTTATTAAGAATGAATGTTCTTCATGTGAAGGGTGTGCATTAGGGAAGATGCATAGGGAAGAATTCCCTACTCATACAGATAAAAGAAAACGAGATATTCTTGAACTTTTGCATACAGTTGTGTGTGGTCATATGCAGACAAGATCACTTGGTGGAGATTTTTATTTATTTATATTTATTGGTTATTGCACAAAATTTACATGGTTTTATTTTATGAGAAAGAAAAGTGATATATTTGAATACTTTAAAGAGTTTTAAAATCTGGTGGAGAAGCAAACAGGAAAATACATCAAAATCCTCTGATCAGATCAAGGGGGAGAGTTTACATCAAGTACATTCATAAAGTACTACTGAGCCCATGGAATTGTGCAACAGTATATGGTGCCACATACTCCACAATAAAACAGAGTAGTTGAGAGAAAGAACAGAACCTTAGTGGAATGTGCACGACACATGTTAAAAGGTAAAAATCTTACTAATGGATTTTGGGTTAGGGCTATTAGTGTTGCTATTTATTTGAAAAATAGAAGTACATCTAAAATTTATGGTTATAAGCTCTTTATGGTTATAAACCAGCAGTAAACCATTTAATAATATTTGGAAGAAAATATTTTTATCATGTTCCTAAAGAGGATGGGACAAAACTAGATGAAAAAGTAATCAAGTTCATTTTTATTGGTTATTGTTCTAATCACAAAGCATACAAGATGTGTTATCCTTGCACACATAACGTTTTTTCAAGTAGAGATGTGTTATTTCATGAGCATGCAGATGAAGGCCATAAGGTGGAAATATATGATGCATGGCATATTCCTTATGATCATGATGAAAATGTCAAAGAAGAAGCAATTGATGAACATGAACATAAACAGGACGAAGAACTCGACGATATGAACACTACAAGAAGACAAAGTTCACCAAGAGGAGGAGAAGATTCACCACAAAGTAGAAGAAGAGGTGAAAGTAGTGAAGTACCAAGGAGGTCATCATGCCAAAATAAACTACCTGAAAGGTGCAAAGGTTATTCTTTTATGGTTGAAGTAATGAATGCCATAGAACCTTTGAATTTTGAACAAGCTAAAGAGAATAAAGTATGGAGAGATGCAATGAAGGAAGAGTATCCATAATGAAAAATAATACATGGGAATCAACAAAATTTCCTAAGAACAAAGTTTCCATAGGATCCAAATGGTTGTTCAAACCCAAATTTAATGTTGATGGAAGTATAGAAAAATACAAATCAATATTGGTTGCAAAAGGATATTCACAAAAAGAGGGAATTGATTATGAAGATACCTTTGCACCTGTATCCAAGCTAAACACAATTAGATTAATGATTGTTTTAGCTACAAAACATAATTGGAAGCTACATCAGTTAGACATTAAGTCTTCTTTTCTAAATGGGGAACTGGAGGAAGAAGTATATATTGTTCATCAAGAAGCATTTGTAAAGAAAGGTCAAGAACATCTTGTTTGTAAGTTAAATAAATCTTTATATGGACTAAAATGGGCACCAAGATCTTGGTTTGTAATGATTGACTCTTTATTTATTCAAAAGGTTTTAATGAAAAGTGTGAGTGACCCCAACCTGTATATCAAGTCAGATCAAAAGGGGCATGTTTCTTTTATTTCCTTGTTTGTTGATGATCTCATTATAACAAGAAATGCATCTCAGTTGATTGATGAAATTAAAAGACATTTGTCACATGTTTTTGAGATGAAATACCTTGGTGAGTTGCATTATTTATTAGGTATAGAAATATGGAGAGAAGTTGGTTAGACACTAGTCACACAGAGTAAATATATAAGGGATTTTCTTAAAAGGTTCAATATGGATCAATGTGACGCAGTTTTAATTCCTTTAGAACATAATTTTAAACTCTACAATGATGATGGGACAAAAGAGGTGAATGGTACATTGTATCATCAGTTGGTGGGAAGTATAAACTATCTCACTACAACTAGGCTAAATATAGCATATCCAATCAACATCCTGAGTCAATTCATGGCCAAGCCTCATGAAATCCATTGGTTAGTAGCAAAAAGAGTACTTAGATATATGAAAGGGACTGCTAATTTTAGTATTAAATATATTGATGAGTTTGATGTTACGTTGATAGGTTATTCTAATTCAGATTGGCTAGAAATCTCGATGACAGAAAATCAACCACGGGATATACATTCAACATTGGATCGGGGATCATGTCATGGAGCAGAAAGAAACAACCAAATGTTTCTTTGTCATCAACTGAATCTGAGTACAAATCCTTGTGCAGTGCTACTTGTGAGGCAGTTTGGTTGAGGAGAATTATTGAAGATGTGAGAGAAGAACAAAAAATGCCAACGGTTATCAAATGTGATAATCAAAGCTCCATCAAACTAGCCAAAAATCATGTGTATGATGCCAGATTGAAGAACATTAAGACTCAACATCATTTTATAAGGGAAAAGATGCAATCAAAAGAGATTGATATAATTTATTGTAATACAAATGAAAATATGGTTGACATCTTCACAAAGTCTCTTAGAAAGGAAAATTTTGAAATATTTAGGAATTAGTTAGGTGTGGTAGAGAACACATTTCTTCATTAAGGGGGGGTGTTAGTGTAATAATGGAGAAATTCTAGAAAAGAATATTATTAGGGTTTGTTATGTATTATTAGACTTAGTTAATGTCTCGTTGGGATTGTTTGCCCTAATTATTTATCGAATCCTATTTCTTAGGAATCTGTTAAAACTACTAAATCACATTTTATTCCTATAAATCTATTCGATGTTGGGTTTATGAATGTGAAGTGAGTTATGGGAAGTCTCCAATGTGAGCAGTGTCTCACCCAAGAGTTGCATCTCACCTTTCCCAACTTTGTCTTTTCATTTTATGTCTCAAAGTATAACCTTTTATATTGCTAGAATGATGAATACCCTATTTAAGAATTATGGATATGACCACACTATCCAAGTAGGTATTTTTTTAAAGAATGTCCATTACCATTTCCATCTACTACCATATTCGTCTCACAGGATTGATAGTTTCTTCCCAATTCACTACAACCTTAGTTTCTATATTTTAAAATATTTCCTAATAGGGATTGATTCTCAACCATAATATCATCTTCCCAATTCCAAATCCTCAATTCAGGGATAATAAATCCATGTGATTTTCAAAAACATAAAATATGGGTGACCAATGCAAGGGATTGGCCTAGATTCTATATAAAGAAAGGGATCTTATTATAGGACTTTCACATTATTAATATCAATTATATGATCATATGATCATCTTGATTGGATCATTATATTGTTTTTCATCTATCTCAATCCTTTCAGAGTGGAAAAATTGGAGGAATAGGCTTGTACGGCCATTTTAGTGGCAGGTCCCAGTTTGGAAAATTAGGGTCTACAACCTTCCAGGGCCATTTTGAGGAATCAAATGACATTTTTGTGGGTTAAAAATTTCTTCGCGCAACGTGGACTCCATGAAGTTATTCTACACATTGATACCTTTCCAACGGTACAAAAATAGCATCAATTGGATTTTGAATGCAAAATTTATGCCTCATGCAAGTTGACCTATCGTGTTGACCACCATGGTACGAGAGGATACCACATCAACCCCCATTACTCATGCATATGGGGCTAGCCACATGTGTAGTTTCAAGAATATTATATAAGGTTTAAAACCCTATCACAATTGAGGGTTGAGGAAGTCAAAAACATATCCCTAGATGCCTATCGGACTATGTTAAATACCGGGCCACTAAGAGGAGAAGGGGTTTCATTCTTTTGCATTGTATCTTGTTCCATAGTTGAGAAAAACTTCTGAGAGTGGTATTATGTGGGAATAATAGAGGAAGAGAGATTATGTAGCAATCATACAGGCCACAGTTCAAAGGCAACTCCACATAGATTGCCTCTTTCTTTGTACTTGCATGATTTTTTTACCAGAGAAAAGAGAGTAGAGAAACCTCACCTTCTAGCTAGGTTTTCTCCTGTATTATGTTTCCCAGGTCATATCTTGTATTTATTTGTGGATGGTGTGAATGTGTTTTAGTGTTCTCTCTTTTTGTTTTTTTCTATTTTATCAGTAACTAAATATTTTGAAGATCTAAATGAAATTAACCTTAATATTAAAGATTTCATTATTTTATTAGATATGTTGTGATGAACTGTTCCAGTGGAATATCCATTGCATTTTACAAATCATATTGGTATCAGAGAAAGTTTTTCTTTTGGGTATTTTTGGTAAGTTGCAGGATCCAAGAATCGGCTTAAGGAGAAGTCACAGATACCCTAGCCATGGCAGACGAGTATGTTCATAATAACCGTTGAGATCCAATAGAAGAGAGCTTTGAGTGGTTGGAAGCACAAGTTGTTGACATCAGTCGCAATATGAAGCTCCTCATGGTGGCTCTAGAAAGAAATATTGGACCATTCGAATATTATGGATGCTTTAACTCAAAGAACAGATTGGAGGGGAAATCGGAAGATCACGAAGAAAAGGAATCACATAAAGAATCTGAAAAAGAGAAGCCAAACTTGAGTTTCGTGAACCCTTCACAATCCATATTCAATATGGAAGTGAAAGTGGACATAAATCCATATCAAGGTGAGATCGATGTATTAAAATTGAATAATTGGTTTCAACAATTAGAAGTTTATTTTAGCGTTTGCCATATAGATAAAGAGCAGGAGATTTAATTTGCTAGATTGAAGTTAGAGGGCCATGCTTTAACATGGTGGGAAATCCATATAGAAACACTTAGGTTGGAGGGTGATCCACCAGTAACTAGGTGGGAGGACTTCAAAACCCTCAATAAGTCCCAATTTTACCCTATTGGTTATGTAGAGGACCAATTGATCTGGTGGCACTACTTTAGGCAGAGGCGGGGGAAGAGTGTATAGGAGTACACCACTGATTTCAGAAAGAATGCCATCATGTTGGGCATATATCCCAATAATCCATATGTATTCCTCAAGTATCTAGGGGGTTTACATAGTCATCTAAGAAAGTAGGTGATTCTCTTCAAGCTAAGGACAGTGGATAAGGCATGTGTACAGGAATAGTACTTGGAAAACATAGGCCAAAAGAAGGGGCGAACAAGTGGTTTGAAGTAGAAAGAGCACTAGGAAGATTCTAATGAGGGGGAAGAAGAAGTGGAAAGGGAGGGAGTATAAGAATACAACAACCACTGCACAAAAGATTAAATATCCCAAAAACCATTGTAATCATTGCAAAATTGATGGCCACACCGAAGAAAAATGTTGGAAACTACATAAAGAGTTGAACCCAAAGAACTGCAAGAAGGAAGGAAATAAAAAGAACCTTCTAGCCAAATATTCAAGAAATTAGGTTGAAATTATCTCAGATGTGGATGAAAATATTTTCTTCACATTTGTGCAGAAGGATATCAATCTAATTAGCCTTCATCACCAGCAAGAGAAGGAGATGACCAAGCTCTTCCACATCAAGATTCAGGTCAAGAAGACTAAGATATATGCTTTGTTTGACTCTGGTTCACAGGATAATCTCATAGAAGTAGACCTAGTCAAGAATCTTGGATTGGAGGTTCAAAATAATCCTATCCCCCATCCATTGGGTTGGGTAAACAAGGATGTAGAGATAAAGGTAATGAAACGGTGTAATATTAAATTTGTTGTAAGTGTTGATTTTATTGATGAAGTGGAATTGGATGTAGTACCCCTTGATGTATGTGGGGTAATCTTTGGAATCTCGTACATGTATATGAGGGATGAAATATTCATGTAGAGAGTCAACCAGTACAGATTGATCAAGGATGGGAAGCACTACATCATCAATGTGCACAAAGACAAGTCAAATATTTCACTGGTTAGTGCCAATCAATCCAAGAAGTTGATTAGTTCTAGTAAGAAATATTTTTTACTTTTCTTAAGAGAAAATCAGTCTGATGATGATTCAATGAGAGTGAAGGAATCCCTAGAGGGGTGTACTAAAGATCAGAAACAATAGTTGGAGGAGTTTCTATAGAAATACAGAGGAGTGTTCTAGGATCCTAGAGGTATACCACCGAAGAGGGAAGTGGAGCATGAAACACAGTTGTTTCCAGACTCCCCATTGTCGAATATTGGGAGGTATAGACAGTTCATTCTGGAAGTGAATGAAGTGAAGAAGTAATTGCAACAATTGTTGGACTAGGATGTAATTCGACCAAGTACCTCACCTTGTGGGTCACCCATCATAATTGTGCCCAAGAAGGATGGGAATTGGAGAATGTGTATCGATTACATGGCATTGAACAAGATTACACTAAATAATTGGTACCCCCTGCCAAGGATCAATGATTTATTGGACCAGTTGCAACATGCCAAGTATTTCACTATGCTGGATTTGAAATCAGGATATCACCTAGTACGATTCAAAGAATAAGATACCTATAATATTTCCTTCAAGACAAGGCAAGGTTTGTATGAGTGTTTGGTTATTCCATTCAGTTTATTGAATGCACTAGCTACATTTATGAGACTAATGAATGATGATTTACACCCTTATCTAGATCCATTTGTTATTGTCTATTTGGATGATATACTGGTTTATAATGCTACCTAAGAGGACCACATGTCACATCTTATGCAAGTGTTAGAAACTCTGAAAAAACACCAGTTGCTAGCTAATCTCAAGAAATGTGAGTTTTCTCAGCAATGTTTGGTGTATTTAGGGTATGTGATTGGTGGACGGGAGCTCAAGATAGATCCTAAAAATATGGAGGCCATCATGAAATGGCCAATTCCTATAAATGTCACTGAATTTATAAGTTTTTTGGGGGCAGCGCAATACTTGCGGAAGTTCATAGCTTCATTTTCAGCTGTAGTTGCACCACTCCATGCCATAAAATCCATTTATAAGAGTTTCCAGTGGGGGAAGAATTAGTGGAGGCCTTTCATGATCTTAAAAAAAATATTAGTCAAGAACCAGTGCTCGCGCTACCAAATTTGCAAAATCCTTTTGAAGTGGAGAAATATGCAAGTAGGTATGCCATGAGAGCAGTACTTATGCAGGGAAGAAGGCTCATCTACTATCATTTGAAGTATTTCATGGGGCGGTTCTCAACTACCATACCTACAAAAAGGATCTCTATGCCTTGGTACAAGATGTTAAAAGGTGGAAGCACTATCTAATGGGAAAGGAGACCATCATACACATAGATCACCAGCCACTACAGTATTTGTAGGCCCAAAGTAAGATACAACAAACCAGGCATTACAAGTGGATGGGGTTTTTACAAAAATTTCATTTGGTCATAAAGTGTAATAAGGGTATCAAAAATAAGTTGGAAAACATGTCTTCATGGCCACCCACATCTAATATTATAGATTTGTGAACTTTAATGCACATGGATCCTTTTAGTCATGATGCATACAAAGAGGAATACACAAAAGATGAGGACTTCAAGGAGGTGTTTCAACAGCTACAAGGAAAAATTCATATAGAAGAAGTCGATGGCAAGGTTGACTATCATATCCAGAATGTTTTACTCTACAAGCTCGGTGTTCCTAAAGGTGAAATATTGCAGCTTATCAAAGAGGCTCACACCTCTAAGGTTGCAGGACATTTCCATAATGTAAGAAGATGTAGCAAGATATATTAGAGGATGTATACTTTGTTTTACCAGCATGCCCAACAATAGGAAGCAAGGTCTATACCATCCCTTATCTATACCCACTCGACCTTCGGAAAGCATTTCCATGGATTTTGTGGGAGGTTTATCAACAACAAGGAAGGGATATGACTATCTATTTGTGGTAGTTGATAGGTTAAACAAAATGTGCATTCTCATTCCTTTTTAAAAGACCATCAATGAACAAGAAGAAACAAATAAGTTCTTTGAATAGGTCTAGGTTCTCTTTGGGATACCGAGGAACATCATCTTAGATAGGGATACTAGATTTCTCAGTGCATTTTGGACTACATTGTGGAAGAAGATGGACACTAAGTTGAAGAGGTCTACAACATTCTATCCACAAACAGATGGGAAAACATAAGTAGTCAACAAGACTTTAGTGCAGCGTTTGAGGAGTTACAATCAAAAGAATCTAAAGACCTGGGATGAAAATTTAATCTATATACAACACTCTTATAACAAAGCAGTCCACACTTCTACTAGCAAGTCACCTTTTGAAACTTGCTTTGGGTATTTTCCACCTTCACCCTTAGATGTTGTATATGGAAAAAAAGAAGGAGTGAGGGAGGACCTCATGGGAGATGCATTAAAGGTGGAAAAATTTGTTGAGAAGATCAAGCAAATCTATTTGCAAGTACAAGAGACACTGAAGAAGTCACTAGAAAATTACGAGGATAGACATGACCAGCATGTAACAAAGAAAACATTTAGAGTGGGAAACATAGTATGTTTACAGCTAAATAAGGAAATGCTATAGGGTCTTGATAAGAATATCAAGTATCAACACTATGGTCCTTTTGAGGTATTTGAAAAGGTGGGAGATAATGCCTACAGACTCAGTCCACCCCCATACATGCACAATTACTTTGTACTTAATGTGGAGAATCTCAAATTGTATGAGCCTTCCATGCTAGATCAGAAGGAGGAGTAGGTCCTACCTTCCACAGAGGACTTAGCACCATATGCTCAGGTAGAGTTGACAGAGGACGTAGTTTTGCAGAAGTGTTATAGAACTACAAGACATGAGCAACATGAACTTTGGTAGATTGAGTTGAAAGGACAACTTCCAAGAAAAGCAAAATGGTACTCCAGGGAGAAGGTAGAGGAAGCATTTCCTCACCTCATTTATTAAATATTTTGGGGACCAAAAGCCTCCCTAAATGGGGAGGTATGATCCATATTGGATCATTATATTGTTTCTCATCTTTCTCGATCCTTTCACAGTGGAAAAATATGAGGAATAAGCTTACAGGTCCATTTTAGTGGCAGGTCCCGGTTTGGAAAATTGGCGTATGGAACCTTCCAGGGCCATTTTGAGGCATCAAATGACATTTTTGGGGGTTAAACTTTCCCTACATAAATCGTACCATGTAAAATTATTCTACACATCGAGACCTTTCCAATGGTACAAACATCACGTCAAACGGAATTTGTATGCAAAAGTTACAACTCCCGTGAGTTGACATATCGTGTTGGCCACCATGGTACAAGAGGATGCCATGTCAACCCCCATTACTCATGCATATGGGGCTAGCCACGTGTGTAGTTTCAAGAATATTATAGAAGGTTCAAAACCCTATAACAATTGAGAGTTGAGGAAGTCAAAAACCTATCCCTAGATGGCTATCGAACTATGTTAAATATAGGGCCACTAAGAGGAGAATGGGTTCCATTCTTTTGCATTGTATCTTGTTCCATAGCTGAGAAAAACATCTGAGTGTGGTATTCTGTGGGAATAACAAAGGAGGATAGATTTTGTAGTAGCCATATAGGCCACAAGTCAAAGGAAACTCCATAGAGAGTGCCTCTTTCCTTGTACTTACATCATTTCTTTACCAGAGAAAAGAGAGCAAAGAAACCTCACCTTGTAGATGGGTTTTCTCTCGTATTGGGTTTCCTAGGTCATATCTTGTGTTTCTTTGTGGATGGCGTGAATGTGTTTTACTATTCTCTATTTTTCTACATTTTATCTATTTGATCAGTAACTAAATATTCTGGAGATGTAAAGAAAATTAACCTTAACAGTAAATATTTAAGTATTTTATTAGATCTATTGTGACAAACTATTCCAGTGGAATATCCTCGACAGTCTACAGATCAAATGATAACTTTAGTTTTCCTCAATAAATTAGTGGTGGTGACTTAGAAATGTCACTATGTGGAAGAACAAATTTGGAATCTAGAGTTGATCTCTTGAGATTAAAGTATATAGATTATTATACCTAGGTATTTAGAAAGGTATCCTAGTCATTACTTTTTAAAATCAAAATAGTTGATTTAGGGTGGAGAGCCATTGAGGTTTCAACAATATTTTAAATATTCTTCACACAACAATTCAATAACTAAGGTGGCAAAGGAGTGCATTTGATCTATGGTGTACGTATGTGTAGTAGGTGTAAAGGAGATGCATAACTATAGTCTATCTATCCATTTAGTCATAGATTTCATACACATTAAAAAGGTCTCACTTCATGCATACTTTTTGAAGGCCTCAGGTTAGTATGCACATCTAGAGACTTTGATCTGGATTATTTTCAACACGAAATGAGAGTGGAGATAAAATAAAGAAATGTATATAGATATATAGGATATCCAATAATATAACATAAATGTATCATATATGCAACCATAAACACAGATATACAATAATACACAATTTCTATTAATGAGCGAAAATATACAAAGACTGTAAAAATACAGAGTGAAAGTCTTGCTAGAATGGTGGCAACTTATCTTTGAGAAGAGATGTGAAAACTACTCGCATTTTCAAGAAGATGATTTTACAATGAAGCTCCAAAGGATTTTTTATCATAAATAAAATCCAAAACCCTAACCCCAGAAGATGAAAAGCCAACAATTTTGTGGACCCCGTTTTGGGTAGTTTGGTGTATCAACTTTCCAGGGGCGTAACTTTAGCGTACGATATTTGTTTTGGGCACACGATAGATCGTTGGAAAGGTATCACAGATAAGATTAATTTTAGGGGCTCAATCAGATCCTTTGTCCATCATTGAGGAGCTCAATACCGCAAAACATTCATTTAGTCCCTCAAAATGGCCCCAGAAGTTTAGGAACTGAAAAACTGTTAAAAATAGTAAGTTGCCAGGAAATTGTTTTGAGCCAGTTGGAATAGGTGGGTGGCTACTGATATTCACCTAGATCAATCCTCCCTCCTTAGGAAGAAATGGTCTCCATTTTTTTGAGTTCCCATGGGAGAGGGGAAAGCATTTGTTTAATCTGAACCTTGATGATCTACTTTCCTTGCTAGAGAAGTTGTGTTGCTTAGCTTGTTGAAGGTTGTCACAAACTTGTGGTTGGAAGGGTTGGATATTTTTAACCATTCTGGATACATGAGATGACTGTATGAAGAAGGGATACTTGCACTTGGCTTCAATCTTGTAGACCTTCTTTTGCTGAACAGAAGGTGCTTGGACTGAGGCTGCAGTGGTTGCAGTGTTCTTTTGTTCACCTTTTGAACATATTATGAAGAAGTTGAATTTTGTAGTGTGAGATACTACCTTGTGGAATTGTTTAGGTGGGACAGTAGTTGGAACTACCTTTGGTATCTTATAGAGAGGACCCCCAGAGTAACAATGACACTACGGGGTTGAGACTCACAAATAGCATGGCGCTTCCACATATATGGTTGGCCCAAAAGAACATCACATACATCCAGTGGGGAAACATCACATAATACCTCATACTTGAAGGGATGGATGTCATATGACAATCGACATTGTTGGCCTACATGGAGATCTCAACCCTGGCGAAGCCACCCAATGTTGTATGATTGCGGGTGTGGTGTTGTTGACAATCTCAACTGTTTGACGACCTCTACTGAGATGAGGTTCTCATGGCTTCCGTTATCAAAAATAAAATGTAGTGGGGTCCTCTTCACCCATATCTGTGAATGAAAAAGGCACTCCCCCTCTTCTGGATCTGTTGGCTCTTCTGTTGAATTGTTTTGGTCACGACAATAGTAGTGGGGTCAACGTCGATGATCTGTCTTCTACCAGTATTTTCTGAATAAGATTATGAATCAGGGTTTGGTTCCTTGTCTTTGATCTCAGCCACCAATGATTTTTTTGAGCAACATTCATCGGTGTTGTGCCAGGGGATTTTGTGGCAATCACACCATTTTATGGTGTCCTTCTTCATCTTTCCGTGACCCTTCTTTTCCTGTGGCTTGGACTAGCTTTTGGGAGGTTGTTTGTTAGGGCCATATTTATCATACTTTGGTTATTGTGGATTTGCAAGACTGAATTCTCATTTTTTTGGGTTCTTAAATTTATGCTTGATTTTAACAACATATCAATAAGCAGGACTAAGTGATGAGATATCTAGAAAATCCATTTCATTTTCGATGTATCTGTGTACAGCTCTGTGGTATTTCAAAACCAAATTTCACTTGGATTCTTTGATACCTATCTTGGTGTGCAAGGTACAGAAGGTATTGGTGAACTCCGACACTACTTGGCCCCAGGGTAATATTGTTCCTTGATCGCATCCACAAAAAAATCACAAGTGGGCTCAACCCCATGTATTCTAGACTCATCTATGGAACTTTTCTCCCAATAAGTTTCCCACCAATTTTTGACATGGGGGAGAGCCTTAAGGAGTGTGAAGGTGATATTTTCTCTGTCAGAAAAATGGTGAATAGAGAAATATCCTTCTAGCATATTTAACCATTTCTCTAGGGAATCCACATCTATTTATCTTTCAAATATAGGAATATAAAAATTAACTTGTACCTTGAAAGATGAGGTGCCTCCAAAGTGGTCGCTTGATGAAGACACACCTGTTGTTATCAGCGGGCGTTGAATGATGTAGGAAAAATTATCCATCTTTTCGTCCCTATGTCACGTGAGAGCTTGCTCAAGCAATAGATTAATAGAATCTTCTGCTTAGTTATTTTTCTTTTCTTTAACCATTGAAGGTTTATTGGGAGTGTGAGAGTGATTGTCCTCAAGAGAGACAATCTTGAGATCCAACTTTCTATACTTAGACCTCGTCGGGGACATGCAGTGAAAAACGATCAAGAGCAACCTGCTTTGATACCACTGGTCCAGATTATTTTCGGCACGAAATGAGAGCGGAGATAAAATAAATAAATATACAGATATATCTCAGATATCCAATAATATAACATAAATGTATCAAAGATGCAACCATAAACACATATATACAGTAATACGCAATTTCTATTAATGAGTGAAAATGTACAAAGACTGTAAAAATACAGAGTGAAAGACTCGCTAAAATGGTGGAAACTTATCTCAGAGAAGAGATGTGACGGCTACTCGCATTCCCAAGAAGATGATTTTACAATCAGGCTCCAAAGGAATTTTTATCATAAAGAAAATCCAAAACCCTAACCCTGAAAGATGAAAAGCCAACAATTTTGTGGACCATGTTTTGGGTAGTTTGGTGTATCAATTTCCCGGGGGCGTAACTTTGGAATACGATATTTGTTTGGGGCGCACGATATATCTTTGGAAAGGTATCATTGAGGATATTCATTTTAGGGGCTCAATGAGAGCCTTCAGCTATCATTGAGGAACTCGATCCCGAAAAACCTTCATTTAGGCCCTCAAAATGGCCCAAGAAGTTTAGGAACAGAAAAACTGCTAAAAATAGTAAGTTGCCAGAAAATTGTTTTGAGCCAGTTGGAATAGGTGGGTGTCCATTGATATCCACCTGGATTAGACTTTGCATTATTCCATTGTTCTTTCATGGCTCTCCCAAGAAAACATATTGTAAACAACCTAGATCTTTTATAAGATCTTGGAGTTCTATTTGGATGCTTGTTCACCTACAATTAGATTCATTCACCAATATAACTCAATTTGAAACACTAACTAGCATATATCCACCTTAATTAAACATGGAACTATTTAGTGCTAAAATGGATCAAAATCTTGGATGTGGAAAATTCATAATCATTCACCAATATGACTACCCAAAAAACTGAAAAAACTATTGAAAAAACAACATTATCAACTTAACATCATAAATCCATCATAGTCCTAGATATATTAAGTAAATAGAGGGATCAAAACAAATCAAGATAAAAAAATCTAAGTGCCTAAAATATCGGGGTTAATAAGGATCTATGCTGGTTTATTTTATTTTTATGTT
>ML777144.1:2205950-2226819 GCA_009831015.1 Picea engelmannii
GTATTTTTTTAAAGAATGTCCATTACCATTTCCATCTACTACCATATTCGTCTCACAGGATTGATAGTTTCTTCCCAATTCACTACAACCTTAGTTTCTATATTTTAAAATATTTCCTAATAGGGATTGATTCTCAACCATAATATCATCTTCCCAATTCCAAATCCTCAATTCAGGGATAATAAATCCATGTGATTTTCAAAAACATAAAATATGGGTGACCAATGCAAGGGATTGGCCTAGATTCTATATAAAGAAAGGGATCTTATTATAGGACTTTCACATTATTAATATCAATTATATGATCATATGATCATCTTGATTGGATCATTATATTGTTTTTCATCTATCTCAATCCTTTCAGAGTGGAAAAATTGGAGGAATAGGCTTGTACGGCCATTTTAGTGGCAGGTCCCAGTTTGGAAAATTAGGGTCTACAACCTTCCAGGGCCATTTTGAGGAATCAAATGACATTTTTGTGGGTTAAAAATTTCTTCGCGCAACGTGGACTCCATGAAGTTATTCTACACATTGATACCTTTCCAACGGTACAAAAATAGCATCAATTGGATTTTGAATGCAAAATTTATGCCTCATGCAAGTTGACCTATCGTGTTGACCACCATGGTACGAGAGGATACCACATCAACCCCCATTACTCATGCATATGGGGCTAGCCACATGTGTAGTTTCAAGAATATTATATAAGGTTTAAAACCCTATCACAATTGAGGGTTGAGGAAGTCAAAAACATATCCCTAGATGCCTATCGGACTATGTTAAATACCGGGCCACTAAGAGGAGAAGGGGTTTCATTCTTTTGCATTGTATCTTGTTCCATAGTTGAGAAAAACTTCTGAGAGTGGTATTATGTGGGAATAATAGAGGAAGAGAGATTATGTAGCAATCATACAGGCCACAGTTCAAAGGCAACTCCACATAGATTGCCTCTTTCTTTGTACTTGCATGATTTTTTTACCAGAGAAAAGAGAGTAGAGAAACCTCACCTTCTAGCTAGGTTTTCTCCTGTATTATGTTTCCCAGGTCATATCTTGTATTTATTTGTGGATGGTGTGAATGTGTTTTAGTGTTCTCTCTTTTTGTTTTTTTCTATTTTATCAGTAACTAAATATTTTGAAGATCTAAATGAAATTAACCTTAATATTAAAGATTTCATTATTTTATTAGATATGTTGTGATGAACTGTTCCAGTGGAATATCCATTGCATTTTACAAATCATATTGGTATCAGAGAAAGTTTTTCTTTTGGGTATTTTTGGTAAGTTGCAGGATCCAAGAATCGGCTTAAGGAGAAGTCACAGATACCCTAGCCATGGCAGACGAGTATGTTCATAATAACCGTTGAGATCCAATAGAAGAGAGCTTTGAGTGGTTGGAAGCACAAGTTGTTGACATCAGTCGCAATATGAAGCTCCTCATGGTGGCTCTAGAAAGAAATATTGGACCATTCGAATATTATGGATGCTTTAACTCAAAGAACAGATTGGAGGGGAAATCGGAAGATCACGAAGAAAAGGAATCACATAAAGAATCTGAAAAAGAGAAGCCAAACTTGAGTTTCGTGAACCCTTCACAATCCATATTCAATATGGAAGTGAAAGTGGACATAAATCCATATCAAGGTGAGATCGATGTATTAAAATTGAATAATTGGTTTCAACAATTAGAAGTTTATTTTAGCGTTTGCCATATAGATAAAGAGCAGGAGATTTAATTTGCTAGATTGAAGTTAGAGGGCCATGCTTTAACATGGTGGGAAATCCATATAGAAACACTTAGGTTGGAGGGTGATCCACCAGTAACTAGGTGGGAGGACTTCAAAACCCTCAATAAGTCCCAATTTTACCCTATTGGTTATGTAGAGGACCAATTGATCTGGTGGCACTACTTTAGGCAGAGGCGGGGGAAGAGTGTATAGGAGTACACCACTGATTTCAGAAAGAATGCCATCATGTTGGGCATATATCCCAATAATCCATATGTATTCCTCAAGTATCTAGGGGGTTTACATAGTCATCTAAGAAAGTAGGTGATTCTCTTCAAGCTAAGGACAGTGGATAAGGCATGTGTACAGGAATAGTACTTGGAAAACATAGGCCAAAAGAAGGGGCGAACAAGTGGTTTGAAGTAGAAAGAGCACTAGGAAGATTCTAATGAGGGGGAAGAAGAAGTGGAAAGGGAGGGAGTATAAGAATACAACAACCACTGCACAAAAGATTAAATATCCCAAAAACCATTGTAATCATTGCAAAATTGATGGCCACACCGAAGAAAAATGTTGGAAACTACATAAAGAGTTGAACCCAAAGAACTGCAAGAAGGAAGGAAATAAAAAGAACCTTCTAGCCAAATATTCAAGAAATTAGGTTGAAATTATCTCAGATGTGGATGAAAATATTTTCTTCACATTTGTGCAGAAGGATATCAATCTAATTAGCCTTCATCACCAGCAAGAGAAGGAGATGACCAAGCTCTTCCACATCAAGATTCAGGTCAAGAAGACTAAGATATATGCTTTGTTTGACTCTGGTTCACAGGATAATCTCATAGAAGTAGACCTAGTCAAGAATCTTGGATTGGAGGTTCAAAATAATCCTATCCCCCATCCATTGGGTTGGGTAAACAAGGATGTAGAGATAAAGGTAATGAAACGGTGTAATATTAAATTTGTTGTAAGTGTTGATTTTATTGATGAAGTGGAATTGGATGTAGTACCCCTTGATGTATGTGGGGTAATCTTTGGAATCTCGTACATGTATATGAGGGATGAAATATTCATGTAGAGAGTCAACCAGTACAGATTGATCAAGGATGGGAAGCACTACATCATCAATGTGCACAAAGACAAGTCAAATATTTCACTGGTTAGTGCCAATCAATCCAAGAAGTTGATTAGTTCTAGTAAGAAATATTTTTTACTTTTCTTAAGAGAAAATCAGTCTGATGATGATTCAATGAGAGTGAAGGAATCCCTAGAGGGGTGTACTAAAGATCAGAAACAATAGTTGGAGGAGTTTCTATAGAAATACAGAGGAGTGTTCTAGGATCCTAGAGGTATACCACCGAAGAGGGAAGTGGAGCATGAAACACAGTTGTTTCCAGACTCCCCATTGTCGAATATTGGGAGGTATAGACAGTTCATTCTGGAAGTGAATGAAGTGAAGAAGTAATTGCAACAATTGTTGGACTAGGATGTAATTCGACCAAGTACCTCACCTTGTGGGTCACCCATCATAATTGTGCCCAAGAAGGATGGGAATTGGAGAATGTGTATCGATTACATGGCATTGAACAAGATTACACTAAATAATTGGTACCCCCTGCCAAGGATCAATGATTTATTGGACCAGTTGCAACATGCCAAGTATTTCACTATGCTGGATTTGAAATCAGGATATCACCTAGTACGATTCAAAGAATAAGATACCTATAATATTTCCTTCAAGACAAGGCAAGGTTTGTATGAGTGTTTGGTTATTCCATTCAGTTTATTGAATGCACTAGCTACATTTATGAGACTAATGAATGATGATTTACACCCTTATCTAGATCCATTTGTTATTGTCTATTTGGATGATATACTGGTTTATAATGCTACCTAAGAGGACCACATGTCACATCTTATGCAAGTGTTAGAAACTCTGAAAAAACACCAGTTGCTAGCTAATCTCAAGAAATGTGAGTTTTCTCAGCAATGTTTGGTGTATTTAGGGTATGTGATTGGTGGACGGGAGCTCAAGATAGATCCTAAAAATATGGAGGCCATCATGAAATGGCCAATTCCTATAAATGTCACTGAATTTATAAGTTTTTTGGGGGCAGCGCAATACTTGCGGAAGTTCATAGCTTCATTTTCAGCTGTAGTTGCACCACTCCATGCCATAAAATCCATTTATAAGAGTTTCCAGTGGGGGAAGAATTAGTGGAGGCCTTTCATGATCTTAAAAAAAATATTAGTCAAGAACCAGTGCTCGCGCTACCAAATTTGCAAAATCCTTTTGAAGTGGAGAAATATGCAAGTAGGTATGCCATGAGAGCAGTACTTATGCAGGGAAGAAGGCTCATCTACTATCATTTGAAGTATTTCATGGGGCGGTTCTCAACTACCATACCTACAAAAAGGATCTCTATGCCTTGGTACAAGATGTTAAAAGGTGGAAGCACTATCTAATGGGAAAGGAGACCATCATACACATAGATCACCAGCCACTACAGTATTTGTAGGCCCAAAGTAAGATACAACAAACCAGGCATTACAAGTGGATGGGGTTTTTACAAAAATTTCATTTGGTCATAAAGTGTAATAAGGGTATCAAAAATAAGTTGGAAAACATGTCTTCATGGCCACCCACATCTAATATTATAGATTTGTGAACTTTAATGCACATGGATCCTTTTAGTCATGATGCATACAAAGAGGAATACACAAAAGATGAGGACTTCAAGGAGGTGTTTCAACAGCTACAAGGAAAAATTCATATAGAAGAAGTCGATGGCAAGGTTGACTATCATATCCAGAATGTTTTACTCTACAAGCTCGGTGTTCCTAAAGGTGAAATATTGCAGCTTATCAAAGAGGCTCACACCTCTAAGGTTGCAGGACATTTCCATAATGTAAGAAGATGTAGCAAGATATATTAGAGGATGTATACTTTGTTTTACCAGCATGCCCAACAATAGGAAGCAAGGTCTATACCATCCCTTATCTATACCCACTCGACCTTCGGAAAGCATTTCCATGGATTTTGTGGGAGGTTTATCAACAACAAGGAAGGGATATGACTATCTATTTGTGGTAGTTGATAGGTTAAACAAAATGTGCATTCTCATTCCTTTTTAAAAGACCATCAATGAACAAGAAGAAACAAATAAGTTCTTTGAATAGGTCTAGGTTCTCTTTGGGATACCGAGGAACATCATCTTAGATAGGGATACTAGATTTCTCAGTGCATTTTGGACTACATTGTGGAAGAAGATGGACACTAAGTTGAAGAGGTCTACAACATTCTATCCACAAACAGATGGGAAAACATAAGTAGTCAACAAGACTTTAGTGCAGCGTTTGAGGAGTTACAATCAAAAGAATCTAAAGACCTGGGATGAAAATTTAATCTATATACAACACTCTTATAACAAAGCAGTCCACACTTCTACTAGCAAGTCACCTTTTGAAACTTGCTTTGGGTATTTTCCACCTTCACCCTTAGATGTTGTATATGGAAAAAAAGAAGGAGTGAGGGAGGACCTCATGGGAGATGCATTAAAGGTGGAAAAATTTGTTGAGAAGATCAAGCAAATCTATTTGCAAGTACAAGAGACACTGAAGAAGTCACTAGAAAATTACGAGGATAGACATGACCAGCATGTAACAAAGAAAACATTTAGAGTGGGAAACATAGTATGTTTACAGCTAAATAAGGAAATGCTATAGGGTCTTGATAAGAATATCAAGTATCAACACTATGGTCCTTTTGAGGTATTTGAAAAGGTGGGAGATAATGCCTACAGACTCAGTCCACCCCCATACATGCACAATTACTTTGTACTTAATGTGGAGAATCTCAAATTGTATGAGCCTTCCATGCTAGATCAGAAGGAGGAGTAGGTCCTACCTTCCACAGAGGACTTAGCACCATATGCTCAGGTAGAGTTGACAGAGGACGTAGTTTTGCAGAAGTGTTATAGAACTACAAGACATGAGCAACATGAACTTTGGTAGATTGAGTTGAAAGGACAACTTCCAAGAAAAGCAAAATGGTACTCCAGGGAGAAGGTAGAGGAAGCATTTCCTCACCTCATTTATTAAATATTTTGGGGACCAAAAGCCTCCCTAAATGGGGAGGTATGATCCATATTGGATCATTATATTGTTTCTCATCTTTCTCGATCCTTTCACAGTGGAAAAATATGAGGAATAAGCTTACAGGTCCATTTTAGTGGCAGGTCCCGGTTTGGAAAATTGGCGTATGGAACCTTCCAGGGCCATTTTGAGGCATCAAATGACATTTTTGGGGGTTAAACTTTCCCTACATAAATCGTACCATGTAAAATTATTCTACACATCGAGACCTTTCCAATGGTACAAACATCACGTCAAACGGAATTTGTATGCAAAAGTTACAACTCCCGTGAGTTGACATATCGTGTTGGCCACCATGGTACAAGAGGATGCCATGTCAACCCCCATTACTCATGCATATGGGGCTAGCCACGTGTGTAGTTTCAAGAATATTATAGAAGGTTCAAAACCCTATAACAATTGAGAGTTGAGGAAGTCAAAAACCTATCCCTAGATGGCTATCGAACTATGTTAAATATAGGGCCACTAAGAGGAGAATGGGTTCCATTCTTTTGCATTGTATCTTGTTCCATAGCTGAGAAAAACATCTGAGTGTGGTATTCTGTGGGAATAACAAAGGAGGATAGATTTTGTAGTAGCCATATAGGCCACAAGTCAAAGGAAACTCCATAGAGAGTGCCTCTTTCCTTGTACTTACATCATTTCTTTACCAGAGAAAAGAGAGCAAAGAAACCTCACCTTGTAGATGGGTTTTCTCTCGTATTGGGTTTCCTAGGTCATATCTTGTGTTTCTTTGTGGATGGCGTGAATGTGTTTTACTATTCTCTATTTTTCTACATTTTATCTATTTGATCAGTAACTAAATATTCTGGAGATGTAAAGAAAATTAACCTTAACAGTAAATATTTAAGTATTTTATTAGATCTATTGTGACAAACTATTCCAGTGGAATATCCTCGACAGTCTACAGATCAAATGATAACTTTAGTTTTCCTCAATAAATTAGTGGTGGTGACTTAGAAATGTCACTATGTGGAAGAACAAATTTGGAATCTAGAGTTGATCTCTTGAGATTAAAGTATATAGATTATTATACCTAGGTATTTAGAAAGGTATCCTAGTCATTACTTTTTAAAATCAAAATAGTTGATTTAGGGTGGAGAGCCATTGAGGTTTCAACAATATTTTAAATATTCTTCACACAACAATTCAATAACTAAGGTGGCAAAGGAGTGCATTTGATCTATGGTGTACGTATGTGTAGTAGGTGTAAAGGAGATGCATAACTATAGTCTATCTATCCATTTAGTCATAGATTTCATACACATTAAAAAGGTCTCACTTCATGCATACTTTTTGAAGGCCTCAGGTTAGTATGCACATCTAGAGACTTTGATCTGGATTATTTTCAACACGAAATGAGAGTGGAGATAAAATAAAGAAATGTATATAGATATATAGGATATCCAATAATATAACATAAATGTATCATATATGCAACCATAAACACAGATATACAATAATACACAATTTCTATTAATGAGCGAAAATATACAAAGACTGTAAAAATACAGAGTGAAAGTCTTGCTAGAATGGTGGCAACTTATCTTTGAGAAGAGATGTGAAAACTACTCGCATTTTCAAGAAGATGATTTTACAATGAAGCTCCAAAGGATTTTTTATCATAAATAAAATCCAAAACCCTAACCCCAGAAGATGAAAAGCCAACAATTTTGTGGACCCCGTTTTGGGTAGTTTGGTGTATCAACTTTCCAGGGGCGTAACTTTAGCGTACGATATTTGTTTTGGGCACACGATAGATCGTTGGAAAGGTATCACAGATAAGATTAATTTTAGGGGCTCAATCAGATCCTTTGTCCATCATTGAGGAGCTCAATACCGCAAAACATTCATTTAGTCCCTCAAAATGGCCCCAGAAGTTTAGGAACTGAAAAACTGTTAAAAATAGTAAGTTGCCAGGAAATTGTTTTGAGCCAGTTGGAATAGGTGGGTGGCTACTGATATTCACCTAGATCAATCCTCCCTCCTTAGGAAGAAATGGTCTCCATTTTTTTGAGTTCCCATGGGAGAGGGGAAAGCATTTGTTTAATCTGAACCTTGATGATCTACTTTCCTTGCTAGAGAAGTTGTGTTGCTTAGCTTGTTGAAGGTTGTCACAAACTTGTGGTTGGAAGGGTTGGATATTTTTAACCATTCTGGATACATGAGATGACTGTATGAAGAAGGGATACTTGCACTTGGCTTCAATCTTGTAGACCTTCTTTTGCTGAACAGAAGGTGCTTGGACTGAGGCTGCAGTGGTTGCAGTGTTCTTTTGTTCACCTTTTGAACATATTATGAAGAAGTTGAATTTTGTAGTGTGAGATACTACCTTGTGGAATTGTTTAGGTGGGACAGTAGTTGGAACTACCTTTGGTATCTTATAGAGAGGACCCCCAGAGTAACAATGACACTACGGGGTTGAGACTCACAAATAGCATGGCGCTTCCACATATATGGTTGGCCCAAAAGAACATCACATACATCCAGTGGGGAAACATCACATAATACCTCATACTTGAAGGGATGGATGTCATATGACAATCGACATTGTTGGCCTACATGGAGATCTCAACCCTGGCGAAGCCACCCAATGTTGTATGATTGCGGGTGTGGTGTTGTTGACAATCTCAACTGTTTGACGACCTCTACTGAGATGAGGTTCTCATGGCTTCCGTTATCAAAAATAAAATGTAGTGGGGTCCTCTTCACCCATATCTGTGAATGAAAAAGGCACTCCCCCTCTTCTGGATCTGTTGGCTCTTCTGTTGAATTGTTTTGGTCACGACAATAGTAGTGGGGTCAACGTCGATGATCTGTCTTCTACCAGTATTTTCTGAATAAGATTATGAATCAGGGTTTGGTTCCTTGTCTTTGATCTCAGCCACCAATGATTTTTTTGAGCAACATTCATCGGTGTTGTGCCAGGGGATTTTGTGGCAATCACACCATTTTATGGTGTCCTTCTTCATCTTTCCGTGACCCTTCTTTTCCTGTGGCTTGGACTAGCTTTTGGGAGGTTGTTTGTTAGGGCCATATTTATCATACTTTGGTTATTGTGGATTTGCAAGACTGAATTCTCATTTTTTTGGGTTCTTAAATTTATGCTTGATTTTAACAACATATCAATAAGCAGGACTAAGTGATGAGATATCTAGAAAATCCATTTCATTTTCGATGTATCTGTGTACAGCTCTGTGGTATTTCAAAACCAAATTTCACTTGGATTCTTTGATACCTATCTTGGTGTGCAAGGTACAGAAGGTATTGGTGAACTCCGACACTACTTGGCCCCAGGGTAATATTGTTCCTTGATCGCATCCACAAAAAAATCACAAGTGGGCTCAACCCCATGTATTCTAGACTCATCTATGGAACTTTTCTCCCAATAAGTTTCCCACCAATTTTTGACATGGGGGAGAGCCTTAAGGAGTGTGAAGGTGATATTTTCTCTGTCAGAAAAATGGTGAATAGAGAAATATCCTTCTAGCATATTTAACCATTTCTCTAGGGAATCCACATCTATTTATCTTTCAAATATAGGAATATAAAAATTAACTTGTACCTTGAAAGATGAGGTGCCTCCAAAGTGGTCGCTTGATGAAGACACACCTGTTGTTATCAGCGGGCGTTGAATGATGTAGGAAAAATTATCCATCTTTTCGTCCCTATGTCACGTGAGAGCTTGCTCAAGCAATAGATTAATAGAATCTTCTGCTTAGTTATTTTTCTTTTCTTTAACCATTGAAGGTTTATTGGGAGTGTGAGAGTGATTGTCCTCAAGAGAGACAATCTTGAGATCCAACTTTCTATACTTAGACCTCGTCGGGGACATGCAGTGAAAAACGATCAAGAGCAACCTGCTTTGATACCACTGGTCCAGATTATTTTCGGCACGAAATGAGAGCGGAGATAAAATAAATAAATATACAGATATATCTCAGATATCCAATAATATAACATAAATGTATCAAAGATGCAACCATAAACACATATATACAGTAATACGCAATTTCTATTAATGAGTGAAAATGTACAAAGACTGTAAAAATACAGAGTGAAAGACTCGCTAAAATGGTGGAAACTTATCTCAGAGAAGAGATGTGACGGCTACTCGCATTCCCAAGAAGATGATTTTACAATCAGGCTCCAAAGGAATTTTTATCATAAAGAAAATCCAAAACCCTAACCCTGAAAGATGAAAAGCCAACAATTTTGTGGACCATGTTTTGGGTAGTTTGGTGTATCAATTTCCCGGGGGCGTAACTTTGGAATACGATATTTGTTTGGGGCGCACGATATATCTTTGGAAAGGTATCATTGAGGATATTCATTTTAGGGGCTCAATGAGAGCCTTCAGCTATCATTGAGGAACTCGATCCCGAAAAACCTTCATTTAGGCCCTCAAAATGGCCCAAGAAGTTTAGGAACAGAAAAACTGCTAAAAATAGTAAGTTGCCAGAAAATTGTTTTGAGCCAGTTGGAATAGGTGGGTGTCCATTGATATCCACCTGGATTAGACTTTGCATTATTCCATTGTTCTTTCATGGCTCTCCCAAGAAAACATATTGTAAACAACCTAGATCTTTTATAAGATCTTGGAGTTCTATTTGGATGCTTGTTCACCTACAATTAGATTCATTCACCAATATAACTCAATTTGAAACACTAACTAGCATATATCCACCTTAATTAAACATGGAACTATTTAGTGCTAAAATGGATCAAAATCTTGGATGTGGAAAATTCATAATCATTCACCAATATGACTACCCAAAAAACTGAAAAAACTATTGAAAAAACAACATTATCAACTTAACATCATAAATCCATCATAGTCCTAGATATATTAAGTAAATAGAGGGATCAAAACAAATCAAGATAAAAAAATCTAAGTGCCTAAAATATCGGGGTTAATAAGGATCTATGCTGGTTTATTTTATTTTTATGTTTTTTATATTATTATGGTTGGTTTTTGTTTCACTTTCACTTAATCACTTTTTTTTTCATTTTAGTTTGTTAGCATTATTAATACCATGTTGCATATATCATCCATACTTCTTTATAGATGCGCCTAGCTACTCTTAATGCAATGAATGAAGGGGATCCAAGTTATCATCTATTGAAAAAGCATGCCTACAACTAGTGACTCTGAAAATTGCTTATGTTTGTTGATTTCTAGATCTATTTTTAATGATATTGTGCATACCATATTCTATAAGGATATGTCATCTATCCTTAAAATATCCTTGTAGAGTAGTTTCCTAGGATATTTTATAGTAATTGAGGTTGAAAGTGAGGTCTATATTCTAGCATGTTATCACCTACACAAATTTACTTAGTCCATGTATAGGATATTTACATTATAACAATACAATGTGCAAGATCAAAGGTTCCAAAAGTATAGTATGGTTTTGATGTTATCCTTTGAAGAACAATTGACTCATTTTCTTATCTTCCAATTCATTGATGTTAGAACTAATCATAAGTACATAGAAGAAAGGGACGCAACATGGGATGTGATGATGTTCTCATTGCAATTAGTAAAGACCACATGATTGGTATGGAAGTGGATTTTCTTGGTTATATCTAGAATCCATAGGCTCTCTACCTATTTGTGCCAATCTATTTATGATTGATTAACATTGGATTTTTCATCAATCCATCTATATCAGAAATGTCTTTTATATAGAAGTTTTTCTCTCTGTTTTTCTTGAGGTCGTTTCTTGATACATCAAGGCCACTAATTTCCACATCCTCAGTGCCCAATTTACTATCTCGTTGTTCCTCACCTTTAAGAGGAGCATACACATTTATTTGAATTGCCTAGAAATTTTCTTCAAGGTTACTTTTTTCAGAAAAATATTGAACTAGAGCTTCAAACGAATCATTCTTCGTATAGATTTTGACCTTTTTCTATTCCAAATCTAATGTGTGTGCACTAGTTCCTAGAATATTTTCATTATTGATATCTTGTTCTAAGAAAATAGCCCTTCTATGTGATGAAGGAGAGTGTCTCAATACAGTTCTAGAATCCTTTGGTTTTAAAGAGCTTGGAGCGTATCCTTTTGATTTAGGATGAGACCCTAATAATGGAGTCTCACTAGCTTGATTAGGTCGGAGACTCCAGACAACAAGATACTTCTTAGTGTATGTTTTAAACATTTGAAGTGAAATAATGCATACATATTCTTAAGAAAAATAGAAAGAACAATAATGGCATACACACAATACATAGAAATTTACCCTGGAAACCCTTAACTAGGAAAAATAGCAAACCTTAGAGTCTATCTTCTTCATTATATTATCATCATTGTTCACAATACAATATATGGGTATTTTGAAGCATCCAAAACCCTAATCAGTTAACCTGGATTAGATTACAATGGGCTTAAAAAACATTGGCAAACCATTGTAGGAAAATTCCCCTGCGGACAGGTGAATATCCTCTTGGATTTTAGACCCCTATTACCAAGATAGAAAGTTGCTAACATTGGACACTAGCATTCCGTTAAATGTAGTTAAACTAGTCAAAGAGAAAAGAGGACGAAAGTATGATGTACCTTTTTCTGAAGATTGTCCTTGCTTAGTTCAGGATGAACTTGATCTTCAAGCTCCTTAATGATATCTACAATCCAATAGACAAAAAAGACAACACAGACTTCATATTCTACCAAGATTAGTTTAAACTAAATTTATCAACAAAAGACAAGTATATGCAACCATATTGTTATTGGATAAATTGGTAAATGTGGACATAAACTAATCTCCCTAGATCCACCTAGATCTAGAACAAAACAAGACAGGACATGGCGCTTTCCCTAAGATTTAATCATCAAATTTACTACCAAAGAAGAGATAAGTGATATACCTTTTAATATCGCTTCCTTATGACTTTGTTGTCCCTGCTTTGCTCTGGTGCTCTTGTGATATTGGATCTGCAACGACACAAACCAACCAAAGTGAAAGCAACAATAGTATACTCAATGAAAACGTATACATGTGATCAAGGAGTCATGTAATAAAATGAGAATGATTTTATGGGAAAGAAACATGCCACTGTATTATATAATGTGGAAGAAAGATACAACCAGATTCCTTAATGTCATTAGGTTCCTTCCAACAGTTCCTTGCTTCCCACACATTTCTTGCTCTAATGGATTCTGAGACTATGTATCTGGTAACTACTCACAATCTATCTTGACAAAGCAAAGCTCAAAGCCAACATAAATTTCCCAAGCTCAATCCAACTAACTTTCTCCATGAGATCTCCTCTCCTTTTATAAGTTGAAGAGGATAAGGTGAGGAGATTAGGATGATCCCACTAAATCATGAAAGTGAGTAAGATCCAAAACATTCAGAGGCCACCTCACCATAGAAGCTTCTCCTTCTAGAAGCATCGATAAGACGCTCATTTTTCCCATGTTCAAAGGTTGTCGCACCCTAGCTATAGTGCAGTCTGCAGAAACTCTGCAGCCTATCTATAGTGCAGCTTGCGGAAATCAGGAATTTCCTCACCCTAGCTATAGTGCAGCCTACAGAAACTAGGAATTTCCTCACCCTATCTATAGTGTAGCCTACAGAAACCAGACATTTCCATACCCTATGTATAGAGAAGCATGTGGAAATACTCCTTAATAGGGTTTTTACAAAGAAAAATACAACTTCTTCTCTCAGGGAAAGTTCTTCTCCCTTCTTTCTTCAGGAATTCAGGCCACTGACCCCTCTGAAGGAAACAGATAGGTTTACATCATTAACGGTCATAAGGGATGACAAAAATAATGTGTAACAGAGAGCTCCCCAAAGTGTGAAGTTAGAACAGAGTGATAGTTGATATACTTTGTCGAGTGTGTGTAGGGAACATGGAACATGTCGGTTGGAAACCTACCAACAAACAAGGAAATACAGTACAATAATATATCATCACTAAGGTAGACATCCCCATACTCAGAATACTAATGACTCAAAGCATAAATGTCAACATGCAAAGATCCATGTCAAGTAAGACAGGTCATGGCCACCAAACATACACCGTAGATCCATGCCATTATGACTCAAATCTGAACATAGCCACCAAAAATACATTGTGGATATATGTGTTAAAGAATCAAATTTGAACATAGCCACGAGACATACAATGTGGATCTATGCAACAGTACAAATTGAATATACTCCAATGCAACCTAAATTTGTCAGAAAATATTCAGGGTCTTCATCTCCATCACTCTATAGTACGATTCTAACCATGTTAATACATGTGTTGAAGTCGAACATGGTATAAACCACTTGATTACCGGTCATTAATGAATACCATTAATGTCAATGACTCCCAAGGTACTCTAGTACAATCCAACGAATGTGAATTAATGAGATGAAGTCAAACACTCAGTGGAATCTCTCGATCAGGGGTCAATAATTAAAACCCACTGTCGAAAGCGAGGAAACCTTCCATTGAGGCGTGCAAGTTCCAAGGTACCAATTAGTTTTTAAGTCTAATTCCTGGATAATGAGTTGAAGTCGACAGGAAAAGACTCATCACAGGAAGGCCTTAATGTATCCTCCATCAATGACATGAAACAGGTAACAAGATTTGAAGTAGATCAGAGTAAAAAGTGATTTAGGACTGACTCAGGGATGGCTGATGCAATAAAAGGCTTAAAGATTGCAAACATGGCCGACACAATAGAAGGCTTTCTAGTTTGAACTTCTCTTTGAACATATTGACGACACGACAACTGTCTTGGAAACACTGACTCAACAACAGGGATCACAGACCAATTTGTAATCTTATAAAAGAGTATGTTCAAGAGACTAGTGGATTTCCCAACCTAGACACAAAGCGAGTGAAAGGGTGTCATGTTCAAAGGCAACTCTTCCATAGAATACAGGTTTAGACACATTTCTTTCCCAATTTTTCCCCCAACATTTATGGCGAGTACCTCTTTATTTTTACATAAGCTTGAGGAGGATAACATATGCTTGTAATGTAATCTCATCCTTTGGATGAGTCCCTCAGAGTATATTTAATGAACCCTAAGAAGGAGTGGTTCGGTCCCATATGGGCCTTTCGATGTTTTTTTAACAAGTCCAAAGAAAGAAAACTCAGGGGTTTTTCATGTTTAGAGAGTCTGGAAAACACTTAAAGAGAACTCTCTCAGTTCCTTTTTCGTAAAGTAGTCTGATGAGACTGAAAAAGGGATAAGCTATCACTCAATGGATGTTTTCTTCAAATACTTTAACGAACGTGAAAAGAACAAGGTCACTCGACAATATTTTCATGTTTAGAGAGTCTGAAAAGAGCTTAAAGGTGACTCCAGGTGGTTCCTTTTTTGTGTAACCTTTATGAGTCCGAAAAAGTTATAAAAGTATACTCAGTTACATTCTCACACATTTACGAGCATGAGAAAGAACAAATACTAAGATCGGTAACTTAATCTCATGTATTTACGAGCATGAGAAAGAACAAAGACTAATCTCGGGATTGTTTTCATTTTTACGCAAGATTTAAAACAAAACAAAACTATGCTTCGGATAGATTTTATTTTTAACAAGCTTAAAGATAAACAAAACTATGCTTGGATTTGGTTTCATTTTTACACAAGCTTGAACCAGAGGAAACTATGCTTGAAACTGGTTTCATTTTTACACAAGCTCGAACCAGAGAAAACTATGCTTGAGGTAGGTGGTTTCATTTTTACACAAGATTGAACCATAGAAAACTATGCTTGTGACTTCCCAACTCATGGTTGGTACTTAGCCCCCAGCTTAAGAAGCTTGTGGCTCAACTTCAGCATGAATCCCAGAGGCTGGAAGCATTTCCCCCCAAGCTTCATCACATGTAACTGCAAAGGATAATGAAATGAATCTTCAAATACTAGACAAAGGACTTGACTCAAAAAGAGAGGGGGAACAAGCTGTTTTATTTTTTAACAAGCTTGACATAGGAATAATAACTATGCTCGAGAATCTGGGTTCAATTCCTAGACCTCTGCTTCATTTTTTAACGATCTTGACACAGAAACAGGAACTACGCTCGTAACTCTGTTTCATTTTTTAATGAGGTTTCCACATAGATGCAAAAACTATCCTCATAGATGGTTTCATTTGTTAACGAGCTTGAAATCAGAAAACCATGCTCAAATATGGTTTCATTTTTTAATGAGCTTGAAATCAGAAAACCATGCTCAAAGATGGTTTCATTTTTTAATGAGCTTGAAATCAGAAAACCATGCTCAAAGTTGTTTTCATTTTTTAATGAGCTTGAAATTAGAAAACCATGCTCAAAGATGGTTTCATTTTTTAATGATCTTGAAATCAGAAAACCATGCTCAAAGATGGTTTCATTTTTTAATGAGCTTGAAATCAGAAAACCATGCTCAAAGATGGTTTCATTTTTTAATGAGCTTGAAATCAGAAAACCATGCTCAAAGATGGTTTCATTTTTTAATGACCTTGAAATCAGAAAACCAGAAAACCATGCTCAAATATCTCTTATTGATCATGGCTTCCAAGAGGACAGTGCTCTGGAAGGACACCATGTCAAGGGACAAAAAAATTTCATGGCCTCCAAGAGATCTTCACTCAATGGAAGAAACACACTCTGGAAGGAACCCAGGGCGAGGGTCGTGATAGGGGTAAGGAGACCAGAATCCAATAGCTCTACTGAAGAGATCACCATGTCAACTATCGGATCCAAGTCATCAGAAGCTGAAGTCATGGGAGACAATGCCACATAATTAACATGTGGAGGGGTTGATACCATCTTCATATACGAATCGTTCAGGGAGGTAATCCAGTCAGGACCGATCAATGAAATTTGATCAATAGTCACAATTATTCCATCGTGAGGGAAAGATATCATGTGAAAAAGAGTGGACACAATAGCTTTCATGGCATAGCCATAATCCCACCCAAGGAGTAAAGTGAAATCCAAGGGGACTTGGACTACCATGAAATCAATAAAGATGGTTTTCCCTCCCAAAGTTACGGGAAACTAAGGAAAGGTCCCTAAAGGTTGACTGGCTCTTCTGTTAAAAGTTAACAGATTTTGCGTAAATGGTGCAAGTTGAGGACAACCCAAAGCTTTCCAAGCAATAGAGGAAAAAATACTAACGGACACACCTTCATCTATCAATGTCTGAGGAACGTCCCAACCACAAACCTGTACTATAATCTGGAAAGGAATGTGAGAGGGAAGATGAGGTCCAGTTAGCACATCCCAATTAAAAAGGATGGCCTCATTACTTGGAGGAGGTTCCATGGGAGAAGGAGGAATGCCCCCCGGCATGGTAGATTATTTATCAACGAGAAAAACATGGGAAGTATTGAGTTTACTCTCTAGCGGGAGAGTAGGATCGACTGACAATGATATCAGATCGACCACTTGGGTTTCATTCTTCAAGGGGAGAATGGGGTCGACAAGTGGAAAGGTATTGACCGATTGGTTTTCACTCTCTAATGAGAGAGTGGGATCGACCGAGGATGGGATCGGATCGATCACTTGGGTTGCACTCTCTCACGGGAGAGTGGGATTGACCGAGGATGGGATCAAATGAACCACTTTGTCAACTGGTTAAAATGAGGACGTGACCATATTTTCTACATGATCAATCGGACTAGCTGATGAAGGGGTCGGATCGATCATTCCATTAACTACAGGTGGGTCAAGATTAAGCTTGTGATAAGCAGCTCGAAGTTGGGGTTGTGAAACAGTCATGTCTTCCAGTAATTTCGAGGCTTCTTCCATATGAGGGAAAAGGTGAGTTAGATGACTCCCTTTGCATAACATGCACAGGAACTTGACTCTAGTTTTCTTCTTCCCAATGGTATTTTGACTAGTTTACGGGAGGTCATCAGCATGTTTTTCAGAGGTTGATGACATGGGTTGACGAGGGTGTGTAGACTATGCTTCTATAACCTTGAATAGACCAGGGAAATCCTTAAGAATATGGCTACCCTTACAAAGCCTGCAAGGGTACCTAGTTTTACGGGTTGTTTGGGTGATCTTGACATCATCAAAACTCCTAGCATGATCAACAGTAACTGGTTTCTTTCCAACACGTCCGACAGTGGTTGTAATTTTAGATCCTTGTTTATTTTTCTTCTTCTTATTCTTCCTTTTCTTCTTCTTCTTATCCACCAGGTTACTAGCTTCAAATCTTTCACTCGACAAAGAAGATGAAATGGAAGAAGACCTTGCAAGTGGAGAAGGTGAAGAAGATCTTACTAGTGAAGAAGGTGAAGGATCAACATGAGGCTGATGTTCTTGGGGGGAAATTCTTACAACATAAGCACTAGCTTCATTTGGGATTACCTGAGTGGAAAACAACCATACTGGTAATCCAATTGTGAGGCCTGGAAGGCTCAAAGTAGCAATGTGAGGAGGACCAACGTTTATGTAAGAAGGAAAAACAAAAGGTTCCCCTGGAAAAGGGGTTCCTTCATTGGTCATTCTGGGAAATGACGCCATTAAATAAATATCCAACCTGGAGTCTACTAGGGAGAACAAACATCACATGCTAAAAATCTAGGAAGCAAACAAGAAAACAAAACCTTCTCACATTGAGCACACTAGTTGGTGATGAAATCCAACATTGCGGGAACAAAGTAAGAAGGGGCTGAGATAGAGAAGGTGGAAAAGTTACATTTACGACCTACTTAACGGACTTACACCCTGGTGCAAGCTCCCACACATAATTGTGGGTATACCCTCCAAGGAGCCCGAGTGAGTTTGACCAACATCGATTGCAGGTACCGTGAAGACTTGCCCCTTCATAGTCACCTTGTGTAAAGACCCTAAAGACATAGGCCACTAAGGTTACCAATTACTATAGTGATGCCTGGGGAAATAGTCAATAGTTTGATACACATGCAAAGGCAGGGTATCTAGCCCAAAATCAACTTGAAAGGCTTCCACTCATCATTGTGGGTATACCTTGAAGCGACCCCCATAATACGCGCAATCTCTACACCAAGACCAACAAAGCAAGGTGAGTAACTCTACCAGTCTCAATGTGACCTCATGATTGACCCTTGTGTTAGAAGGGCTTCCCAGGACAAAATGTAGCAAGTGGATTTCAATGCTCCCTAACGCAAGATTCTATGTTTGTTTGCATCTTTGGAAAGTTATCTTTCACACCTATTCCAAAGCCCTACAACTAATCTAGTGCAGGTTTGCTACCAGAAAATAAAGAAATGTCTAATAAATTTTTATAAGCGCTTTATTCTATGGTTGTTGATACTCAAGAGGAAAATGGCATGGATAATATGGTGTTTTGACTGACTCGAAAGTTATACAAAGATATAAAGATGCAATCTTTTCATTTCGATGAAATCTATGCTACGAGAAGGAGAAAACATTTATCATTCCCATATGCACAGTGTCCCAAAATTTTAAAACTCATCAATATCAATATTTTCAAGAAATGAGACAAAGAGATTGTACACCAATACATGATTCATGCCCCCCCCCCCGGACATGAGAGGGAAAAAATTTCCGAATTTAAGACCAAAAAATGCCAAGAATCATGCAATTTCGCTACTTCAAATGAAAGGATGCCCCCAATCCAATATAAAGCAAGAAATTAAATTCTTTTGTTTTAAAGATATCTAGAAGCAATAACAGATCTATATAAAACAAAGCAACCCAAATAAATTTTCTCTTTTAACATGAATTATTCCATAAAAGAAAAAGAAGTTATTTCACCAACAATTCTAAAGAAAAATTGATGCTTTGTAACTGAAAGACACTCAAAGCAAGAGACCAAATATTTCAAAAGAAAACAAAGAAAAAATAAGGTAAATATGGTTGAAAGAAGATTCAAATTTTGTCAAGCATACCATAATCAGACCCAACAAATCACCCTAGAATCATATCACGGATCTGGGCAAGGAAAACCACCAAAAAACAAAAAATTTCACAATTTCCGCAGGCTGGAAGACTAACACAGTGCGTAAATCTTTGATCGCCGCAGACTAGATATGGGTAGGCTACAGAGTTTCTGCACTGGTCTAAACAGGTAGGGTGCGGAAATCCTAAGTCTTTTCACTGTCCCTCAAAGCAGGGTGAGGAAATCAAACAAAAATGGAAAAAATTAAAAAATAATAAGGTTTTCCAGTGAAGTTTAACAGTCAGAGAGTCAAGATGGATCTCCTAGTGACTCGGAAAATAGAAACCAAGCAATCAAAACAAGAAATAAACACAAAATAGGAAAACAATCTGTTCCCCAGTAGAGTTACCAATTTTGTTATTTGATAAATCGGTAAATGCGGACATAAACTAATCTCCCTAGATCCACCTAGATCTAGAACAAAACAAGATAGGACATGGCGCGTTACCTAATCTTTAATCATCGAATTTACTACAAAAGAAGAGATAAGTGACATACCTTTGAATATCGCTTCCTTATGACTTTGTTGTCCCTGCTTCGCTCTAGTGCTCTTGTGATATTGGATCTGCAACGACACAAACCAACAAAAGTGAAAGCTACAATAGTATACTCAATGAAAACTTATACATGTGATCAAGGAGTCATGTAGTAAAATGAGAATGATTTTATGGGAAAGAAACATGCCACTGTATTATATAATGTGGAAGAAAGATACAACCATATGCCTTGATGTCGTTAGGTTCCTTCCAATAGTTCCTTCCTTCCCACACATTTCTTGTTCCAATGGATTCTGAGACTGTCTATCTGGTAGCTACTCACAAACTATCTTGAAAAAACAAAGCTCAAATCCAACATAAAATTCCCAAGCTCAATCCAACTAACTTTCTCCATGAGAGCTCCTCTCCTTTTATAAGTTGAAGAGGATAAGGTGAGCAGGTTAGGATGATCCCACTAAATCATGAAAGCAAGTAAGATTGTAAAGCCCTAATATTGGCTCATTAACCCTTAATTGGGGCATATTAGATTAGTAATGTTATTTTATTTATGTCGGATTTAGGCCATTAGTTGTAATTATACCTCCTAGTCTCCTATATATACC